>VDFB02379711.1:237930463-238467831 GCA_007258455.2 Sequoia sempervirens
GTTATGACGACCATCAACAATACTCGCAAAGCATACAAAAATTAATGTTGATGCAGTCCAACATTTAATCTCCACAGCCTTCTCTATCCACACGACAGGAAACATACCACTTTATTCTTAAGGCAGCCAACGACCGCCTCCATCATGTTTTGAAAGCCATTGGAAGGCTACCATAGGTCAAAATTTCTGAAAAAAGTTGTTAATTATCCACCACCCTTTTCCCAACTATCGAAATTCTAGAAAATGGGAAGGATGACGAAAAATTTCAAGCAATGTTCACAGAAATAGCCTCTGGGCTAAATATATACATATATATGTAGATATATATATACATCTATATATACACATATATATATACATATAAATGTTATGGACATTACATATACATTTACATATACATACATATATACACATGTATATGCATATATATACATATATATATATATATATATATATACAAGGTATGTTTAGGATCATAATAGAAAAAATAGGCCCTTAAGTGGCAAAAAATTCAAAAAAATCAGAGTTAGGCAACTTGACATAAAAATTTGAATAAGTTATCTATATTATTTCAAAAATATGTAAGAATAGAATCTGTAGCAAATTGAATGTATTTTATAAACCGTCGCCTTGTTTTAAAAAATCCATTTATTGAAAAAATTTGAAATTTCAATGCGTTGGTACTTAAATTTTAGGAAAATAAGAAGTAGGTGTCATTCCACCACCCTAACCACAATAAAATGATAATAATTTTTATATATTTTAGATATAAGTAGAGGACTCATGCCCGATGATGCATATCTTTTGTAATTTTTCAAATAAATAAATAATTAATTATGATTTTTTACAAATTTTTAAAAATATAAAACTCATATGTCCTAATTCACCCTACTATCAAAACTTCATGAAATTCATTTTTTTTTAACCTATAGTATTCAAATCATAGAATGTGATGCATGTTTTGGATTCAAAAAATGTGATACCATTTGAAATCTATAGATGTTTTTCAATCAACCTATCAATCAGGACTTTAGTCATAATTTGAATAGAAAATGAATAATAATTACTTATTAAATTCAAAGTAAATCATAATTTATATCAATGAAAAGCTGAGAATCTCCTTTAAAAACCCTTTTCATTTCATCAAATTTGGGTAAAAAAATAGTTGTCAGCCACATACCCATCATATTGCCACTTTTTGGCCTATCATGATCCTACACATACCCTACATATATAGATATATATATATCTACATATAGAGATATATATGCACATATATACATATATATACATAAATATAGGTATATATATATATATATATACATAAATACAGGGTATGTGCAGGATCATGATGGGTATGTGGTTAACGATTTTTTTTTACCCAAAATTGATGAAACAAAAAGGGTTTTTAAATGATATTCTCATATTTCCACCAATATAAATTATGCTTTACTTTTAATTTAATAAGTAATTATTATTCATTTTCTATTCAAATTATGACTAAAGTCCTGATTGATAGGCTGATTGAAAAATATCTATAGCTTTCAACCAATATCACATTTTTTGAATCCAAAAGATGTGTCACATTCTGTGCTTTGCATAATATAGGATTAAAAAAATAAAAAATAAATTTCATGAAGTTTGACCAAGTTAAGGTTGTCGACATACAAGTTTTTTTATATTTTTTAAAAGTTGTAATAAAAAATCATAATTAATTATTTACTTGGAAAAAAATTAAAAAATATGCATCACATCGACATGTGAGTCCCTCTACTTATATCTAAACCTTGTAAAAAAAATATTATCATTTTGTTGTATTAGTAGGTCGTATTTATTAATTCCACTTTTTCCTCCTCCTCGAAATTTAAGTACTAAATGCATTGAAATTTCAAATTTTCACCAATAGATTTTTATTTTTCTAAAAACCTCTAGTAGTTTAGAACCACATTATATTTCTACATATTCTATTCTTACATATTTTTGAAATAATATATAGATAACTTATTCAATTCTTAATGGCCAAATTGTTTAACTCATTTTTCTCAATTTTTGCTAATTTATGGCCTGCTTTTTCCATGATGATCCCTGATACCCTAGATATATATATATATATATATATATATATATATATATATATATATATATATATATATATATATCCATATATAAAAATATATATGCACATATATACATATACATACATATATACATATATACGTATATACATATATATACATATATATACAAACATATATCTATATATACGTATGCACACACACACAAACATATATATATACAAATATATATACATACAATATATACACATACACACACACACACACACACACACACACATATACACTCTAGCTGTATATGGGCCAGCCCTTTGTGGCAAAGTTTTTGCATAGGTTTGTGACCATGATTTCTAGCAATCTATAAGAATAGGTGCTATAGAATAAAATAGTTAATGTTATGCAGTTCATGTTGTTGATGTCCACCTTAGGCTATATTTTTCCATTTGTGGCTTCCATTTACCATATATACATATATACATAGATGTATATACATATATGTATTCACAAATATATACATATATAAATGTATATATATAAATATATATATATATACACACATATATAAATATACATATATATATATATATATATTAAGTTAGATGCACATATACACACATTTTTCATTGCACAAAGTTGAGGAAAATGTAGAGTAACAAACCAATGGAAGAATATAACCGAAGCCACCCAACAATAATAAAAAAAAAATTGCATAATCTTTTAAATTTTATTTTGTTGCAGGCATAAGCAGAAAATAGGATCCATTAAGAGCAACCCACAAAAAATTAGAATACAAACAAAAGTTGCATAACATTAACAATTTTATTGCATTGTGAACATAGCCACAAGGATAAACAATTTTATTCCATACAAACCACCACCATAAAAGAAAAGGCATAAATATATAGAAATAAATATGTATATATATACACATACATATACACACACACATATATATATATATACATATATATATATATATATACATATCTATCTATCTATCTATCTATATATATATATATAAACACACACACACACACAAACAAACATATATATAGCTATAGATATACATATATATATATATATATATATGTACATATATATAATAGTTGTGAGCAAGGAGGACAAACTTCTATGGAGGTGCAAGTGCAATCATTGGCTATGGAAAGAGGTGCATATTGAGAAAACCGTTCCTCGAGTATCTCTAAAAGTGTCCATGTTATTTTCCCAAGGGTGCACACACACACACACATATACTGATACATACACACACACACACATATATATAAACATATATATAAACACACACATATATATAGATATACATATATATACATATATATGTACATATATATAATAGTTGTGAGCAAGGAGGAAAAGCTTCTATGGAGGTGCAAGTGTAACCATTAGCTGTGGGAAGAGGTGCTTATTGAGAAAAACCATTCGTCAAGTATCTCTAAAATAGTCCATGTTATTTTCCAAAGGGAACTATTGATTGTTGCAAAGCACAAAAAACTGCACAGTAACAAACCAAGGCAAAAAAACAACCCAAGGTAGTGATCAACAATCGAAAAAAAATAAAACACCTTAACAACAAATGGAACACTGCTCAATAACACCCTTTTCTGAGGAGGAAACAATATATCCCAAGAGACAACAAAAACCAACAAAAACTACATAACATCAACAATTTTATTCTCTTCCAAACATAACCACAAAACAAAATCCATAAATAGAAACCCACAAAGATTCATAGAAAAAACCCAAAGTTAAACTACAATCATTCCTCAATAGAAGCCTATTTAAAAATTGAAACAATAAAGCCTTCCTAACAAAACTTTCTCAAAAATTAATAGTGACAAACCCATCCAAAAAATATACTTCTTTATGAGCACAACCTTATCAAGAATGCGAACAATATAGCCTTTTCAACAACACCTTCTCGGAAATGATACAATATAGCCTAAGAGAGAAAAAAATAATCAACAATACCCACTCCAATGAAGCATAAAGTGCACAACATTAACTATTCTATTATGTACCAACAATAGCCACAAAAAAAAAGACATAAATCAGGAAACATTGGTTTCAATAGCAACTTAGTTGGACAAACCCACAAAATTGTAGCCACGAAACCCAACGAAAACAATACCACATAACCCAACCCTAAACGAAACAATATTTCTTTCAACAAAGACGATAGTCTTTTCTCAACAACACCACATCAAAAATTGAAACAACATAACCTTTTGAAGAGAACCTTATAAAAAATGGAACAATATAGCCGAAGATATACAACAAAAATCATGAAAAACAATTATATTTTGTTTCATACATAGCCACAAAAAGGGACCCATAAAGAGAAACCAACAAAGATTCATAGGTAGCAACCCAAGTAAAAAATATACTTATTTCTCAACAAAAGCTTGTCACAAATAAAAACAAAATTAGCCATTTTAGTTGGAGTTTGTTGTGGGAAAATAACAAAAAAATGTGAAATTTAGTGTGGTGAACATCTGTATTTAACATACAATATGTAAATCAGCAGATTTAAAGAGTGTTATAATCTATAATACAAAATATGGAATACACATGTATTGCAAGGGATATATATACATGTATATATATATATTGTTTCATACACGGCCAGTTAAATTTAGTGTTGTGAACATCTATATTTGATAGACAATATGTAAATCAACATATTTAAAGAGTTTTATAATGTATAATACAAAATATGGAATACACATGTATTGCAAGGGATATATATACGTGTATATATGTATCTATATATATATATGTCTATATATATATATTGTTCCATACACAACTAGTAAAAATTTAGTGTCATGAACATCAGTATTTGATAGAAAATATGTAAATCAATAGATTTAAAGAGTTTTATAATGTATAATACAAAATATGGAATACACATGTAGTGGAAGGGATATATATACGTGTATATATGTATCTATATATATATATATTGTTCCATACATAGCCACAAAACCCAACCCAAGTAAAAATATAGTTATATTTCAAGAGAAGCTTATCACAAATAGGAACAATATAGCCTTCTCAACAACACCCTCTCAAAAATTCACAGTGAAAAACACATAAAAATATATACTCCTTTCTAAACAAAACCTTACCAAAAATTGAAACAATACAGCCTTTCCAGCAACACCTCATCCAAAATGATGCAATATAGCCTACGACAAAGAACAATAATCAACAATACTTAATGTAACCAAACACGGACTCTAAAAATTTAGCTATTTCATCCCGTTCCACTGACAACTACAAAACGAAAGCCACAAATCAACCAATATTGGTTTCAACAGCGACCCACACATAGAAACCCACAAAACCATAGCCTCAAAATCTATGCAAAATGATAGCCACATAACACAACCACAAATGAAAACATATTTCTTTTAACAAGCAATATAGCCTTTCCTCAATAGCACCCTATCAAGAATTGAAACAATATAACCTTTTGAATAGAACCTTTTAAAAAATGAGACAATATAGCCTGAGCTATACAATAAAAATCGATAAAAACTACATAGCATCAACAATTTTATTTCATTGCAAACATACTCACAAAATGGAAACATTAAACAAAAACCTGGCAAAAATTGATAGTTACAAACCCATACAAAAAAAAGTCCCTTCTCAATAGAACCTCATCGAAAATTGAAACAATATAGCCTTTTCAACAACACCTTGAAAATGAAACAATATAGCTTAAGCAAGACAACTATAATCAACAATGTCCAATGGAAGCTAACAAAAAGTATGTAGCATTAACTATTTTATTCCGTTGCAACCATTACCATAAAATGGAAACCATAAATCAAACAATATTGGTTTGAAGACCGACCCAGATCTCAGAAACCCACAAAACACTAAAAAATATAGTACGAACCCATGCAAAACCATAGATAGAAAACATGAAGCTGAAAGCAAGCAATAGTCATATTCACAAACAATATACTCTTTTCTCAACAAGACCTTTATAAAAATTAGAAGCAATCAACAATACCTTATCACAGATAAAACAATATTCCCTACCAAAAAGCATGGATTCACAGTAACCAACCCAAGTAAAAATATACTCATTTCTCAACAAAAGCTTACCATAAATAGAAATAATATAGCCTCCTCAACAAAACCCTCTCAAAAATTAATAGTGACAAACTCATCAAAAAACATATTCCTTTCTCTACAAAACCTTCTCGAAAATTGAAACAATAAAACTTTTTCAACAACACCTTATTGAATATAATACAATATAGCCTAACACAAAGAACAATAATCAACAGTTCCTGATGTAACCAAACATGGAGTGTACAACATTAACTATTTAATTTTGTTCCACCAATAATGACAAAGTGCAAGCCACAAATCAACCAACATTGGCTTCAACAGCGACCCAGACACAAAAACCCACAAAACACGAACCCTAAACCAAACCATAGTCCTTTTCACAAATAATAGTCTTTTGTCAACAACACCTTATCAAAATTAGAAGAAATGAATAGTACCTTATCAAGATAAAACAATATTTCCTCCCAAAAAATGATGAACCACAAATGAAACAATATGACAAATGGTTTTTTTGATATGCACCTCTTCCCGCTTGCTTCAAACAAACCTCTTTCTGATAGCTTTCTCTAGTATTCAATGTTTCTCCAAGCCACCAAACATAGCCAAAACCATGGAAACCATAAATAGAAACCCATAAAAAATCACAAAATCAAATCCATGCAAAACCATACACACAAAATGCGAACCATAAACGAGATAAGATTTCATTTTTAGAAACTATATTGTATTTTATTAACAACACCTTATAAAAATTTCAAACAATCAACAGTACCTAATTGCAAATCAAACAATACAACCTGCCACACATCTCAACACAAAAATCAAACAATATCACCAATGGTTTCTTCAACATGCACCTCTTCCCACTTGCTTCAAACCCACCTCTTCTCGCTAGCTTTCTTGCACAAAAATGGGAAACATATTATCGCAGGAGACACTTTTCTTTTCCTTTTGCAACCACTTTCCCATGCAAAAAAATAAAACATAACCTCCACCCACCTTCGCAAAAGTTGTAGAAAGCTTAATTGAGCTTGCACCCTCACAAAAGCTTACCCTCATCACTTACGACCCTCATATTAGGTATAGCAACAAAACAACACCAAAAAATTCCTTATTGAAAATTACCCATACATTTTCTTTGTTCCCTGAGGCATTAAATGACAACTGTTAGGATGACCATCCCTAGTACATGCAAAGCATACAACAATTAATGTTGACGTGAACCAATGTTTATTTCTGCAGCCTTCTCTATCCACGCAGTGGGTAAAATGCCACCCTATTCCCAAGGCATCCAACAACTACCTTTGCCATCTTTTTAATGACCATCAGAAGGCTACAATACTAGGAGGCTAATGAAAATTTTGACCAAATTTATTAATATTCACCACCTTTTTCCCAATCGCCAGAAATCTGAAAAATGGGAAGGATGACAAAAATTCTGAGCAAAGTTCACACAAATAGCCTATCAGCTAATTATTAATGGTTTACTTGCTATAGGTTTCCTAAAGTGAAATTTAATAACAAATATTGATATTAGTGTTGTACTTTTTCCAAAAAATGGAACACAATATTATGGAATGACCCACCATACATGGGATAAATCCACCATAAAGAACATAGAAGATAGAGAAGAAACAACACCTATATGATGAACAATTATAACCTATGATCATGTTCTCTCACAATACAAAAAACTATGCTAGTATGGAGGAGTCATTAACCTACAATCTACATCCCAATTCACTTAGAACTTTTAAATAAGTGAAAAACTTTGCTAAAAATGAAAATATAGGAGATAGAAACTCCCCTAACTGGAATGATGACATGTCACTTCAAGAAAATCATATGCTTCCCAATACATCTCATTGCAATGTGACACCATACAAGTAGAAGAATACTACAACACAACACTGCATGACCTATGAGGAATGTTCACAACACTAGTAAGAACAACCATAAAGGTTTACAATCTTCCTAAGACTTCACATGACAAGGTACCTAATCTCCTTAAACCTAGGTTTTCCAACTAGGCATCTTCAAAACAATTCACACAAAATGATGCAAGATAAATCACAAGTCCTCAATGAAGACACTTCAAGACAAGATCCAAATACCTAAAGACCTTAGGGAGCATGATGGAAATTTTTTGTTTACATGGTTTACCCATACAATGTACCAAAACTTAAAGGAACAAAGAAGTCTTAAGAGATATAAATTGACTAGTTTTTTGAAGGTCTAGTGAAAAAGAATCAGCACAACAAAGGTAAAGGAAATAAATATTATCAATTAATGGCATGGGGCTTAGAAAACCCTAGGCTTACCATGGTTAAGAGGTTTAACATTCTATTTTTTGTATGCCAATGAGGCCACCCAAAAAGAGAGGAAATTTTTAGATGGTCATCCCTTATAACTAGACCACCGCATTGTCAACCAAGCCACCCTAGTATGATACCATTCCACCCCACTATTAACAACTCCACACAAACTAAGATGGAAACATCCCAAGTGTGTTTGAAGACTCATGAGAAGACAATGTTTCCCAAACTCATTGAAAGAAAAAATTGTTAATTTTAAACCCCAAATACATGTTTCTAAGTTAATTTTAACTTCCAATACACATATACAACATCATATATTTATTATTGTTCCCTCCTCCAACATTGAGACACATAATTAGGGCTAAACTACTAACATTTGAAAATTATTACAATCTATCTTAAAGAGAGAGGTTATTTTGAAAATTATATTATATTTACATAGGGAAAGGACTCAAATTTCCTTTTAATATAAAATTACATTGCATTTAACTAATCTTAAATAAAATGAGTAACTTGAGAGGAGATACCAATGTTGTCTTTGCTCCTCAAACCTTTGAACCCCAATGGTGGTTTCTATGACACCCTACCATGTGCAACCAATAAGGCTCACCCCCACTATGCTAGGATATGGTCACATGGACCCAAAACACTCACACAAGAAATTTGGGAGAAGGTTATATGCTCACACAAATCATGGAGTAAATATTATAACACACATCACATAAGGAAAGCAAGAAAAATCAATCATCACACAATTCTCCAAATAACATAACCCATTGGCATGAACAAAATGAAATATAAAAATACTCACATTAGGTACATTCACTAATGGAGGAAATTATCAATAATCACAATTCTAAAAGGACCAAGTCCTAGGATCAACACATTTTCTAAACTCAAATTGTCACATGAAAACTAATATAATAAATTTGAGTCAGAAAAATATTTGAACATGATCTTAAATGAATTATAAAAATATTTTGTGAAGGAGGATTCAAATCCCCCAATCTATATCATTCAAAATAACTTTAAAAAATCATATTTTTAACTTTCATTTAATGGAAAAAATAAGAAATTTACCTAATCCACCCTTTAAATAGCTTGAAAATTAAATTTTCAAAAATATTAAAATTCAAAAAAAAAAAGATAGCCTTTGGGTTTAACTATTCCCAAAAATAAATTTACACAATTAATTTCATATTTTAGAAATTTGTTAGAAATGTTTGCATTATAACAATATTGTTTTGAAAATTTACATAATTTTCACATATAATGTAATATACTATCATGATTTATGAAATAAAAACTGTTGGGTACTTTTTACCCTCCACTATTTCAATTGCAACATTTTGAAATGAAAAAATAATCATTTTAGAAGTATTGAGAACTTACCTCTAAATGTAGAAAACTTTGAAAAGAGAAGAACTTTTCACAGTGTAGTGTAAAAAAAAGCACACCTTGCTTGGTTTAGGAATAATTAATAATAAATTGGAATTAACATCACCTTGATCTAGTGTTGTGAGGTGTTTTACACATCCAAATTAGGTCTTGGGACCTTGCAAATTGAATAAAATACATTTATTGATGTCTTGTAAAGGTGTTGTAAAGTGTTGTAAATGACTTTCACACTTTTCTAGACTTTTATTAAGCATTTAAGTCTAATGGACCTTTCTTTATCTTCTAGTTCAATGTTGTAAAATGTATTTAATTTCATTCTCACATTAATCTAGAAGACTTGTAAATTAAACCTATTTTTAATCTAGTGTTGTAATGTGTTTTACACATTCACATTGGATATTGTGCCTTTCTAGGCTAAGTGGACCTCATTTTAATGTTGTAGAGTGTATTTAATCACACTTTCACATTGAAATTTGTGTCCCTATCCCTAATATCCCTTTATATCATCATTAATAGGCCCCTAGGCCCCTTATTTTGGTATCCCAAGGCATATTTTGGATAATATCATAATAAAAACACTTTAAAACCCAAAAATATTGAAGACCCACCTCCAAAACCGCAAGGTGGGACTCATTCACCACCTTGGGTGAATGAGTTCCCTTAAAGTGGGACCTAGTATACAAGTGTGAAGAATGAGTTCCTTTTTGGGACTTTTTAAAAATTGAGTGGGAAAATTGCAATTTTAACATGAATTTTGATAAATCTCATCCTTGGGGATCAAAAGAATGAACCTTTGAGTGCCTATCATCTATAAAAAAGATTCCAAACAAATTTATTATCATAATTTCATGATATCAAGTCAAGCAAGCAAGAGTTAAGCATTTCAAGGTCATCAAGACAACTTTCAAGATCAATTCTAAGGCACTCAAGAGCAATATTCTTCACAAATTGTTGTAGGAATTCAAGATCCATTATCATGGAAAGTTTGTGTAGACACGTGAAATTGAAATCATGCATATTTAATTAAAAAATATTTTTCCATCAATCAAATAAATCAAGTTTATCTCCTAAGGTTATATTTTTAATTAAATAAATCACTTTATTTAATTATCTCCTAAAGTTTCTTCATTTAATTAAATAAAATTATGTATTTAATTAAATGGATAGTGCATCAATTTCCTCCCTTTTGATTTAAATAAATCCAAGTATCTAAGTCAAAAGTAAAAATCACCTAATCCTCTCTTAATTTAATCAAACCATGATTAATGCTAATTCTAATCCTCTTTTCTCTAGATTTTGCAACTTGCAGAGATAAATCAATTTATTGATTTATTAAATCCTCATTTCGCTCAACAAGACATCTTTGGAGAATAATCCCTCAAGTTTGAATTCAAAAACAAGTTGACATGAACCTTCCAACATGGCATTAACTCCCCTCTTACATGTCCCCCACTTGGAATTTAAGTCCGTTTTTCCCCCTTCAACAAGCCAAATTTGAAATTTGAAAAGGCCAACTAATCTCATTTATTGGCACATTGACCAAAACTTGCACATCCTCCATCCACTCACATGGTGACAAGTATATCCTTCCTATTGGTTGAATCTTTGTCTCACATTCATCCCTTTGCCTTCTTCTCTCATCAAAATCTTTTATAAATGGAGAGGCCATCCTTCATTCTTAGCACACACAATCCTCATGCAAAGTTACTCTCTGCATATTGAGAGCTAATTTTTTCCATTATCATTTGCATCATAGATTTGTCAAGAGTTGGGAAAGGGGCACTTTTCACAACAAAGTGACACCAATCCAATATGGGATAGATATACTTCATGTTTTTCTTTATATGCTTTTAGTTATCTTGTTATTGGATTGCATTTTAAAACATGTTGGATTATCTCATATGGATGTTGAATATTTGCTTTGTTGCTAATGATGTGTGTTAGAATTTTAGCCAATTGCAGATTTAGCATCCACATAATGGAACTAGAAGGAGGGCTCACTATAAGATCTAAATGCATTACCATATCCTAACTATTATATGCAATAACGAAAGTGATATGTGGATATTTGAATTTCTTTAAGTAATTGAGATATCATTTGTTTAGTTAGTAGTTTACCTACAATATTGTTTGGGTTTTTTCACCAGCTAATAATATTTGCTTGAAAGTTACAGAAAATCCAAGTTTGTGCCCACTAATAGCTTTTGTCTGAAGATGCATTTAAGAGTTTAGATGCTGGTTAATGGTGGTATTTATGGTGCTACTTTTTACCTACCAAATGCATTTTCTTGAAATGTTTTAAATGAGTTTATTCATTGTCTTGCAACTTGCTGATAACATTTTCCTAAAACTTTCTTAGCATTTTTTAAAAATTCTTTGCACAGTCTTGCAATCAGTGAAGAATTTGGTGTTACACCTGCTAATAACATCTGCTTGAAGGTTTCTTACAAATTTTCTTTGTGAAAAATCCTGCAAACAATGCATTCCATGAGATAATGTCCTTTTAAGGTGTCATGACAAACAATAAAGATAAATCATTTGCTGACTTCCAAGAATTCAATCATTTCCTATTGGCCAGTTAAGAGGAAGCAAAATTTTCTAATCTGAGGTCTGCGCATGTATCTCATACATGTAGATTGCTTGCGTAGGCTTGCAGATGCTTCTTGTGGTACATTTGGTAAATTCTTTGTTTTCCATGCTTTTTCTATTTCTATGGTCTCTCATCAATATCATTTTCCTTCTCATCACTGTCTATCACTAATATTTTTGTATCCATCTCATTAATAGTGCTATTTGACATTGATGGTTGTTTTCAAAGTTTCACTGCTTGCAAATAGTCACACAAATTTGCAAATGATCATTATTTTCCTGTGTTTTTTGTGACCAAAGGAACAAATCACTATAGCTTTAGATACTAATAAATTGATTATGTATTCTAGCTTTAGTTATCTAGGATAAAATGGAATATTCTTAGACAAGTTAGATCAAGATTTTTGGGACTTGAGATTTCATCAAAAAATAAAGTGAAGGATAAGAGACCTGGGAGCTACAAAACTGAGCAACAACGTAGCAAAAGTAGCAGTGACATCAGTAATAGTTAAAGCAATCCAAAATGAGTAAAGTGCATAGACCAATTTTTTTTACCTCATCCAATATTGTTCCTCTTATTAATCAATGGATGTGTAGGTTCAAACATATTTGATTAGAGAAATCTACATGTGGAGAGCACATGAAAGGGCATTAACATTTTCATTCAAGAGGCGTCTATCCTTATCAAGAATGACTTACATTTTTCATAACCCATGACATTTGTGGTGACTATTTTCTTAGTCAAATTCATTATCAAATTCACTCAATGCTTTCCTCAATGCTTCCCTTAATAATTTCTACATTTTAGCAATTAAACCCCTTGGCATGGTTGCAATTTTATTCTTGCTGTGAACCTTGTGGTGGGTGACATCTCTATCTTTGCTTGAGAACTGACCACCTAAACAAGCATTAATATCATATTTCCTCCTATGATTACACTCACTAATAGGGGGGAATGTCCACTGAATTCAGCACCTCACAGTAAATACAACAGCTTATCAACCCCACACGACCAACTAATAATTCCATCAACACATTTTAAAACAACTGTATCTCGCTAAAGTTTACCAAATCTCCTCTTTGGCTTAGTAAATTTGGGTGCCCAGTGCACTATTTCAATCTCGCTATAACACATTAAGTAGCTCTGCCATCCATGCCGCCCATACTCCTGATGAGCTGCCTTGTTCTTTCACCTGATATTAAATGCACATGAGTTGTTTAGATTTGGGCCTTTTAATATTTTATTTTATTGGGAAGGTTACTTTCAAAAAGGATTCCTAACCAAGATTAAATCAAAATCACAAACTGAATGCCTTTCTTTTCTGTTAATACCTACAATGAGTTTGGTTTCCTTGAACCTAAGTTTCTTTGAGAATGTACCATTAATGTCTTTCAATAACATGCTCTGTCTACCTATCTGCCTTCATGGTGTTGTCTATTCTCACTACATGGAGCGAATGAAGATGTTATCAATCAATTAGATGTGTCCATTTTGGGAGAACTCTTCCCTAGTGTAGCACCCCTCCATTTTGGCTCTTTTGATCATACAATGTTTTCTTTGTTATGATTTTTTCTACTATTACTTTGACTATGGTACTTGGTTCTATTTGATCACAAACTGTTAAGCGATGTGTACTCTGATGTTATCATTATGGCATGTTTTGAATTAGCTCAGCAGATATTTAATTAATAATGCTTTATGCTTTTGATTATATTATTTATGTTAGACTCGTCAGTTAGAAAGTTTGTATTGGTAAAGGGGATGGGATTGTATCAATCGCTTGCAAGCGCACTACGATTCTAAGATTTCCTCTTCACGGTGTGTTTTATTATATCAGATATATGCATGTTCGATATACTCTTTGCTCATAGGTTGATAGGTACAGGACATTGACTCCACCTGGTCTCACAGGTTAGAGCGTGTCCATTGACCAACGGTAATCGATTGGGAGATAGTACCTAGGTTTTTCATGCCAAGTCATCACCCTAGTCATAGTGTGTCGTCAGGTTGTATCGGGTTTAGTTGTTTTAATGTTGCCCTTTTCACCTTGGTTTTTATTTAATTTCAAATTTTAAAGGTAAATAAATGGCTTGTGTAGTTAAATTGATGATTAAATATATTTGGTTGTAATGTTAGAAATGTTAGTTATTTTATTAATTAATTTAATTTAATTAATAAAATAATATAATCTTGGAATATATTTATTTTATTGATTAATTAAATTAATTGTGAGTAATTGAATTAATTTATCCATCTTGGAATTAAAAGTGTTAGATTCTTTTTGAAAATTTTAAAAAAATTAAATTCTTTTTGTGAAAAGAATTTTTTAAATGTATGAAATTCTTTTAGAAATGAAAATGTTAAAAAGCATTTAAATTCTTTTGAAATAGAAATTTAGAAAAATGAAATAATGAAATAAACTCATCTTGAAAGAAATTTTGGGTTTTAAATTTTAAAAAAGAAAAGAAAATATCTCCAAATTTGCAATAACTATGGTGGATGGGATATTTTAGGGTATTTGACCAAATTTGGGGAAAAAAATAGGAAGGCTTTTCATTCTTAAAATTTGGCTATGAGAAAAAAAGGAAGGAGAGTTCTTCATGATTTGTTGATGCATTTTGGATTTTGGGTGAGGATTTGGAAAAAGCTTTGGAAAATATTCTTGCAGGGAAGCTCAACTATCTTCTTCAAACTCTTCATCAAATTGCAGATCACAGGTTTTCCTTGCTTATTGTTTTAGAAAATTGCATTTTTCAATTTGAAAACTTGATTGGAAATCTTTTTGAAAACCCTATTTAAATCTTGAAAATAATTTAGATTATTGTTGAAAAAACAAAAATTGCAATTGAAATCTTCAATTTCAACAATAGAAAATGGAAATAAACAAAATGATATATGAAAACCTCTAATTTGGATTTGAAATAGTTCATGTCAAATTTGAAATTTAAACCCATAAATTATGTTTGAGAAATTGGTTTTATTGCAAAATTTCTCTAGAAAAGTTGCACAATTTGACTATAAAATGGGAAATTAGGTATATATATTTATAAATATGTATGTATATATATATTATTTATATATATATAGATACAAACATATATTATAAATATATTTTGTATTTTTTTATTATGGAAAATTTTTGTTTAAAAAAAAAATGCATGCATAGAAAAATTTATGTACAGAGGCAGGGGAGGTTGTTTTAATTTTATTTTTATTTAAAATAAAATATAAATTGAAATTTTAATGGCTTTGTATGGGGGAGGCTACAGCCATGCTGCACACAGCCACCCCATGGAGGGGCATTGGTGTGGCAGCGCTCCCCATAGCCGTGGGGAAGGTGTTGCCACAGGCAGCGCCAACCTCCACAGGGGAGGCTGGGCGCAACCTTGGGTGCATCCTTTATCCCTTGTGGGGGCCCGTTGGGCCAGAATAAAAGATTTTTTTTTTTATAAAAGAAATTTTTAATTTCATTTTTTTTCTATTATTAATAATTATTTTATATTATATATTATATATTATAATATTTATATATTATAGATATATAATATGTATATATTATGTATATATATAATATATTATAATTTAAATAAATATTTTATTATTAATATTTAAATGTATATATTATATATAAAATATATATATATATATAAAATAAATAAATAAATATATATATATATATATAGATATAATATATGTTAAATATTAAGGAATTAATTTTATTGGTTTGAATATAAAATAATATTTTGTTTTAGACATATATTTAAATCTTTTTTTTTTAATATTTAAATATATGGAATTTTAAATGAGTATTCTACAATCATAGAGAAAAATAAAAATAACTTTACTTGAAAAGTTGATTTTCATTATTATGGGTAATTGAAGAAACATGGAGATAAATTATTAGTTTAAATTATTCAATATTGCAATTCTAATTTTAATTACTTTTGAGTAGTTGTAGTTAATTTTTAATTATTTGTATTTGATTACATGCAATATGTCATTGTTTGGCTTGGATACAGGAAATCCTAAAGTAGGTGATTAAATCATCAAATTTCCCTTTCATTATGTAATCTCCCTCTTTCGTGATGTTGGGCAAATAGAGTTAAATGTTATGTAAGTCTTCCAGATTGGGTTTCCTTTAAGTTTGGGGGTTGTCATAATGTGTTAGTCAACCTTGTTTTTCCTTGGGTAGTGCACCTTGTTGGATCTAGTTAGATACCCGGTTATCATGAACGTGATGTGTGTTGACTTTATGTCATGGATAGGGAGTCATTCTCCTTAGGTCGCACTTATGTACCCTTGGGTGTGGAGCTATTCCACGTGTTGTCTTAGAGAAGTGGCTTGGAATGAGAGTTGACACACAAAGTGGTGTGAGGGAAACTCTTTGTAAGTTAGTTAATTCAGTGATAACGTAAATAAACTTATTAGAGGTTTAGGTTGCATCAAACACTTAACAAGATTAATTTTACCTTGCTCATGGAAACAAGGGCTTGTATAAACTTGGGATGAGATGAGAAGGCATAGAATGGCAAGATCGTTATCTCATCTCTACGAGAGATAACTGATTCCGCATTGGTTTGCATGAGGGGCCAGGAGTCGTTAGAGGTTTCTAGGATATCCCATGTGACATTGTGATGAAACTTCTCTTAGTTCAATCATATGTTTTTATCAGTGATTCAATTAATTATTTAACTCTAGAAGCATTGTAACCATTGTGTTATGTGATGTTGTACTTGTATTTAATTCAGTTTGGTATGTGTAACTTGTGTTTAGAGGTAGTTGGTCTTGTTTTTGAATCCTTGTTACTATCTCCTAGCATAGGGGGGTGAGCCTTCAGGTATCACATGGTTGGGTGGAACGTGCACCTTAATCCATTGGGTCATCATTTTGTTCATGTAGACGAGATTTCCAATTGGAGAGCTCGTGGGATCCAATTAATTTTCTTGCTTTATTCATTTCAGTTGTTATTGTAATTTATTACCTCTCATTTTTATTGAGGTGGAAGATGTAATTTGTAACCTTTTTATTGGATTTACCTCATTTGGGGAATGAGAGTTGTAATCGTATTGTAAATTATATTATTGGAAACATGTGGTATCTCTTATGCCTTTGATGTAATTTTATCATGTATGGAATGTATGTGTATTTAATTTGTTAAGTAATTAAATGTTTGGTTTTAATTCATGTTCCTTGTTTTGGTTTAAGTAAACTCAGTCTTGTAACCTTAGGGGTTGTTCGCAATGGGTAGTGAACTTTCATGTTAATTGTACTCAAACAAAAAAAAAATTATTGCGTTTGAGTAGTTAATTGCAACTTCGCCTAGGGTTGCGTGGTGAGGCGTTACACATGGTATCAGAGCCTGGGTTTAAACAATGGGTACTATGGGATTATGATGAACATATTAAGATTTTAGTTTTGTAGGTTTTAAGTTGTGTACCTTGCCTAATACCTTGATGTGTCTGTGTAGGATTATGCCTCCCAAACACGGAAGAGGTAGAGGGCATGGACGTGGCCATGTATGCGGTGACAATGAGAGTCAGCATGACTCTCCTCCTGATGTTCTGATTATACCAGATCAGGAGGAGCACCAGGCATCTCAAAATGTTTTAGGGGGTATAGATCAGTAGCAGAATCCGCTAGGGATTGAGGCTGCATGTACAACTCTAGAGGAGGCATTAGCACTCCTTGGTTAGAGACATGTCGTGGTTCAAGGTAACCTTACTGAGAGGGAAGTTCCACCTCAACCAAAGATGCACATGAGATATTTTGTTAGGGCACATCCACCATTTTATGATGGAGCTAGTACTGGGTTAGAATCTGAGACATGGCTCATAGACCTGGATAGGTGTTTTGTGATGCATCCATACGGTAGCATTACCAAAGTGCGATGCACTATCATACACCTGCAGGAATTTTCATCCACATGGTGGAGGTTAGAGGAGTAGAAGCTCCACATAGACATCAACTTTGTTTCTTGGGATATCTTCTTAGAGTGGTTTAGAGCTTGTTTCTATCTAAGCACTGGTGTCAGCATCGAGGCGATGAGTTTCATGCCTTACGTCAGTTGGCCCTATTAGTTGAGCAGTATGAGTGACACTTTTATGAGCTCAAATAGTATGTAGGGGTAGGAGATGATGAGGGTATGTTGGTCCACCATTTTTTCAAGGGCTTAAATACCCGTCTTAGTGGAGGTGTGAGGGTTTTCAAACCAAAGACCATGGAGGTAGCGGTGGAGAAGGTGCGTTTGGTGGAGGAGAATCTGGCTTTGGCACTGGGAGGCCATATGGGTGCGCAGATACGCAACAGTTTGACATCGGGGTCTAGTGCTAGAGGAGGTCAGTCTCAGGGAGGTGCAGCTTCCAGAGCTCAGCAGGGACCATCGCAGAGTGGGTAGTAGTAGTAGAAATAGATATCTCAAGGGAAACGTAAAGGTTTCCAGTAGAGGTAGGGGGATAGGAACTGGAGGTGTATTAAACACTTCAGCTTTGATCAGCTAGCTCAGAGTTCCCAGTTCACCTTTAGGGGTAGTGCGCATTAGTCTAGCACACCACCTGGAGGTAGGGGCTATGGCAGAGGTACTTAGTGTTTCGCATGTGGCCAATAGGGCCATATAGCTAGAATGTGTCCCAACAGTGGCACATCTGGGTTTTCTCAGGGACCAGTGACATCTGAGCTGACAGTTGGAGATGTTGGTCGAGGGCATCATGTTTTTGTAGCAGTTGATAACTTCTAGGTAGAGCATCAGGGTACTATTGTTGAGTCATATGGTATGTTGTTAGGTAACCTAGTTACCATTTTGTTTGGCTCTGGAGCATCAGACTCCTTCATTTCTTCTATCATCGTGACGTGATGTAGATTAGGTGTAGTAAGGCAAGTCAATAGGTGGCAGGTTGAGTTAGCCTCAAGTGTGAGAGTTGCATCCCATTCCCTTGTACTAGATTGTAGATTGGAGGTTGGACCTCTTCATACTACATTGGACCTTCGAGTTATTCCTTTGGGTTCTTATGACATTGTCATAGGGATGGATTGGTTAGAGGCACATAGTGTGGTCATAGATTGTCAACGTAAGTCGATTCGATGCATATAGGCATCTGGCAGAGTAGTAGAGATAGTGGGAGTTCAGAGGTCAATTTCCCTGAGGGTCATCTTAGTTATGCAGTTGAGGAGGTGTGTGCATTAGGGTTGCTAGTTATTTGCTGTTACAGTGGATGATTTGGATTTAGGAGGTGGAGAAGAGAAAGTCTTTCTTGATAGTCACCTCATTCTTTAGGAGTATTCTAATGTCTTTCTAGATGAGATTCTAGGGATGCCACCTCAAAGGGATATAGACTTCAAAATAGACCTTGTACTTGGTTAAGAACCCATTTCACAAGCTCCTTATCTTATAACCACCCTAGAGCTAAAAGAGCTTCGCTTACAGCTTGAGGAGTTGTTACAAAAGGGTTTTATTTTCCCTAGAGTTTCACCATGGGGAGCACCAGTTGTCTTCGTGAAGAAGGACAATTCACTTTGGTTATGTATTGATTACCGATAGTTGAAAAAAGTGACCATTAGGAATCGATATCCACTTCCTATGATTGATGATCTATTCGACTAGATCAAGGGTGCCACAATCTTTTCAAAGATTGATCTTAAGTCAGGATACCATCAGCTTTGTATCTTCGAGTTGGACATCCATAAGACAACGTTTCAAATGCAGTATGGTCACTATGAGTTCACAGTAATGCCATTTGGGTTGACGAATGCACACTCTGTGTTCATGAGTCTGATGAATGGGGTATTTCATACATACCTAGATAGATTTTTCCTTGTGTTCCTTGATGACATTTTGATATACTCTAGGACAGTGGAAGAGCATGAGGAACATTTACAGTAGGTATTACAGTGCTTACGGGATAATCAGCTTTATGCTAACCTGTCAAAGTGTGAATTCTTCAAGACTAAGGTCCAATACCTTGGTCATGTGATCTCAAGGGAAGGTATTTCAGTGGATCCTACAAATATCCAAGTGATCTCAGATTGGCGTGCACCCACGAATGTGGCAGAGATACGTAGCTTTATGGGGCTATCAAGTTATTACAGGTGTTTTGTGCAGGGTTTTTCGAGGATAGGCTATCCTATCACCTCCCTTCAGAGGAAAGGGAAGAGGTTTGAGTGGTTAGAGAAGTGTGAGGCAACGTTTTAGGATATTAAGGGGAAGCTGACCAGTGCACCAATACTTGTGATACTGGATCCGAATGGGGACTTTGTAGTTTGTACAGATGCATCCTTTGAGGGATTAGGTGCTGTGTTGATGCAGGAGGGTTGTGTCATTGCATATGAGTGATGAAAGCTCAAGGATCATGAGCTGAACTATCCAACGCATGATCTTGAGTTAGCGGCAGTTGTTCATGAATTAATGAGATGGAGGCATTTCCTCCTTGGCAATAGGTTTGAGTTCCATAGTGATAATAGAATCCTTCAGTATATTTTCACACAGTCCAACCTTAATGCTTGACAAAGGCGTTGGATGGAGTTTCTCTATGAATATGACTTTGAAGTGAAGTATATCCAGGGAAAGGAGAATGTTGTAGTAGATGCACTCAGTAGGAGGAGACATGAGATATCTGAGTTGACTCTTGTTGTAGATTTGTGGAGTCAGATTCTTTCTGCCCTTCTAGTGGATAGTTGGTATCAGGAGGTTAGGACAAAGATTGAGGCAGGAAGACCCCTTGAGGGCAAGTATTCAGGTTATTCTCTGGATTCATATGAGGTATTGAGGCCCATGAGATGCATATACGTTCCTTCATCAGGTGATATTTTCACCTTTGTCATGACTAAAGCACATCGTGCACCTTATTTAGCCCATCCTGGGGTGAAGAAGATGTATGCAGATCTGCATCAGTTGTATTTCTAGCTAGGGATGAAATGCTATATTACAGATTATGTGTCGCGATGTCTTGAGTGTTAGTGGGTGAAGGCTAAACACCAGCATCCAACAAGTCTTTTGCAACCGCATTTAGTACCAGAGTGGAAGTGGGATATTATCTCATTGGATTTCATTGTTGGTTTACCCAACTCTTCTAGACAACATGATGCAATTATGGTGACAGTTGATAGATTGACGAAGGTGGCACACATCTCACCTATTCACTCTTCTTATACTACATCATCCATAGCTAGAGTGTTCATGGAGGACATAGTGAGGTTACATGGTATTTTGCGTCGGATTATTTCTGACAGGGATCCAATGTTCACCTTAGCTCTTTGGACTTCATTACAGTATGCGATGGGGACACAGTTGAACTTCAGTTTAGCTTACCACCAAGAGATAGATGGATAGATCGAGAGGGTCAATCAGATCATTGAGGACATGTTATGTATGTATGTAATGGACCAGCCTACACAATGGTAATATTATCTCTATTTGGTAGAGTTTGCGTATAATAATGGTTTTCAGGGTTCTATCGGCATGCCTCCAATCCAAGTATTGTATGGGCGTCCATGTCGCACTCCCTTGAGTTGGGATCAACTTGAGGAAAGAGTGACTTTGGGTCCTGAGATGTTGCAAGATATGGAGCAACAAGTGGATAGGATTAGAGAGCAATTGGTGGCAGTGCAGGATAGGCAAAAGAAGTATGCAGATGCGCATCGGGTGGATCATCAGTTTTTTGTGGGTGATAGAGTCTTTTTGCGGGTGCATCCATGAAAGAGTCCCATCCATTATGGGAAGGTCTCTAATTTGGTGCCTCACTTTGTCGAACCCTTCGAGATACTCAAGAAGATTGGTCTAGTTGCTTACTATCTTGCTTTACCACCCAGTCTCTCGCGTATTCATGATGTTTTTCATGTTTTAGCTCATTGGCCATACAATCCAGACATTTCTCATGTACTTGATTGGAATGCATTACAAGTAGAGGATGAGTAGTTGGCTTTGGAGCCCATGGCTGTAATGGAGTGCATAATTCTCACTCTTTGAGGGTGAGATATTGATCAGCTTAGGGTCCAATGGGATCCTAGGGATGGCACGTCATCCACTAGGGAAGATGCAGCTAGAATGAGGGAGCTCAATCCTGATTTGTTTGCAGGCTTCTAGGAGTAAGCTTGACCCTAGGGGGGAGGATGTAGCATCCCTCCATTTTGGCTCTTTTGATCATACAGTGTTTTCTTTGTTATGCTTTGTTTTTCTATTACTTTGACTATGGCACTTGGTTCTATTTGATTGCAAATTGTTAAGCAATGCATATGTTATATTTTGATGTGATGGAGTTTTACTCTAATGTTATCATTATAGCATGTTTTGAATTAGCTCAGAAGATATTTAATTAATGATGCTTTATGCTTTTGATTATATTATTGATGTTAGACTCGTCAGTTAGAAAGTTTGTATTGGTGAAGGGGATGAGATTGTATCACTTGCTTGTGAGCGTCCTATGATTCTGAGATTCCTTGTCACTGTGTGTTTTATTATATCATATATATGCATGTTCGATATACTCTTTGCTCATAGGTTAAGAGGTTCAAGACATCGACTCCACCTAGTTTCACAGGTTAGAGCATGTCCATTGACCAAGGGTAATCGATTGGGAGATAGTACCTAGGTTTTTCGTGCCAAGTCATCACCCTAGTCATAGTGTGTCGTCGGGTTGTAGTCAGGTTTACTTGTTTTAATGCTTCCCTTTTCACCTTGGTTTTTATTTAATTTCAAATTTTAAAGGTAAATAAATGGATTGTGTAGTTAAATTGATGATTAAATATATTTGGTTGTAATGTTAGAAATGTTAGTTATTTTATTAATTAATTTAATTTAATTAATAAAATAATATAATCTTGGATTATATTTATTTTATTGATTAATTAAATTAATTTTGAGTAATCGAATTAAGTTATCCATCTTGGAATTAAAAGTGTTAGATTCTTTTTGAAAAGATTTTTTTTTAAAAAAGTTTTCAATTCTTTTGAAATAGAAATTTAGAAAAATGAAATAATGAAATAAAGTCATGTTGAAAGAAATTTTGGGTTTTAAATTTTAAAAAAGAAAAGAAAATATCTCCAAATTTGCAATAACTATGGCAGATGGGATATTTTAGGGTATTTGACCAAATTTGGGAAAAAAAATAGGGAAGGCTTTTCATTCTTAAAATCTGGCTGTGAGAAAAAAAGGAAGGAGAGTTCTTCATGATTTGTTGATGCATTTTGGATTTTGGGTGAGGATTTGGAAAAAGCTTTGGAAAATATTCTAGTAGGGAAGCTCAACTATCTTCTTCAAACTCTTCATCAAACTGTAGATCACAAATTTTTCTTGCTTATTGTTTTAGAAAATTGCATTTTTCAATTTGAAAACTTGATTGGAAATCTTTTTGAAAATGCTATTTAAATATTGAAAATAATTTAGATTGTTGTTGAAAAAACCAAACTTGCAATTGAAATCTTCAATTTCAACAATAGAAAATGCAAAGAAACAAAATGATATTTGAAAAACTCTAATTTGGATTTGAAATAGTTCATGTCAAATTTGAAATTTAAATTGAGAAATTTTGTTTGAGAAATTGATTTTATTGCAAAAATTTTGTACAAAAGTTACAGAATTTGACTGTAAAATGGTAAATTAGGTATATATATTTATAAATATGTCTGTATATATATATTATTTATATATATATATATAGATACAAACATATATGATAAATATATTTTGTATTTTGTTATTCTGGAAATTTTTTGTTTCAAAAAAAAATTCATGCCTAGAATTTTTTTTGTACAGAGGCAGGGGAGGTTGTTTTAATTTTATTTTTATTAAAAATAAAATTGAAATTGAAATTTTAATGGCTTTTTATGGGGGAGGCTGCAGCCATGCTGCACAGCCTCCCCATGGAGGGGTGCTACTGTGGCTGCACTCCCCACAGCCGTGGGGAAGACGCTACCACAGACAGTGCCGACCTCCACAGGGGAGGCTGGGCGCAGCCTTGGCTACGTCCTTTCTCCCCTTTGGGGGCCCATGGGGCTAGAATAACAGAATTCATTTTTTTTTTAAAGAAATTTTTAATTTCATTTTTTTAATTAGAAATAATTATTTTATATTATATATATTATATAACATATATATATTATATATTATAGATATATAATATGTATATATTATGTATATATATATTATATTATAATTTAAATAAATATTTTATTAGTAATATTTAAATGTTTTTTTTAAATATTTAAATATATGGAATTTTAAATGAGTATTCTATAATCATAGAGGAAAATAAAAATGACTTTACTTGAAAAGTTGATTTCAATTATTATGGGTAATTGAAGAAACATGGAGATAAATTATTAGTTTAAATTCTTCAATATTGCAATTGTAATTTTAATTACATTTGAGTAGTTGCAATCAATTTTTAATTATTTTTATTTGATTACATGCAATATGTCATTGTTAGGCTTGGATATAGGAAATCCTAAAGTAGGTGATTAAATCATCAAATTTCCCTTTCATTATGTAATCTCCCTCTTTCGTGATGTTAGGGAAATAGAGTTAAATGTTATGTAAGTCTTCCAAATTGGGTTTCCTTTGAGTTTGGGGGTTGTCCTAATGTGTTAGTCAACCTTGTTTTACCTTGGGTAGTGCGCCTTGTTGGATCTAGTTAGATACCTGGTTATCATGAATGAGATGTGTGTTGACTTTATGTCATGGATAGGGAGTAATTCTCCTTAGGTCACACTTGTGTACCCTTGGGTGTGGAGCTATTCCACGTGTTGTCTTAGAGAAGTGGCTTGCAATGAGGGCCGACACACAAAGTGGTGTCAGCCAAACTCTTTGTAAGTTAGTTAATAAACAATGATAACATAAATAAACTTATTAGAGGTTTAGGTTGCATCAAACACTTAACAAGATTAATTTTACCTCACTCATGGACACAAGAGCTTGTATAGACTTTGGATGAGACAAGAAGGCTTGGAATGGCAAGATCATTATCTCATCTCTACGAGAGATAACTAATTCTGCATTGGTTTGCATGATGGGCCAGGAGTCATGAGAGGTTTTTGAAGATATCCCAAGATGGGGGTCGAGACCTAGGAAGACTTACCAGGATATCCCATGTGACATTGTGATGACACTTCTCTTAGGTCAACCGTATATTTTTATCAGTGATGCAATTGATTATTTAACTCTGAAAGCATTGTAACCATTGTGTTATGTGATGTACTTGTATTTAATTCAGTTCAATATGTGTAGCCTGTGTCTAGAGGTAGTTGGTCTTGTTTTGGAATCCTTGTTACTATCTCCCAGCACGGGGGGTGAGCCTTCGGGTATCACATGGTTGGGTGGAACGTGCACCTTAATCCATTGGGTAATCCTTTTGTTCATGTGGACGAGATTTCCAGTTGGAGAGCTCGTGGGATCCAGTTACTTTTCTTGCTTTATTCATTTCAGTTGTTATTGTAATTTATTACCCCTCATTTGTATCAAGGTGGAAGATGTAATTTATAACCTTGTTATTGGATTTACCTCATTCGGGGAATGAGAGTTGTAATTGTATTGTAAATTATATTATTGGAAACATGTGGTATCTCTTATGCCTTTGATGTAATTTTATCATGTATGGAATGTATGTGTATTTAATTTGTTAAGTAATTAAATGTTTGGTTTTAATTCATGTTCCTTGTTTGGGTTTAAGTAAACTCAGTCTCGTAACCTTAGGGGTTGTTGGAAATGGGTAGTGAACTTGCATGTTAATTGTACTTAAACAAAAAAAAATTATTTTGTTTGAGTAGTTAATTGCAACTTCCCATAGGGTTGTGTGGCAGGGTGTTACACTTAGGTGTTGATTTTGATTAGTTGTGGTATGGAAACTTCAGGTTCTGGTGCTTAGAGGTAAATCTTGACACAATCCAGTGTCTCTGACATATTTACTTCTTGCAGATAAATCTTTAAATCGCTGAGATATAATCTTGAATGACATAGATTTAGTTTTTTTATTTTGATTTAAAATGATTTCTATTGATGGCGGAATTCTTGGGTATGTGGTATGTATTATTCACAATCTAGTGTCTCTGACATATTCATTTTCTCATAGGTTAATTTCTAACACATGATCCTGAATGACAAAGCTTTCTTTAGTTTAGATTTAGATTTGATTTAAAATGATCTTTATTGATGGCAACAACTTGGATATGTGGTCTATATTATTTATCCTTGAAGCATTTAGAGTATTGAAATAACAACAATCATTGCCTCATAATGTTACTTTGATGAATAATTTGTTTTAATTAAATCATTCAATGTGGCTTCAATAAAACAAACAATACTAGATTTCAAGCATAAAATCTTACATCTTCATTTTACTGCCTTGCATTGTCTCTTGAAAACATTTTTTTTGGGCTCATCAAATCTGAATTTTTAGCTATAGCCATTGATTGTTTTTTTAGAGACTTTGCATGATAGGGGGATTTTTTTTTTACACATTGCTTCATTGTTTCATTATCCTAAATTTGACTTATGATAAATTTTTACGTTTTATAGGTTGGCATTGGGAAACAACATGGTTTTCTTTCACATAAGAATCAAACAAAAATCAGATTTGAGTTCGACAAATTCTTCTCAAACTTGAAAAAGAATTTTTAAATGCTTATTGTAATAACTTGAGACACCCATTTCCTACTCCCATTTTCTAGGTCAACTCACTTTTAATTTGGATTTAAAATTAATCATTGATTGATATTTTTTAAAGTTGGGCTAAAACTAAACATCAAAAACTCACTAAGCTCTTCGATTTGGTTAAAACTAAAGAAACAAAATTCACACTTCATCTTGGTGCATTAAAAAGAATCAAATCATTTCTTTTTGGTTTTAAAAAGAACATGTACTAATTTATTTTGTGATTTCTTATTCAAACTAACACCATTGAAAATATGTATGTGCTTCTCTTGTGCCTCACGGTGATCTTGAGAATCAAAAGGCTTTTTGGTGATCTTAGGGTGAGATAAAGTGATCACCTCCACATTTCATTTTGGGTTTAAAATTGAACAATTTTTTTTGTGAGTGTGAGTAAACCTATTGCATGTGTTCTCCCTTTGTTTCTAAATGAATTTTGGTCGAACTATGAATATGTTTACTCGCTTTTTTTAATCTTAGAGGGCCTGCCTTGGGGAAAAATTACTCACTCAAGGGAATGACTCAACCGGTAACACTCTAAAGCCAAGAGTATTTCCAGCTAGGATATAAATGTGGGTACTGGAATAAATGCTAGTGTCATATGGTTGGCTCTGATAAGAAGGGAAACAATGGTCTATCACCACGTTCAGTGAAATCCTATGAATGGAAAGTATGAACTAAAACCCTTGTTTAGAAATTTTCAAAATACTTGATCTATTTGTTGGTGCAAGAACGATCATTCTGAAGTTGTCCCACATTTTTATGGCTCTTAGTAGAAATGAAAAGCATGCCATGGGAGATTCATGGGTATTGATGCTTGGATAACCTAAGAAGTGAGTGCACTGTAAGGGGGAGCTTGTGTGGTCAAGCATCTAATTTTTCACTAAGAGTAGGCGTAGCTGGATTCATCCAAGTGGGAACTCAACAAATATAGTCTTTAATATCCATAGGGTTGTACATTTTCTTGAAATCAAAACACTTTTATTGATTGAAAATGTTGGAAAACATACATTCAACATGAGCATCAAACCTCAAACCCTTTAGGAGAAGCAAATATCCTTGAACGAATTCACATTCTATTGCTTTCCCTTGGGATTCTCATCCTTAGAGGATTCTAAGAATTTGGATTTCATCTCAATTTTCTCCTACTAAGGTCAACATTAGGAAACCTTTGCCTTGGTTTCCTTAATTTCCACATAATGCATTTTGTGGGATGAAAGAGAATTAGGACATTGGACATCTAGTTTCAAAAGCTAATCAAGAAGTATTTATGTTAAAAAGAATTCATTAAGAAAAGTTAAATCAATTGAACCTCACACATGTGCTTGGTATCTTTTGGTCATATGGTTTTCATGCAAACATTAGTCTTTTGGTGTGAACCAATCTTAGAGAAAAGCATGTTCTTCACTATCTTGGTCTAGTAAACAAGTCATTCTTAGGTTCATTTAGGATAAAAATCAAACACTTCATCCAGTCCAAAGATTTATCATCTCCATCTCACAAAAAACTTTAGAGCTTTGAATACATCATTCTAGACTTGGGTAAATCATCAAAATCAAAATAACCTTGTTTAGTTAGGAGTATGGGAATGCATCCTTCATCATACCTCTAGTTAAATTATCACACCATTTGAACGAGTTCATCCTAAGATAACATCTAACATATTATGGTTTACAAGTTCATTATCCAATCAAACCAATCCAAATAAAACCCTAAGTCTAGCATTGATCCAAAATCCCTAAAAGTTCAACACCCATATCATTCACCCCTTTCATTTTTCATCTTATCAATGGTCCTAAATCCTTTAGAGGTCAACAAGGTCAAAACACAAGAAGAACATGGAATATAAAATTGCTCCATACATCATGAGTAATCCAAATAAACTAAACTTTTGATACCTTGCAATGTTGATTGATTATCAAAACTCAAATTTATACAATCCGTACATGGGATCATTATCCCCTACAAACATCGATGGTACAACAAATGTGAGTATACCTAGTCAAAACTTTGGAACACCTTTCCTGATGATAGATTTAAATCCGAGCCCAAACCTACAAATCTATGAACTGAATAATGAAGGAAAGAGTCTTCAAATGAACAACATCATCCCACCAAATCCATACATGCCAAATGTGAATATACCAAGTACAAGTTTTCCAAACATGATCACTTCAAATCCACACTTGGAATTTTTTTCAATAGATATGTTTACAAATGTTGTTCAAAGTCCAAACAAGATGTTAACGACTCCAAGACAAGGTAACACCATGCAAAATAAAAGTTACCTAAATCAATACAATGTTCAATTTCAACCTATAATGCCAAATTTGAACACCATCCCAAATCAAAACATTTTCCAAAATCAAATTTTTGATGATCCCATACGAACACCACAAGTGTACATCCCAAATCTGCTTGAACAAAATCCAAATCAAGGGAGTCAAATTCAAAATCAAGATCAAATTTTTCTAGAGCAATTTGCTTCACATGCCAAACTAATTGAACTATTGAGCCAAGAGATATCTTCACTCCAAAATCAATACACCCTTCCATTGGTTAATCCATGTCATCAAAGCATTGAGTTGTGTCCACAATTGCATCAAGAAAAATATCTCCAATGTCAAGAAGTTAGATATCAAGATCAACAACATCAACAACAAACCCAATTACCCCATCTTGAAGATCAATTGCCACATTTCAAAGACCAATCACCATGTCTCCAAAATCAATCACCACAAGGTCAAATCTCACAAGGGAACAAACAAAAATACACACCACTTGGGGGACCAATCAAATCAATCTTGGAACAATTGGTACAAGAAAATCTCATTAAGATCCCCATCTATGGTAACTATCAATAACCCCTAGTTAAACCACCAGGGTATAACAAGGAGCACCATTGTGATTTTCACAAAACAAAGGGACACACAACATCAAATTGTATTTGAATGAAAAATATCATCCAAAACCTTATTGATCAAAAGATAATCACTATTGGGGACAATGATAACATTGACAATCTCTTCACCACAACTAATGAGAACAGGGATCAAGATCAATCCATCACTGAGCACCTTGAAGTTGTGTCTACTTCATCCAATGATCAATTCAACATATATCAAGAGTCACTTTATCGGAATCCACCAACAATACTGAACAATGATTTAATTCATGAAATTTCAACATCATTTGACCCTATGGTTGAAGACATTGACAATCCCTCTGCCACAATTGCTGAAAACAATGTTCAAGATCTCTCCATTAATGAGAACATTGAAGATGTTTCTACCCCATCCGATGATCAACTCACCATACATCAAGAACCACTTTTTAGTGGTCTATTTCAAGGAGTGTTAGAATTATTTGATTCTATTGAAATAATGCATGATCCGTCGACCAATGAACATATTGAAAATGTCTCTACACCACCTTATGAGTTAGCGGAGATATCTCAAAACTTTATTCCAAAGCATGATCAAAATATTTCACTAAAGTCTAGTAATGGTCCTTTCCAAGACATGTTGACCCCCTTTGACCTCATAGTTACAGATACTGAAGGAATCCTAAACTCAACACTTGATTCAAGTCCACTCAAAGATCAAGAGTATATTGAACCACTTACCATGCCTAATGATGATGTCAAAGAACCCTTTGTAAGCAATCCATCCTTTAAAATTGACCCATGTCAAGAACTTGATCCAAAGCATGTCGAAAGAAATCCCAAAATTAATCAAGATCAAAAATTTGTATCTCCAAGATACTATAATGATCTAATGGATATTTTACTATCCATACAAGATGATCATATCCACATAGCACTTACTCCTCCATCCACCCATGAGATGCTTTTTGTGGATAGACACGTAGATGATCTTCATTCAGAACAAGATTCCTTTACTCCTGACATTATTACACAAAAAGAGTAGGTTATTGATTCCTACAGTCAAACTGAGTTGTCAACATCAGGATTAGATATATCCCAAATTCAGACTGGGGATATAATGAACAAAGATATCGAACATTATCCACTTAAGAAAAAATGTTAGAAAGAACAAGATATTTCAAAGTCAGTAGAGCAAAAAATTCCAATAACATCATCTGCAGTGGTCATTCATCAGATAATGCATTTTAAACAAGAGCTCTTAGAATAGGCAGAATCAAAGCATGAAGGTAATACTTCCACCATACTGGGGGCAACTATGTCTCAAGAAAATGTCAACATAGGGAGCACGAAGAATCCTTATGATGAAACCAATGCCAATACTACAACTAGCCATGTCATGAATCTTCATCCACCCATCACCCATTCCACAAATTGGGACCAACATCAAAAGAAGGTTTTAAATAAAAGCACAAAGAATGTTAGCAAAGTAGATGAAGCAAGGAAGCATATCAGACAAATCAAATACACATGGATACCAAAGAATACAAAGAGATGTTATCCCTATCAAAATCCATTAGTCAAAGAAACTATGGGGAAAATAAAAAAGGGAAAAGTATTCATCAAGGATGTCCACAAAAGAAAAATAAATCTTCCCAAGCAGCGTACAAAGTGTATCAAGCAGTTAGTCCTAATTCCATGCACACTTTCATATCCACCCATCATTTCTCATCTTCCCAAGTTTGGAGAGTCAAAGGTTCCAAACTATCAACCAATCCATCTTTTATTCCTAAACAAACTCCATCCATGCCTCCACGCATGATGTCAAATTCTCACATTGACCATGTGTTGGAAATGACCTTTCATCATAAAGTTTCAGAAGGAATCCTGTTGTGATGTGCTCATAGAGACAGAGATAATTTCGGTATCAATGAAGCAGATCAGGAATCTCAAAAGTTGTATTCAAGTGCATGTATCTTGGAAAAAAAACTTGTTCAGGAAAGATATCGATGGCACATTATGACAGAAGTGTCTACATCAACACCACAAGGTGGTTCAACATGAGTTTAAAATCTTTTAGAAAAATAAAAAAATATGAAAATCCAGAAAAAAAAATCAGAAAAAGGATTGAAAACAGTAAAGAAAAAAATCATCCTCTAGTGAAAACTGCATGGGTGGCACTTTAGACAGGTACCATGATGAAAACCTAGTAAACATGCATCATGTGTATAATCAAGCATCTGCATGCACTATTTTAGGTGGAAGCACCTCATCCTATCCATAATAAAGCCAACATTTCATCCATCTTATCCATAATAAATCCATTCATCCATGACCCATTTATCCAATTCATCTTTATCCATCTGAATCCATAGTCCAAATTATCTTGATCTTGAAAAATTTTGGTGCACACTTTACTTTTTCTTATGGTAAACATCTTGACATGAGTCATTTTCATTGATCCTATTCTATCCCAATGTTATCCGAGCCATGAAGCATTATCCAAATAAACATCCTCTATCTGAACACCTTATCTTATCACAAGATAATCCTTGGCATCCTTTTCATGCTTATCCATAGCCATCCATCCATACACCTATCCAAGCATCCACCCAAGGAATTCCATACATTGCTAGGAATTGGGGCTAGGTATTTACATCTTGCTTTGGGAATAAATCTTGATCTATATCCTTCAACTTATGTGGCGATCTGAACATTGGAAAATGTTAAATCTAATTGGTCAAAGCATTTGTGAGCCAAAATCCAAATCACTAGCCCATGGCACATTTTGATGAGGAAATGTTCCTTATCAAGCTTCATCTTTCATCGAACATCAATCAAAACAAACAATATCTTTCGCATCTAATGCGTGCTTCAACGTCACATCAAATCATTCAAAACAATTTTGTTCCAAAATCAAGCCTCAAAATCCTAATCAATCAAATCCAATCAATCCATCATCTTGGGATATCCTTCATGATCATTGTGTTTCTTAACACTATCCTTGCATTGTTCTTTATCCTTGACAATGTTATCATCATTGATCCTGATCAATCAAATCCTTGAATTTTTGTGTATCCTCAACAATGTTATCATCATCAATACCTTATCATCTTCGGATATCCATCCTAATCCTTGTGTTGCTTAACACTATCCTTGCATTGATGTGTATCCTCAACAATGTTATCATCATCATCAACCCATCGATCTGATCAATAAACCTTAGCTTGTTTTTTAACAAAATCCCAAAACAGAGCACTGATATCATCATGCATATCCATATCCAAATCGCCAAAATCATGTGAAAAATACAAAAACATATTAAAATAAAAAATCCAAACACATCAGAAAATCAGAAAGTCTAAAAACATCAAAAAATTAGAAAAATCCAAAAATATTCACAAAACTGAGAAAATCCAAAAATATCCAAAATCATATCAAAATCCAAAAACAAGTCGAAAACAAGAAAAACAAAAAAATGGTATTTGAACTACATCGTCTTTGAGCTTAAATGTAGGCAAGGCTCATCTTTGATCAGCCCCCGAGACACAAAAACATAAAAACATTCGAAAAACATCAAAATCCAAAAACATTCATAAAATCTCAGAAAAAACCAAAACATTTGAAAAATAAAAAATCAAAACATTTTAAAAATCTTGAAAATACCAAAAACAGCCTCAAAACATTTCAAAAACATCAAAAACATCCAAATATTTGAAAAAATTCATTCGTCTCATTTCACTTTCACTCGCAATAAATCACTCATCCATAATAAAACAATCATCACCTTCATCCTTTGCAACACAAACAAAAACAACCACAACAATCGGTAAAAGCAAACTTCAAATGCAAAATCAAAATCAAAACAATTAACTTTTAAATGCAAAATCAAATTCTTCACCATTCACAAACATGTCAATCGACCTTATATCAACAACCTTTTGAACAACCTATAAACTTTCCACCATCCACTAACATTTCCTAGGATGCATCCTTACTACAATGGGCATTATCTTTTGGAAAATTACTTTGTATAAACAAAACAACCTGCCGCCATCCACTAACATGTCCTATGATGTATCTTTCCTATGATAGGAATTATCTATTGGAAATCATTTCGGTTCTTATCCTAAAACAAAACACATCCCTTTGGCTGGAGGTTTGAAGAAAATTGGCTTGTTTGTGTGCTTGATCTTTTCTTTTGATTTATCTTATTGCGCTCATTCCAATGACCTCTCGATGATGTCTAATCAAAACAATCTAGAGAGAAAGGAATGTGGAATTGATCATTATCTTTTGTTTGTTGTGCTTTTTGGACGTTCTTGTAATATAACTTGGTGAATACTTGCTTTGTTAGGTACATCCTAGCAAGGTTTTCATATGTCAAGTGTGAAAAAGAATACTCCTATCTATTTGTTGAGTCAAAGTCCATCACACTAAGTGCAATTCCATTTTGGTTCTTTATACCTTGATGCATCATGCTTATGCATGTTATCAAACATAAGGTAAGTGGCCCTTTTAAAATCCAAATTCTTGATAAGCAAATCATCCATTTCTCATCATCATCTCTCATAAAGCTGGCTTGTTGGATCCTCTTGTCATAATCTTATTTCTAATCTATTTTTTTCTTTTCTACACTATCATGTCATGAATAGTTAATCATCATCACGAGTGCATCCACCCTGCATCCACAAACCATCAGCATTCTGCATATCATTTCACATGCATTTTCATCATCATAATATAAATTTTTTAGTCTAAGCATCTCATAAAATCATACATTTGCATAAAATATCTATTGCATAATCATATAGGCATTATCACATCATCCATTTGACATGCATTGCATTATCATTTAAGTTGTTTAGGATAATATAGATTAATGGTTATTATAAGCATCTTAAAACCATCTCATTTGCGTCATAACCATCCATACGTCCATCTTGAACCTCTTTATCACAATATCAACCCTCAAATCAAATATTTTTGCTCAATCTCTCGAGGGGGAAATGTACCAGTGCTCTTCTTTCTGCTGGGGCATCCGAAAAAATTAGAAATTTTTTGAATTTTGATCTCGACAAGTTTATTCTTTGAACCAATGCATCAAGTACATTGCTTCAAAGAGGGACAAAATGTAGACACATGAAATTGACATCATGCATATTTAATTAAATCATATTCACCCATCAATCAAATAAATCAAGTTTATCTCCTAAGGTTATCTTTTTAATTAAATAAATCACTTTATTTAATTATCTCCTAAAGTTTCTTCATTTAATTAAATCAAATGTATTTAATTAAATGGATAGTGCATTAATTTCCCCCCTTTTTATTTAAATAAATCCAATTATCTAAGTCAAAATTCAAAATCACCTAATCCTCTCTTAAATTAATCAAACCATGATTAATGCTAATCCTAATCCTCTTTTCTCTAGATTTTGCAACTTGCACAAATAAATCAATTTATTTATTTATTAAATCCTCATTTTCCTCAACAAGGCATCTTTGGAGAATATTCCCTCAAGTTTGAATTCAAAAGCAAGTTGACTTGTCCCTTCCAACATGGCATTAACTCCCCTTTTACATGTCCCCCACTTGGAATTTAAGTCCCTTTTTCTCCCTCCAACAAGCCAAATTTGAAATTTGAAAAGGCCAACCAGTCTCATTTATTGGCACATTGACCAAAACTTGCACATCCTCCATCCACTTACATGGTGACAAGTGGCTCCTTCCTCTTGGTTGAATATTTTTCCCACATTCATCCATTTGGCTTCTTCTCTCATCAAAATCTTCTATAAATGGAGAGACCATCCTTCATTCTTAGCACACACAATCCTCATGCAAAGTTACTCTCTTCATATTGAGAGCTATTTTTTCCCATTATCATTTGGATCATTGATTTCTCAAGGGTTTGGAAAGGGCCACTTTTCACAACAAAGTGACACCAATCCAATATGGGATAGATATACTTCATTTTTTTCTTTATATGCTTTTAGTTATCTTGTGATTGGATTGCATTTTAAAACATGTTGGATTATCTCAAATGGATGTTGAATATTTGCTTTGTTGCTAATGATGTGTGTTAGAATTTTAGCCATTTGTAGATTTATCATCCACAATTTCTAATTACATTATTTAATGTTTCATGATTCATTATCTTATTTCATCATTTGGTTTAATTACCTAAAAGGGGTTTGACTAAGGAAAACCTCTATTCCCTAACAATCAACAAGTTTTTCTCTCTATTTTTGTGATTGGAGATCTAGTGCTTTGAAGGTTTGGAGATGATTGAAGAATAAGTTTCAAACTTGTTGGAGTCATCTCCCTACTTTCAAGGTCAAAATCTTCACAAAAAAGTCACTTATAGCCTCAAAAATCAGGGTTTCAAATCTAAGAGCAGAAAATGAGTCCCACTATACCTATTTTTTAGAGATTTTTATGGATCTGGATACCCATTTGGCTAAAATAGGATCTAGTGCAATTTTCCATAATCGGGACTGATTCACCCAGAATGGCAAATGAGTCCCACCAGGCTTAAATTAACATTTTTAGAATTTCAAAGATATTTCCATTCTCTTCAAGGTTTCCAGGTGCATACCATTCACATCCTTACTTTTTTTTTGTTTTGTTTTCATTTCTAAGGCATTCTTAGGTCATCTAGTTCACTGTTGCATATCAAATGGTGCTTTCAAAAATTCTATGTTTTCCAAGTTTACACTAGGTGGTGAACCCTCATTTTATGTTATCCTTTCCCTAGAACTCTCCCTCTATCAGTCTTTAATCTCTTTTACATTGAAATGTCAAGGGTTTTCTCTTGAGTGAATAGTGAAGTTTTATCTCTCTCCTTTTACCTATCCAAAACCTTAGAAGCTAAAGAGAGCACAAAATTTCCTTATTCATTTTCGTGAACCTGCATTTAGAATACCTTCTTTTCTGATTTGGAGACCATCATCATCCTATATTTATCTTACATTAACTTTTCATTAGGATTTGCATTGATTAATTTGCATTCTAGGGTTTCCAATTTTTGGCATTAGTGAAAGTGCATATACTTTGTATTTTTGCATCTTAAATCATCAAAAATCATATAAAAACTAAATTTTTGTTTCGTATATAGGTCATATAACATTAAAAACATCAAAAACAATTGAAAATTTCTTTTTTTTTGAAAAAAATCCCCATTGGGACTCATTTGCTCCCCTGAAACTTCCTTGTATAGCACTAGAAACCTTGTTTATGCACTTTTGCTTACTGCCATTAACTATCTGTATTAGTTGCTTGTGTTTCTGTTACATGCATTTCATTAGATCTAGCTTAAATTATCTCATTTCATGCATTTCTCAATTTCAAATTTGCATTTTCAACATTTCATCTGTCAAGTTGTTGCATAATGTAATCAGAAAATTACCTTGTTTCACATCTAAAAATTTGATTTAAACATTTCATTTTAGGTCATTGCATTGCACTTTCTTTACTTTTCCATGAGAGCATGTTTACTTTCAAGAGATTTAGCTTTGATGTAGTTAAAAATGGATTGCATAAATACAACATCACCTCAGATTATGAGTTTAATTTAGATTACAACAATGAGGTCATTAAAAAACATGTTAATCATCAAACCATCGACACAATCCCTAATATTACATTTCACATTGGTGAGGATGTTAGTGCTGATAATCATAACAATCATACTTATTCTTCTCTTGATACCTCTCCTATTAGTGACGAAGGTATTTTGGTGAAAGAAGATACAAGCATTCAAGGGTATTGATTGTCCCTCTCCTCATCCCTCTTTGGAAGATATTAGAGAACAAGAAAATGAGATCATAGCCACCACTTTGCTTATCCCAAATCCATCTCTCAATACCCCCTGCTTTTAAGAAGGCTTTAGTAAAAGAGGATACAATCATGAACGATCATGAAAATCACAATTTTCATGAGGACATGTGGATTGAAAGTGATAACCTTATCTCTCTCCTTCCTAATGTCCCTAACATTTGGAAATACCTATTTGAACAAAATAATTTAACCATTCATAATCATGAAAATCATAGTGGTCCTTCTCTTGATGCTTCCCCTACTTATGATGAAGCTACCTTACAAAATCTAACCATGAAATGTGATGAACATCACGTACAAGCTCTCCTACTAGGGAAGATAATATGGTACAAGAGAATGAGACCTTAGAGAAAATGGACAATCAAATAGAGCCTTCTCCTAATAATCCCACTATTGATAATCCAATCACTAACCATTCCCCTACTTGTGATGAAGTCATTTTAGAAGAACCAATCCTTAAACTTAAAGAGCATTTGGTTTGTATTTCTCCTTAAAAATCTCCTCCTAGGGAAGATATCATGGTGTAAGAAGAGGAAAACATTGAACAATAATGATATTGAACCCTGAGACGAAGATTATGGAGTAGCATTGGACTCTCATTCACTAAGGGATGTTAATATTATTCAACCTCAACTCATCCTTTACCCCCTTTCACACAAACTACAAACTCAAAACAAACTTGAAATCATCCTTTACCCACCTAAGAATAATGTATCACAACAGCCGAGTCATAATACCATTTCTCATACATATAACACTAGAAACAATTTGCAACCAAGAGAACACCTTCAAAATCTTTCCCATTTCCTAATCCTATCTCACATAACCCTATCTTACCAGGTCCTCTTCATTTATCTCCACAAAGTGGAAAGGAGTATAATCCTACTGAACAACATAAAAACACTCCTACAAAAATATCCATATGGGACCTAATTCAGAATTCACCTAATTATCACACTATGCTTGAAACCACCTTACAACAAGTTCCTATCCCTTCTGATGTGCAACTGAATGACCTAACAACCATGATTCAAGGAACAAACACTAACATTGTTTTCCACCAAAGTGAACTCCCCCCTTTGGAAATGAAAAAAAAAAATGAAGCTTTAACAATAATATCTCAATACAAAAGAAAAGGGATAAAGAGAACTATTGTAGATACTAGCAATGTGTGTAGTGTGATCCTTTTGGATGGGCTTGGTATTGAGAAATGAAACATTCAACCTAATTCTTTATCTATTAAGGGATTTGACAATGTAGAAAAAATCTGCTCAGTGTGATTACTTTTCCTATTATAGCTAGAAAAGCTCCATTAGAAACACTAATCCATGTCATGCCTGACAATATTTCATATAATCTCCTTTTAGGTAGACCATGGATTCATGCAATGAATGGTGTGACTTCCACTCTTCATCGTAAAATGAAGTATATTTATAACAACAAAGTGTATACACTTGACATTGATCTTGAGCCTAATAGTGTCTTACAACTTGAGAAAGGAAAGAAAAATCCTTTAGCAACATTAACACCAACTACACAAGTGGAACCCGTACAACATAAAGACAAAGAAAAACACATTGAAGATATCACAAAGATATTAGAAGATGATTAGGGTTCCTTATATTTTGAACATACATTCGTGGGCGAGTATAAGATCATAAACAAAGATTCAAATAAGGGACATGAAAAAGAAGTCATGTCAACACAAAACTTGGAAGACCCTTTGAAAGCATCCACCTCAACCACTTTAGAAAAAAAGACATCAGATTACATAAAAAAAATTTGATGAACTTAATCATGAACAACCACCAAATCTAAAAGAGATGAAGAAAATTTATGGAAAAGGTTATGAACTTATGAGACAACTTGGATATAGTGGAAAAGGATGTGGTGCTAGAGAACAAGGTATATGTGTCCCCATCAAGTATAACACACAAGAAACTACTCATGGTATTAGTTATTTTCCTTTGAAAGAAATAAACAAGCCTTCACTTAACATCAAAACTCTCACAAAAAATCCTTCTAAGCCAACTTTAACATTAGTGCATCCTGAACTGATAGAAACTAGTGGTATTGAAAGTTATCCTTTGCAAGAAATGAAGAAAACAAATAAATCTTTGCTTGATGTCAATGTCATCTCGCAAAACAATAATAATTGGAGTTCATTATATTTTTCACTCTCCTCTAAAGGAGAGAACAAAATCTCACAATCTAATGAGTCTTGCATATGTATGACATCTTGTACTAATCAAGAAACATCTTTTCTTCAAACTATAGGAACACCTTCTACCATTGATCAAGAGGGTATCCTATCGAGACTCCTCCAAGATCACTTGATATCTCTCCCTCCAAGAACTTGAAAGAAATTTTATTACAATAATTCATTTTTCACATATCATAGAGTTCATGGTCATACTATTAATGAATGTAAGGCTTTGAGTAGTAAAATTCAACATCTTAAGGAATTTGGTGCTCATCCTTATGTGGGGGAACCTCATTCCTCTAATCAATAATGATGTTCAATATATCATGTTTCTCATCAATCATTTTGGTTCATCCTTTTCCTACACTAAGTGGGGGAAAAGGGTTAGTTAGCTTTGTCCTCATATGTCACTTGTCGTTGTCTCTTTGCGCTAGTTGAACGCCTTTCATGAACATATAAGAGCAAGCTTGGGATGTGGATGACATTCCTTAAGTTGGCTCATATGTGACATACTACCTTTTTCATAATGTAGCTTATTAGAAACATATGACTTGGCATAGGGCTTTCTAAATAACCTCTCATCTCTTCTTCTACTTTAAAGCAATTGCTCATAGTAATGGTCTTAGCAACTGCTTTAAAGTGGGGGCATACATTGACACTCATGTTTCACTGTGTGATTTTATTCTTTCTTTAGATGTGTCATTTTATTGGTGTTGTTATTAAACTTGATTTCCTCCAAGAGTGTGATATTTCTTTGACTTTGTGTCAGATTTTGGGAACCTAAAATGCCTGCTCTCTTCCTAGGGTTTTCCACCTAGAAAGAGAGAGATTTGGGGTTCCTAAAATGATTATGCACATTCAAATCAGGATGTGTGCGATGTTGTATGAGCTAAATGGAGTGATCTACATGCTGCTAAATTATGAAATTGATCAAACATGCATGTAAAATCTAAGAATTATGATGTGTTTGAAAACACATTATGTATTGCAAGAATGAACTAGAAACTTAGATAAATGAAACCAGAATTTGATGGGGTTGAAAAAAGTGTACCTGGAGGTAGAATTAAGTCACTGGAATGTTCTGGAATGTCTCTGAAACTTCTATTAATGCCCACTAGGACTCATTCACCATGCATGGTGAATCAATCTTGCTTCTACTAAAATTTGTCGGAAACCTATTTTTGATTGTCGGGAGTTGAAATCTAACAAAACCTATTTTCAAGGCTACAGGTGGGACTCATTCCCCATGGGTGGAAAATCAGTCCACCTACAAAAATCTAGAAAATTAGAGGAAGATTTTGTGGAGCTAGATCTGTACTTCTACCTCCTATAGGTCTCTTCTTCTAAAATTGTCAGATTCGGGTCTGAAAATGTACTTTTGTTGATAATTTTTCTTGAATGATGAAGAAATGACTTGAGTTACTTTTTAACTTGATCTCTAATGATTCTTAAGCCTTTAAGAGACCTAAATATGCAAACAAACAAGGTAAAAGAGAGATATGTTGAATGCTAGGGCATGGGGGTTTCCCTTGGTCAAACCCCGTTTAGGTAATTAAACCAAAATGATGAAATAAAGGAATGAAGCATGCAAAATGAAAGTGATTACCTTTTCACGATGATTTTATCTTGAAAATCTATAACATAACATGAATATTCAACCCTTGAATGCTTTAGGAAGCTAACTTGATGACTTCTAAAGGAGAAACCTCAACTTGCTTGACTTGAAGTAAAATATTGATGGGTGAATAATGAAGAATGAATGTGGATTGAGTATTTAGATTTAAAATGTGGATAAAAACACTTATTTATAGTCAATTGTGCCTTAGTACCTAATTATAATACATCGCATGCCAACATGAAGTTAAAATAAACTTTAATTTTCACTTTTTCTTGCTCAAGGGTCAAAATGGGGGTCAGATAGGACTCATCTGCCACACATGGTGAATGGGTCCCAACTGGATGGGACTCATTCACCATTCTTGGAAAATGGGTCCCACAGGGGCCATTCTGACACCTATGAAGCTAAGGAGATAGGAAATAAGGTTTAAAATTCTATCTTGTCAGGTGTTTGATCAATTAAAGCCTCAGGATGCACAATATGGGTTAATTAGGACATGTTAGTGATGATGTAAATGTTGAATAGGGCTTGGGACACATCAATCAATGTGAAAGTATAATTAAATGCACTTTACAACACTAAGAGTAGCTCCACATAGCCTATAAATCCACAAGAACCAATGTGAATGTGTAAAAGACATTACAACACTAGTTTTTCATTAAGTTCATATTAATAATCTTCTATATTGATGTAATAATGTAATTAAATATGTTTTATAATATTGAATTAGGAAGAAATAAGTTAATTAAGTCTAGAAATGCTTGAAATTCCTTTACAAGACTTTACAACACCTTTACAAGACATCATTAAAAGCATGTTGTTTGATTTTCAAGGGTCCAAGACCTAGTGTGGACACATAAAATGCCTCACAACACTAGATTAGGGCCTCATTAAGTCCATTCAATATCATGTGAAGTAGTGGGTCCAATTTTTTGTGGCATAAACTTGTCCTCTCTTGGAAACATTAGGCACACTATTCCCTAAGAAGAGACCTTGCATGAACTAAGAAAAATCCCTTTGAACATTCCTTGCACCATTTTTCATTTACAATGTCTATGGGTTTCAAGCATATTAAGTTTATATTGCCTCATGGAGCTCGAAGGTCATTTTTGTGTGTCACCTTATTAAAGTTATTAGGAGTTATAAATTTGATATGGTTGAGTGGGATGTTTGATCTGAGGCATGACTTTCCCCATAGCCACTTGTGTGTGTTTGAGTGTATACCAAACATGAGTGTATGTGTCTCACCCTCTTAAGACTTCTCGCCTGGCATACAACCAATAGTTCTATCACCTCAACGTGATTATGCATTTTTGAAAAAACAACCTAGATTTGATTCACATCATGTTGGACAAACGGTCAAGGCTTGATCCACCTTTTTATTTGTACTTCTCTTCCTTCTAGTTATTTCCATTGCATGATCATGTATCTTCTTTTGCTACAAATCATTCACCTTGTGCATGTCATTTTGTGCTTATGTCAGTTTGACTTAGGATCTTGGATCTTGGGGGCTTCACTACCTACCTCATCTTTGTTATCCTAGACCATCTGCATTGGTACAATTTGACCCATCTTGAATGTCTACTTTAGTGTGAGTTTGAAGCAAGTTCCTCTATTCACTAAAGTGGGGGCTAAATGTAGTGTCAAAAAAAGTGAACCTTTCTTGGTTCAAGAATAATTAATGATAAATTGGAATTAACCTACCCTTGATCTATTGTTTTGAGGTGTTTTAAATACACATCCACATTAGGTCTTGAGCCCTTGCAAACTGAATAAAATACATTTATTGATTTCTTGTAAAGGTGTTTTAAAGTGTTGTAAATGACTTTCACACTTTAATATACCTTTATTAAGCATTTAAGTCTAATAGAACTTTCTTTCCCTTAATTCAATGTTGTAAAATGTATTTAATTGCATTCTCACATTAATCTAGAAGGCTTGTAAATTAAACTTGGTTTTAATCTAGTGTTGTAATGTGTTTTACACATTCACATTGGATCTTGTGCCTTTCTAGGCTAAGTAGACCTCATTTTAATATTGTAGAGTGTATTTAATCACACTTTCACATTGAACTTTGTGTCCCTATCCCTAATCACCCTTTATATCATCATTAATAGGCCCCTTATTTTTGTATCTCGAGGCATATTTTGGCTAATATCCTAATAAAAACACTTTAAAATTCTGAAATCTTCAAGACCCACCTCAAAAACCTCACTATGGGACTCATTCGCCACCTTGTGCAAAAGAGTCCCCTTAGTGGGACCCATTCACCAAATATGGAGAATGAGTCCTTGTTTGGGAATTTTTCAAAATTGAGTGGGAAATTTGCAATTTTAACTTGAATTTTGATGAATGTCGGCCTTGCAGATCAAAATAGTGGCCCTTTGAGTGCCTGTCCTATATAAAAAAACTTCCAAACCATTGTTTTATCATACTTTCATGATATCAAGTCAAGTAAGGAAGAGTTAAGCATTTCAAGGTCATCAAGATAGCTTTCAAGATCAATTCTAAGGAATTCAAGATCATGGAAAGTTTCTAATTGAATTATTTCATGCTTCATGCTTTATTATCTTATTTCATCATTTGGTTTAATTACCTAAAAGGGGTTTGACCAAGGCAAACCCCTATTCCCTAACAATCAACAAGTTTTTCTCTCTCTTTATGTGATTGTATATGTAAGTACTTTGAAGGCTTGTAGATGATTGAAGAATAGGTTTCAAACTTGTTAGAGTCATCTCCCTACTTGCAAGGTCAAAATTTTCACAAAAAGTCACTTATAGCCCCAAAAATCAAGGTTTCAAATCCAAACACCTAGAGGAATAGAAAGAGCAGATTGAGAGATACAAATTCCACTTTTGAGTTTCTAGAAAAGTCAAAGTGGACTCATCCACCAAGAGTAGCGAATGAGTCCCACTATACCTATTTTTTAGATATTTTTATGGATTTGGGTACCCATTTGGATAAAACAGGCCCCAGTGCAGTTTTCTAGAATCAGGACTGATTCGACTAGAATGGTGAATGAGTCCCACTAGGCTTAAAAATTAGCATTTTCAGAATTTCAGAGCTATTTCTAGTCTCTTCAATGTTTTCAGGTGCACACCATTCACATCCTTACTTTTCTATTCTACTTTGTTTACATTTCTAGGGAATTCTTAGGTCATCTAGTTCACTGTTGCATATGACATTGTGTTTTCAAACATTCTATGTTTTCCAAGTTTACACTTGGTGGTGAACCCTTATTTGTTGTTATCCTTTCCCAATAAATATTCCTTTGTTAGAATTTAATCTCCTTTGCATTGAAATCTCAAAGGTTTGTTCTTGAGTGAATAGTGAAGTTTTGTCTCTCTCCTTTTGGGTCCAAAACCCTTGAAGTGAAAGAGAGCACAAAATTATATTATTCACACACACCCAATAGATGCCTGAATATATGCACAAGCATGTTCTCCTACCAATTCCTATCTAGATGCTTCAAATATCATACAAATGCTCACCCAATCACAAAATCAAGAATTTGAACAATAGAGCATTTTCCCTCTCCAAATTCCTCAGAAATAAAACATAAAAAATAAAAATGAACGCCCTTTTCCTTTTAAACCATTTTTCATTTTCAAAATAAAAATTGTATTTTATTTTCCAAGTAATCATATTAAAACCTTAATTTTACCCAATCAAAATTAAAAAATGAACTATAATCCAATTTGATATTACACCCTTAAATTATAATTTAAGTCTATATAAGAAAAATTCCACTATGCTTGCAGAAACCATAGTTTAAATTGAATTAAAATTAATATAAATTATATTTATTCCTTTGAATTTGAAACTCCCATAGTTAACCCAAAATGATGATAATCAATTAAATTCATTCCCAATTATCATTCAACATATAATTTCATCATTAACTCTATATAAACACTTAACATAATTAGTTATTGTGGAAATAGGAAATTTAACAAGATATTAACCACACATTCATGGGAAGTCCAGAAAAGAGTACACTATTCATAATCATACCAATGGTGGAAAATAGGTTAACAAAGGTAAAATAACTAGGGAATCACACTCAAATTAAAGTACAATAGGTAAGACAACAATAAATGACCGATGTGACATCTCCTTGTAGCCACCATAAAGATATACTTAGACCTATGGATCCAAGTGGATAAATACCTAGTGGATGTGTGCAAGAAGTTGAGTACACATTTTGGCCAAAAGGTAGAAGTGTTTTCCTTGGTTTTTAGAATTTGTCACCTTTGACCTAAATATTTGAAGCTCTTAAAGAGTGAATTTTAAAAATAGTAAGTAATATATGAACCATAGATTTTTGGATCTATGTACTTCTCTTGCACTCTTAGGGATTTTCACTTGAAAGGAGAGAGATAGGCCAAAACCCTAGGTGGTTCACTCAAACTAATGCAAGTATAATGGGAATATTAATGAAATTTTCCTAGATGAGGTGAAATTAATGAAATAAACTAAAGAAGGATATTGATTATTGAATGAAAACAAAAGAAATGCAAGTTGTTTGTAAACACATTGTCATATCCAAAAACACCTAGAAATGAAAGAAAACTATAATAGAAATGGATGAAGCTGAAGAGGTCCACTTGAGATCTTGTTGGAGACTAGAAATGACATTTGAAATGTTGTTCATGCTAAAATTTGGGCCTACTAGGACTCATTCACCATTTTGGGTGAATTAATCCCAGATCTGGGAAATTGTTTTAGAGCCTGTTTCAGACAAATGGGTATCCAAAAAACCAAAAAACCAAAATCAGGCTTAGCAGTGGGACTCATTTGTCACTACTGGTGAATGAGTCCACTTTTGAATTTATGAAGATTCAAAAGTGGAAACAGGAGCCCTTAGTCTGCACTTCGGTTCTTGATGTTGGAAAAATGAAGAAAAACATCTCATTTTGTTGTTTTGTGTTGTCACTGATGTCACCATGGTATATGAGTTGCAACTGCAAGATCAAGTTTGAATTTGTTTCGGTATTCTAGTTTGGTATGTAAACCAGTATAATGTTTATATCCTCTAGTATTTTGGTCCACAATCATTTGCCATTGACAGTTGGTGTTTGCAGTTTTGAGAAATGATATATGGATTCTGGAAGCACGTTCATTCAAGATCTCATGTACTCATATGCTCGTATGGTGTAATGGTATTACTCTTTTTTTCTAATAGGTTTATCCTTGGTCGACCTAATGAATTAGTTGTGCAATGATGAAATAATTTTTGTTATGTGGATCTATGGGTGACCTATCTTAGGTTCATGTTGACATGATGTAGCATGTTGGGATTTTAATTTTTGTTTGGGAAGATTTTGTGAATGCTTGAAGTTGACAGTTGGTATTTTTGGTAAATAAGAAGTGCATCTAATTAGGCCAACCTAATTGATGCTTTTGGAGAGATCAAATATATATATAATTGGACAGTATTTGAAGATTGGAAGATAGACGAGTGTGTTATGAATAAAAATGTGAAGAAGAGAAAATATGATGAAGTATGCCAATTCAATTTACTAAGATTCATTAGAACTAAATCTGCACTCACTAGGTGTACTTTATCAATTCATTTTCTAGATGTAAGCCATTTTGTCATTGTAATTATATAGGTAGTGAGCCTTTATATTTGGACAATGAGTCCTAGTAGTGAGCAACCCCATTTTGTAATATCTTATAACTAGTTATACTATAATATAATCTAACACTCACCGTGGTTTTTCCCAATTTGGGTTTTCCACGTAAAATCCTGGTGTTCATGTGTTTTATGATTTCATGCTCTATTAATTCTTTTACTTATCTTTGCTATTATATGCATTAGAATAATTGGATGGTATCTAATAAGAAAATTTAAGAAGATACTGATTCACCCCCCCTCTCAGTATCTTGGATATTCAACAATTGGTATCAGAGCTTGGTTCCTCTGAAAAATCCTAATAGCTTGAGGGAGATCTTGAAGATGGAAGAAATTAGTGATAAAGAAGAGCTATAGACTTCCCTTGAAGATCTTGATAAAGTTGAAAAAGAAAACAAAGATCTAAAAGAGAATCTTGAAGATGAAAATGAATGTGTCTAGAAATTAAAAGAGCAACTGAAAATGTTCAAAGAACTACATAGGGAAGTAAATAATCAGTTGAAGAAGGATAATGAGAAAATTACTAGTTTGAAAGTGCAAGTAGAGGGGAAGAAAATTATTGAAGAATGTCTAAAAAAATTGGTACAAAGAAAATCTAATGAGTGTACCAAGCTTGAATAGGAATTTTTGAACCTGAAAGTGGATCTGGAGAAGGAAAAAATTTGTGAAAACAATTTCAAATCCAACTCTAATAGGCTTGATGAATTAATTTTAGGAAAAAATCCAAGCAAAGACAAAGGTGGCTTAGGAATGGAAGGAGGTGAAAACTCTAAGGACAAGTAGAAGACTCAGAATAAAGGAAAGAAGAAAAGAAACCCAAGGAAATTTTCTAGGAGACCACCTATGAGCCAATCTAATGCGCAAAGGTATCCTTATTTTAATGGCACTTGTTTTTCATGTAATAAATTTGGTCATAGGGAAATAAAATGTAGGAGTAGAATGAATTAATTTCCTAGTTCCTTCACTAGTCAATGTTTTGCATGCAAAAGAATTGGGCATAGGGCAAGTGAATGCAAAACCTTAATGATGAATCAGTTTAATGGAGGAACAATGAATCAATCCTTTAATGGCTACTGTTATACTTGTAACAAGTATGGAAATAAAGGTAATCAATGTAGAAAAAGAGTTATTGGAGGTCAATCTAATCAGAGAAATATTATCTTCTCTAATTGCAACAAACTAGTACATATCTCAAGAGTTTGTAAAAAAAAGAAAGGTAAGGAGACCAATCCGTTAGAATAAAATGAACCTGCGAAGAAGGTTGAAAAAGATGAGATTAAGCAAGAAAAGAATAAGATTTGGAGGAAGTAAGAATAGACTGAGATGACAGATGCGTCTATTCCATAATCTAGTAAAAACAATTCTTTTGGGAAATAGACCCAGCAAGGTCTAAGAGGGAGCTTTAATAGAAAAATCACTTGAACCCCCTGATGTTCAACATGTCAGTCTTTGGCACAAAGATATGTTGTAAGAAATGATAAGCTAGAGGTTATGCAAGTGGAATCATAAGAAATTATGAAGGAATGATCTTTTGCAGAGAAAAATAGGGTTTTTTAGAGTAGAGAAGATGAGTTTTTAGCAGCTTTTTAAAATTTGCCGCATTTAATGCGAATTAGGGATGATCGCCATTTTATAAAGAAAATGTGTAAGGTATTTTGATCAATCGTGCATTTGAAGAATTTGAAGAGATTTTTTGAGTGTTCCTGAGTGGATTTGGAGTTCGATTTGTACAAACCCTAGTTCAGGTTCTTCATGAATGAAAGAGATAGGATTCTAAGTAAAATTGTTGTGAAATACAAAGATGACATCATATTCCATGTTTCCTCTGATGAATACATAATTGAAGCAATAGAACCCCAGACTATATGGATTCAACCATTGGGATATGAAATTATAGAAGAAGAGGTTGAGGGTTATGTACAAATGTTGTTGAAAAATCTAAAGGATCCCAATGAACCCAAAATTGTTACTTATGTTGAAAAGTCTATACAGGTCCAAATGGAGCATCAAAAGCCAATAATTAGACAGAGATTAGAAATGAAGCTTAAAGAATTTGGATTCATTGATGATAATATTTCTCTTGGAAGGGCTCAGGGAGAATAGTTGGAGGAAGAATCATCTGGCCTGAGGAGATCTGACAGGACTACTCATGCTAAATCCTCCACAACCCTTGTAGCAAAGATTGAACCCTGTACCATTGATAAAGGAAAATCCCCAATTTATGCCAGACCCACTATTAGATCTAGGAAGAGGAAAGAAACTCCTCTGGTGGCCCCTAGAAAAAGAGGAAAGAAAGACAAAGTGAGAAGGGAGAAAAATTTTAGCATCACAAATGATCAAGATGAAGACCTAAAGAGGATCCTATTGCAAAATTGGTGAGGAGAAGAAGAGGAAGTTTACCCTTTGGTGAAGGTGGTTCTAAGGAAGCTATTGGTTGTAAGAGAATGCATATTGTATTGTTTTATAATGATGAGGAAGAGCAGGTATTTGGTGTTCATGTGCACACCAAACTGAATTTAAATAATACTAAGGTGTCTAATGAAGCCTTTACAGGCCATGTTGGTGTTTTTTCCAATGCACCTAAGGAATCTCTAAGGGATAGCAAATTCCTATGTTCAACACCCCTAAAATGACTGGCCAACTAACAAGATTCAATCAAAGATTGAGATCTTCTACACTTTAGGCTCTAGGGGGTCAAGGAGGGTGTTCCTATTGTGTTCGTTTGGGAGAATGCTTTATAGAACACATCATTTTCATAGATCAGTTTGAGTGAAGGACAATTATGCAACAATTACCACAAGATTGGGTAATCTTTAAGTAAATTGCTTACCCATTCATTAAAACAACAACATCCAACATGTTAATTGACACATGCATGTGTTAAGATCGATGAATTTTAAAGTGAATTTAAATCCTTACTTTGAGTTAATCATTAAATAATTGCTTGATCAACCCTTTATGTGAATTGCTAAGGAATAGACCAGTGCCTTGTTATATTGGTCAATGGAGTCACATACACAAGAACCAGTAACACTGAAATAACCTTAGAATTTGATGGAATGGACTACTAGCACAATAAATCTACATCATGGAGCTCACTCTTTCTGATATATAACTTCTTATCAAATCTGTCAGAAATAACTATAAATTTAAGACCCCATTTAATCATTTTAATTGATTGCTTGAATCAAAGCAGAAAAGGAGACACATTCAAATAGGTGTGCAGAGAAGAATTTAAATATCATTAACATTTCATTCAAAATCGACACAAGGAGAGAAAATATATCATAATTGTCATTTACTCATATTTATCAGTCATATTTGTAGAAGAATTTAAGACAATTGCGCATGTTCTTCCAAAAGCTCAAAACAACCTATCTATTTTATTCCTTCTTTTCTATTTCTAGCATTTTACCCATATGCACTTGACTCAAAACCCAACCAAAATTTTCATCCACTGTAAATGAATTTTGAATTCCCATTTATAAGGTAACGAAGTAGAAAAAGCCACCAACTCAAATGCGGTTCAAATACAAAGTTTTCATTTCATTCCTCATTTTGACTGCATTTCACAAAAATCCCCACATGACAATTATGTTAGACACAGGTAAAAGCCAAAATTATCATAACCGCCAGGAAGAAGAAGCAAAGGACCTCCAAAATATTCTTTCATCGCCAAGTGATCCAAAACACCAAAACCCATAATGGCACGGGGGAACACTATCACTTTCAAATGCCTCAAAATATTGACACACACATAGGAGAAGCAAACGGCAACCCAAAAATCACCTAACAATAAAAAAAAATGTATTTACCACCACTTTCATTTCACACACCAGTAGACCCTTTTAGATCAATGCACACACCTCAGTAGACACAACCACTGTGAGTAACAACAAGGGTCAGGGAAGAGACTTCGACACCCTTTGTGACCTTGTCCTTTTCTGCCATATCAATGTCTCTTCCACTAAGGGTTTGAACCACCAGAGGAGGTATACACAACACTCCTACCTCATATGACACAACTTGGTGCATAGTCATGATATACTAGTGGTAGTTGGAGTTAGTCTCTATCTTGGTCTCTGATGGGATTTTGGTAAGGGTCGATAGGAGAATTTTGTCGATTGAATGAACCATGGCCATATCAGATCTTTCATTGGGTTTTGCTAGAAGGCTTGAAAACTTCATCTCTTTTGATCTTCATCTCCCTTGAGCTCCCAGCCTCATTTCGTAGTTTGTGGCCACATCTAACCATCACTAGTGAAGGTTATATCTCCTTGGTATCATTATAAATGTTTTGTTTGTGTCTGCAACCTTCACTATGGGGATTTTGAGAGTGAAGCCTAGAAGATCTTCACACTGGAATCGATGTGGATCTAGATCTTCTCGTTTTACAATCACAAGCACACTTTTTCTTCACTCTCTACAACAGTCTGAGGACTTTGATATTTAGTTGCTATTAAAAGAATAGCAAATCATTCACCTCTATTTATTGAGCGAGATAATGCTATCGATTACCAATACTAGATGAGAAAAAGCATATGCGTGAAGTGGGAAATTTGTTGGCATACATATTATCACCATTTCATTTGTAAGTGCATGAAAGTTTTCAAATATCATTTCATGATTTCCTACCATTAAATCTTCACATGCACAAAGATCAATTCAATCACCCCTATAGAAATTTGGCCATTAATGCTCAATGGTTGTACAGTAAAACAGTTGTCACATGCCCTTTATCAATTTTGAATATAAGCCCTTGATCTTCCACTTGGATGGATAAGCAAGTGGTTGGACTTAGTTTGACCATCCTCAACTCCCAGTTGTACTTCGCTAAACTTTCCATGGCCAATGATGTTCATCCATCTCGAATGATAGTCTCTCTATCAATGAGATCGACCCTCTTCACGAACTATATAGACCAAGATATGTGTCAAGAGCTTGCTAATCTCGCTAGTCTTAACTAGCATTCACTTTATCCCAACGAGCCAACGTGGAATGGTGAAGATCATTTCCAAGATCTAATCTCGACAGTCTATTGGAAACATCAAACAAGGGGCATGGTAGTGGAGACTGGGCCCCATGATCATACAAGGACACGCATCCTCTTTTCGCCAGCTTCACTACTTTTAACCTACTTATACTTAACATCTGTGATCTGGCAGGTTATGGTCAAGATTTCATCCTAGATCCTCAAATTTGAAAACGTGCACTCCATACAATGTTAGCATTTAATGTAAAGGACTTGATTAAGCCGACAATGATATGACCATTAAGGGTGAATGACTTAAGCTTAATTCACCGGGATAATTTAAGAGTCGACTAAGGGAAAAAGCTAAAGTTGATGGAATAATTGATGATCGGTGCTTTGAGCTTGAGGGGCTAGTAAACCAATGTGCAAGTATGGCTTAAATGATGACTTAAGGAATCAGTGATCGGCGGAGCAAGTCAAATTGTGATTATAACAGTTGCATACCCTTTGCAAATAAAACCCTACTCATTCATGGGGACAAGGGTTTAAAATGAAGACTAAACCCATGGAGAAAAGAGAAAATTCTACAGAATTTTAGAAGCTCCATCAGTGGCTCATGGTCAGGGATGCATACCCCTAGTGGGTATGGCAAGGATAGAATCTCCAGTTGAAGCAACTAGGGTAGAAGATGAAAACCAAGGAACTCACTTGGACTAGGAAAGCAAACCCAATAGGAAGAAAACAAACCAGACCAACATATGTACACTACTTACAAAATATACATTGTGAATTATTTCCACAAGGTGGAGGCCCTAGGCCCCCAAAATTTAGGGACTATTCTTTCCTCTGTCAAAAACCTTGGCTTGTCTTACTTGCAGTGAGTTTACATGAGCATCATGTAGTCCCAAGTTATCAACATCATCATGATCAACACTGCCACATTTGTCCCTTTCATTTACAAGCTCATCAAAATGAGCCAAGAAGGTGAATCCTTCATACTCCACATTGTCATGTAGTGTACCATCATATTCCATCTATCCATCAAACTTAAAAACCTCATAGACATTTTGGCTCAAACTGGGCCAAAACTTAGTGAATTTAGGAAAGAAAGCATGACCAGGTCTATTGTTAGCATGCTTACCACCAGTATTAACCTGATGAGGTGAAATAAGTTCCATAATCAAATCCATCAGATAAGGAGTGTCTACAAAGAACTCCACTGCAACTTCATACTGTCCTATATTACCTTCATGATTACCAATATCTTTGGATTGCCCCTCACATGGGTGAAAAAATGTTGCAATATTTGTAGATTCTAGAGAATCATCAAGTAATTCCTTCTTCTCAACATAAGACAATGTTGTTGGAATATCTATGCAATCATCCTGTGGAACATGAGTAACTAAAACTTTAATTGTCTTTTCAAGCACACAACCCTTCACCATAGGAGATTCAATGTACCCATATGCATCCTCTTGAATATCCACACTGTATCTGGAGTTGACATCATATTTATGAGCTTCAACACCATGCAAGCTATTGTCACACTTACGCTCCAAGAAATATGAAGCACACTTGTCAAGTAGAATTTGTTTAGTCACATTCTGATAGATATATTTATTGATGTCTACATCCCTAGGCCCTCCATGTAGTTGGGAACTCAAGAAATCATAAGTGATAGGTTCATCAATACATCCATTGGTAGTACTTGTTAGATACTCATTAGAGGTATCCTTGAAAAGAGGATTACTCCTACACCAATAGAGATTATTATTTGCAACCTCACTATCCAAGGAATCTTCATCAAATAAAATATTTTTTGATACATTAATTGGATGTATCTCATCATCTTTAAAATCAGGATGCCCACAATTCAAATTATCAGTGTACTCAAAATCAGTGTTGTCACTTAAGGAACAAAGAGAGACAATCTCAACATCCACATTATTTTTTATTGCAACAATTGACCCATATTCAAAGAACTCTTTAAATGAGGAGAATTGCTTACTACCTAGGAAACAAACACCTTCAAGGCTATTAACATATTTCCTACTAGAAGCAAGGGATTCCATATTCACTTGATATGAAGACTCATATTCAACAGTAGATTTCCAAAATTTGATCTCCTAACTTTGGTTCCTTATTTGTACCATATCACTGAGAACAAGTGTATTCCCTTCACTGACTAGTGCATGATGGTTGCTAGCTTAATCAACTTGTGAGGTTTCACCTTGCACTTCTTGTGTTTTCTCCCAGGTTATGACATCCCAAGGAAGACAATTAGGCACCACCTCCTTGTTTTCATATTCTAACTCTTCATATTCTTCACTACTACATGCATCTACTTCTAGGTGGCTAGAGAAATGACAACATTCCACAGTCAATTGTTCTAAATCTGATGCTTCTCTTGGATTTGACAATCCTATCCTTTGATCTTCTTCAAAATGGCATGCATTACCCCTTCTCTGGGAGGCAAATAAGAGCTTATGACCATGCTTAATGATTTCCACAACATTTATCCAATTTACTACTTGATCAAGGCCATGAGGCTTCTGATCCTTAGACCATTGGCTTGATCCTAATATGTATGCCTCACAAAACAAATTGATGCACATTAAATCACTAGGCCTAAAAGTCTTGGGTATATCAACCAAAAAATCCAAGAATCTTGAATATAAGTCATATGGAGACTCATTTGCATGTCTCTTTATCTCATGTAACTTCCTGATAGAAAGAGTTATATTAGGCCTTCTCTTCCTTGGTTGATGTGAACTCGATGCTTGCTCACGTTCTACATTTATCAAGAGTAAAGTGGTTATGACATCTATGAGATCTTGACAAACCCTTTTTTCATCTAATCTACTTGATTCAATATTTTGGATAGGGCTAGAACTACTACTAGCAGTCACAGGTCCTCTCATCATCGAGTATCTCAAATTTTTCTCAATGTCAATGGAAAATTGGTATGCCTAGTGTAGAGTTGTGGGTTCTTTGTCTCTCAATAAGAAGCTCATTTTCTTGTTAAATGCTATGAGATATAAAACCAAACATTTTGCATCACTTTGCCTTATATCTTATGGAATTTCCCTGATTTCCTTTACAAATCGGAGATTGAAAATAGGGACTAAATCTCCTTCACTTATATGGATTTCCATAAAAAAATTCCTTACCCCATTTGGATTTACCCTTTCATCGAATTTTTCAACAAAGCTTGTCATGAAATGATTCCATGAAGCTATGGAACCTACTGGAAAATATGAATACCAATCCCTAGCATCATCCTTCAAGAATTAAAAAAAAAGCTTCATGACAACATCTTCATGATTCACCTCATAATCCCCCATAACATCCATGAATGTTTTCAAATGTTTAGAGGTTGATTCTAAACTTTTTCCCGTGAATTTGAGAAAATATTTCCTAAAATTTTTAGGAATCAAATTGGGGAAACAACCAATGCCACTAAAAACCAATGGCCTATACCTTTCAATAAAAAATACCTTTCAGGGCATGATAAAAATTCTTCACCCTGCATATTGTTACTAGATGAGCTCTACAGGGAAATCTTCTAAAAGGTAGGTTTCAAAAGAATGACATACTTCTCAAAATAATTGTACGCTTTACATTAGAAGTATGAAGAACTACTATTATTCGTTGTTTTAATGAAAATTCATCTAATAGGGAATCACTTATGATTTGAAGTCCTGACCATTTCTCATAAACTTCTTTCAAATAGAGTAATACACTTTCTAGATTTATGAGAATACCTATAAATTTGTAGTAGTTGTTATCATTTCTTCTTGACTGCAAATTCTACAAATCTGGAAATCTTCTCCACAATTGGACTATTTTTTTGGAGAGAGTCACCACCTCCTTGCACAGAGGAATCAAATTCAAGAGCATGAAGTTATTTTAAGGGTAAATTTCATCCAGGGTCTTCTCTAATACAAGAATCACACTCAAATCCTTTGATATTCGCTGCAACTAGATCATTTACATGTCCAGGAACTTCTCAATTATCTAAACAAAGGTACTTAGACATACTAAATTTAGAATGGAAAATAATATGACTCTATGTAATGAATCTTAATTCTTGACTCTTCAAGATCTAAATGACTCTATGACAAGGCAATTTGCAATAGGACATTTGAGTGCATCCCTAATAGAGTTGCCATTCTGTTGGTGTTTTGTCCACTGCACCTAAGAAATATCTAAGAGATAGCCAATTCCTATGTTCAAGACCCCTAAAATATTCAGTGAAAGAATGAAATCTTCTACACTTTAGGCTCTATGGGGCCAAGGAGGGTGTTCCTATTGTGTTTTTTTGGGAATATGCTTTATAGAAAAAATCATTTTCATAGATCATTCTGAGTGAAGGATAATTATGCAATAATTACCACAAGATTGGCTAATAGTTAAGTAAATTGCTTACCCATTCATCAAAACAAAGACATCCAACATGATAATTAACACATACATGTGTTAAGATTAATGAATTTTAAAGTGAATTTAAATCTTGACTTTGAGTCAGTTGTTATAAAACTTTTTGATTAACCCTTTAGGTGAATCACTAAGGAATAGACCAGTCCCTTGTTACATTCGGCAATGGAGTCACATACACAAGAACAAGTAACAAAAAAATGACCTTAGAATTTGATGGAATGAACTACTCTCACAATAACTCTACATGATGGAGCTCACTCTTTCTGATATATAACTTCTTATCAAATCCCTTGCAAATAACTATAAATTTAAGACCCCATTTAAGCATTTTAATTGATTTCTTGAATCAAAGCAGAAAAGGAGACATAAATTCAAACAGGTGTTCGAAGAAGAATGAAAATATCATTAACATTTTATTTGAAATCCACACAACTTCACACAAGGAGAGAAAATATATCATAATTATCATTTACTCATATTTATCAGTCATATTTGTAGAACAATTTAAGAAAATTGCACATTTTCTTCCAAAAGCTAAAAACAAGCTATCTATTTTATTCCTTCTTTTCTATTTCTAGCATTTTACCCATATGCACCCGACTCAAAACCTAACTCTTTTCCATAAATGCGCACACCCTAGTACACAGGGCCATTCTGAGTAACAACAAGCATCAGGGAAGAGACTTTGACGTCCTCTTCGACCATGTCCTTGTTCACCACAACAATGTCTCTTCCACTTGGGGTTGAAACTACCAAAGGAGGGATAGAAAACACTCCCGCCTTAGATGTAACAACTTGGCCCATAGTCACCAAATATTGGTGGTAGTTGGAGTCAATCTATGTCTCAGTCTCTAATGGACTATTAGTAAGGTTAATAGGAGAATTTTTCGACCAAACAAACCATGACAATATCAGAGCTTTTGTCGAGTTCTGCTGGAAGGACCAATAGCTTCGTCTCTTTTGATCTTCATCTCTTTTGAGCTCCTAGCCTCATTTCTTAGTTTTTTTCTACATCTAACCATCAGTGGTGAAGGTTATCTCTCCTTGGTATCCTTATGAATTCTCTATTGGTGTCTAGGACCTTCACTGTGAGGCTTCTGAGAGTGAAATGTAGAAGATCTTCGCATTGGAATCGACGTGGAGCTAGAACTGCTCATTTTACAATCACAAGCACACTCTTTCTTTTCTCTCTTCAATAGTCTAAGGACTTTGATATTTAGTTGCTATGACAAGAATACCAACTCATTCACCTCTATTTATTGAGTGAGATAATTCTATTTATTACTGATACTAGATGAGAAAAAGAACATGCATGAAGTGGGCAATTTGTTGGCATACATATTATCACCATTTTGATTGCAAGTGCATGAAAGTTTGCAAATATCACTTCATGATTGCTTTCCATTAAATATTTGCATGCACATAGATCAATTCAATCACTCCTGTAGAAATCTAGCCATTAATGCACAATGGTTGCAGAGTAAAATGGCAGTCACATGCCTTTTATCAATTTTGAATTTAGGCCCTTAATCTTCCACATGGATGGATAATCAAGTGACTGGCCTTAGTTTGACCATCCTTGACTTCTAGCGGTGCTTTGCTAAAGTGTCCATGACTAATGATGTTCATCAGTCTCAGATGATAGTCTCTCTGTCAGCGGGCTCCACCCTCTTCATGAACTGTATAGATTAGGATAGGTGTTGAGATCTCATTGATCTTGCTAGTCTTAACTAGCATTCACTTTATTCTAGTGAGCCAGTGGGGAATAGTGAAGATCATTCCCAAGATTCGATCTCGACCATCTATTGGATGCATTAGACAAGGGGTGTGGTAGTGGAGACTGGGCCCCATGATCGTACAAGGACATGAGTCCTCTTTTCACCAGCCTTGCTACTTTTAACCTACCAGTACCTAACATCTATGATCTGGTGGGGTATGGTCAAAATTTCATCATGGATCCTCAAATCTCAAAACCTGCACTCGATACAATGTTAGTATTTAAAGGAAAGGAATTGGTTAAGCTGACAACGATATAACCATTAAGGGTGAATGACTTAAGCTTAAGTCACTAGGATAATTTAAGACTTGACTTAGGGAAAAAGCTAAAGTTGATGGAAAAATTGATGACTGGTGCTTTGAGCCTGAGGGGCCAGTAAATCAATGTGCAAGTATGGCTTAAATTATGACTTAAGGAATTGGTGACCGACGAAGCAGGTCAACTTGCGATTATAACATTTGCATACCCTTTGCAAATTAAATCCTACTCATTCATCGGGACAAGGGTTTAAAATGAAGACTAAACCCATGGAGAAAAGAGAAAATTCTACAAAATTTTAGAAGCTCCATCAAGCTAGAGAGAAGAACATGACAATCCAATAAGTTATGGTCCCCATTTTAAATTAGAGGCAACTCTCAATACTTTGTTACATTTTGAGAGCATGTTAAATCCTACAAAAAAATATTATGATAATACTAGAGAAGAGGATAAGAAATTTTTTATTTTAGCTATCATTCAATATGTTACCATCTTGGAAGTTAAGTGTGATGATGTAAAGAAAGATTTACCTAAGAATATGTGGGAAGCCCTGATGAAAAGGAGATCAGAGGCTATAGAATTTGAAGAGAAAATTAGGGATGACACATATGATAAGATTGGGTCTTCCCTGACCCCAGATGATCTGGAGACTTTGAAAAATATTTGTGCATAGATGTTTTGAATGAAGAAAAGGCTAAATATTTTAGTGAAAAGGAATAAAAAGCTAACAAAGAAGATAAGAAAGGAAACAACAAAGGTGATTTGGTATACAATAGAGAAATATGGCATTCTTAAGGCTGATCAAGATGCTATTGTTGAAAATGTTGAGGAAGATATTCCTCTTGATACAGGTAATGCAAATATTTTTGAAGACATTTTTGAAAATGATGTCAGTGGTGAAATTAATCCTCTAGAAAGTGAAGCAGAATGAAGGTGAAATTGAGCCTAAAAATTATAATGATACTCCTCTGGAGCACACAAAAGGTGAAAAAGGAAATAATGAAAAAGGTAATTCTGAAGAAGGGAAAGGTAGTATAGAAGAAGAAAAGGATAATATAGGAGAAGAGAAAAATGAAAGTTAAAAAGATGGAAGTGATGAAGAAGATTACAGGGATAAAGATGAAGATAAAGATAAAAAGGAAGAAAAGAAAGAAGACAAGAAAGTGGAAGAAGAAAAGAAGGAAGACAAGAAGAAAAAGGGAGAGGAAGAAAAGAAAAAAGAGGAATATGTCGAGAAGAATGAAGAAAGTCTAAAGTAGATTGTAAAATCTCTTAACCATCCCAGAGAATCATCCTCTAGTAATGATGTTCTAAAAGGCTTGTTGTTCAAGTAGATCGAATTTCAGCCATTAGTGCCTCAGGAGCTTGTACAACTTCCTATGATTGAAGGGTTTGTAGATATGGAGAAGACGTCTCTAGTGCATAAAGTGGTGTTAGGAGATGCATTCCAGGCATCCAAAAGGAAGGATATTCTTGAGACACACTAGAAAGGAATAGAACTCATCGAAGATGCTCTTAAGGCATCACAGGAGGTCACACCTAGTGCATCTATTGACGCATCCCTCTCTCCTATTGAAAATTTGGGATTTTTGTTAGATTATTTCAAGGAGTATACCTCTAGGCTTGGAGAAAAGAGAAAACAAGAATTTGAGGAGAAACTGGAAGAGAAAAGGCTATTGGCATTGCATGATAAGTGTGCTCTTGCACACTCAAATGTTGAAAAGGACCTGGATGTTGTGAAGATATGCGAGTTAGAAGCAAATGTTGTTCTTTCTTATTGCTTGAAATGGCCAGATGTCGCTTAGAGCATTAGGGTTGTTATGGAATCCATTGAGTCCCAGTTGACTATTATCTTTGGTACCTACACTATATCTAAAGACAAAGACAGATCAACCTGGAATGCCATCATTGCACATAAAGATAAATTATTTGTCTTACAAAAGCAGAAGGAAGAGATTATTAGAAAATTTGATGAGTTGAGTGACATTATAAGAGTGGAATACACTCTGGTTGGCAAGGCTTTGGTAGGCATAAAAAAACTTGAGAAGATAAACTTCACGCCTAATACTTTAGATGGTGCAGAAGAAACTCTGGTAGAGTTGGAATCCCTGAACATTATGTTGATTGCTACAATGGATAGTTGGGAGAATAGTAAATCTACATCATAAGGTATTTTGAATGAGCTTCAAGGCTCACCATCCTCTAGTTCATACATGAATATTTTAATTTTAGTTTTTGGGACACCCTTTTTCCTTGATGTCAAAGGGGGAGTGAATAATGGTGAAAAGATGGTGTTAGGGGGATAAGTGTTGTAAATAAGAATTATTGTAAATATTAGTTTTTGGCACAAGTTGCCATCAATGAAAAAGGGGGAGATTTTTGGAAAAAAGAAGTAGAACATCTCATTTTGTTGTTTTGTGTTTTCATTGATGTCACCATGGTATATGAGTTGCAACTGCAATATCAAGTTTGAATTTGTTCCAGTATTCTAGTCTAGTATCTAAACCAGTTTAATGTTTATATCCTCTAATATTTTGGTCCACAATCCTCCATCGTTGACAATTGGTGTTTGCAGTTTTGAGAAATGATTTATGGATTCTTGAATCACATTCATTAAAGATATCATGTACTTAGATACTCGTATGGTGTATCAGTATTACTCTATTTTACTATTAGGTTTATCCTTGGCCGACCTAATGAATGAGTTGTGTAATGGTGAATTAATTTTTGTTATGTGGATCTATGGGTGACCTATCTTTGGTCCATGCTAACATGATGTAGCGTCTTGGGTGTTTGAATTTCTATTTGGGAAGATTTTGTCAATGCTTGAAGCTGAGAGTTGGTATTTTTGGTAAATAAGAAGTGCATCTAATTAGGTTGAGCTAATTGATGCTTGTAGAGAGATCAGATATATATATTGGATAGTCTTTGGAGATTGGAGGAGAGATGAGTGTGCTATGAAAATGAATGTGAATAAGATCGAATATGATGAAGTGTGTCAAGTCAGTTTACTGAGCTTCATTAGAATTGAATCTACACTCAGTAGGTGTACTTTATCAGTTCATTTTATGGTTGTAAGCCATTTTTTCATTGTAATTCATTAGGTAGTGAGCCTTTGTATTCAGAAAGTGAGTCCTAGTAGCGAGCCACCCCATTTTGTAATATCTTATAACTGGTTATACTATATTGTGAGCTAACACTCACTATTATTTTTCCCCATTTTGGTTTTCCACGTAAAATATTGGTGTTCATGTTTTTTTTTTGATTTCATGCTCTATTAATGCTTTTACTTATCGTTGTTGTTGAATGAATTGGAATAATTGGATGGTATCTAATAGAAAATTTAAGAAGATAATGATTCACCCCCCTCTCGGTAACTTGGATATTCAACACTTGATAGGTTTCCACCTCTGAAAGTTTGATTTGTGGGACTGAAAGTGAATTTTGGTGGATATTTTGACTTGGTCAACAAGGAGATGTCTTCAACAACTTTGCAACTTGATCTTTAATGATTTTTGAGCCTTCAAGATGTCTAAATCTGTAAACACACAAGAAGAGAAGGAGAATTTTTGGATGTTAGGGCATGGGGGTTTGCTTTGGTCAAACCCCTTTGTAGGTAATTAGACCAAAATTAAGAAATAATGTAATGAAGCATGCCACAATGGATTTTATACCTTGCCATGATGTTTGATCTTGAATTTCTATAGCAAAACATGAAGAATTTGTCCTTGAATGTCTTAGGAAGCTATCTTAATGACTTGAAATGATAAAACCCTAGCTTGCTTGACTTGAAGTGAAAGATAAATGATGAATTAGGGTTTAGAGACTTATATTTATAGGAAATTCAACTTATTTTCCCATTAATTTGATCCCTAAGGCTGACATGAAAGAAAAATAAAATTAAATTCCAAAATTTCCCACTCAAAACTCAAAAATGACCCAAATGGGTCTAATTTGCCACCTTGGGTGAATCAGTCCCACCTGGTAGTGACTCATTTTCCATAAATGGAAAATTAATCCCAAAGGGGTCCATTTGATAGCTGGGATGTTGGGGAATGAGAAATTTTAGTTCTTCTGTTGATTTCATTGAGTATTTGATCAAATTACGCCTCGGGATGCACAATATGGGGTCATAAGGGCCTATTAATGATGTTGTGAAGGTGAATTAGGGCTGTGGACACAAAATTCAATGTGAAAGTGTGATTAAATACACTTTACAAAACTAAAAGGAGGTCCACATAGCCTTGAAAGGCACAAAATATAATGTGAATATGTAAGACACATTACAACACTAGATTAACATTATGTTTATTTTACAAGCCTTCTAGATTGATGTGAAAATATATTTTATAATGTTGAATTAAGGGAAGATGGGCTTATTAAGTCTAGAAAAGCATGAAATTTTTTTACAACACATTACAACACCTTTACAAGATATTGTTAGATTCATTTACAAGGGTCCAATACCTAATGTGGACATGTAAAACACTTCACAACACTAAATCAAGGCCTCAATTAGTCCAATTTATCATGAATTATTCCCAAATCAAGCAAGGAAAAGGAATCCATTTTTCTATGTTACATTTAGCCCCCACTTTAGTGAGAGAATGAAATTGATTCAAAATAACACTAAAGTAGACATTCAAGAGATGTCTGATCATACCAATGTGGATGAAAAAGATGAGCAGAAGTAATCAAGCCCCCAGGATCCAAGATCCTAAGTCAAACCAACATGAGTGTAAAAAGACATGCACAAGGTGACTGATTTGGAGCAGAAAAAGATACATGATCATGCCATGGAAAGAACTAAAAGGAAGAGAAATGAAAATGAGGTGGATCAAGCTTTGACCATTTCTCCAAAATGTTATGGATTACATCTTGGTTGTTTTTCCTGAAAAAGGAAATGCATACTCACTCTAGGGCAATGAAACTCTTGGCTATCAACCAAGTGAGAAGGCCCAAGGTATACTCACTCTAGGGCCAAGAATCTGTTGGTTGTCTACAGGGTGAGAAATCCACAAGGTGGCTATGGGCAAAGTCATGCGTCAGAATGGGCATCTCGCTTAACAATACTAGAGTTATACCTCCTCATAACTTTAATAAGGTGCCACAAAGACAATGATTTTCAAGCTCTATGAGGTAAGTAAAACTTCATATGCTTGACACTCATAGACAAACAGGATGGTACCACAGGTGTGCAAGTTGTATTATACAATGTTTCCATATATCAATTGTTGTAAATGCAAAAATGGTGTAATGTGTGTTCAAAGGGATTTTTCTTAGTTCATGCAAGGTCTCTTCTTAGGGAACATCGTGCCTAATGTTTCCAAGAGAGGACACATCAAATAAATATCACACTCTTAGAGGGAATCAAGCAGAATGACACCACCAAGAAAAGAAGGCGTCACAAGAAGAAATAAATCACACAATGAAATGTGATTATTGATGTAACCCCCCACCTTAAAGCAGTTGTGAACACCAGTATTATGAGAAATTTCTTTAAAGTATAAGAAGAAGATGTGAGAGCTTATTCAGAAAGCCCTATGCCAACTCATATGTTTCCAATAAGCTACATCATGAAAAGGGTAGTATGTCAGATGCGAGCCAACTTAAGGAATGTCGTTCATATCCTAAGCTTGCTCTTATATTTTCATGAAAGGTTAACGACTAGTCAAAAGATGCAATGAAAAGTGACATATGAGGAAAAAGGATACATAACCTCTTTCCCCCATGTAGTGCAGGACAAGGGTGAGCCAAAATGATTAATGAAATGCATGCTAGAGTGAAAATTAGTATCAAGTATAAGGATTAGGTACCCCCACATAAGAAAGAACACTAAACTCATTAAAATGTTCAATTCTACGACTTAAAGCCTTACATTCATTAGTGGAATGACTATGAACTTTATGATAGGCACAAAATGAAGTCTTGTAATATAATTTTGTATGAGTTATTGGAGGAAGGGTGATCAAGTGATCTTGGAGAAGTCTCAAAAAGATACCCTCTTGATCTATGGCAGAAGGTGGTCCTATAGTTTGTGACAAAGATACTCCTTGCTTAGTATTATTTGTCATATCTACATAAGAATCTTTAGATTGTGACATTTTTTTCTCTCCATTATAAGAGGGTGTAAAATATAACAAATTCAAATCATTAATGTTTTGCGAGATGACATTGACATTAAGTGAAGGTGTAGTTGTTTGTTTGATTGTTTGCAAGGAGAATGATGAAGACCACTAGTGTCAATTTGTTCAGGATGCTTTACAATTAAAGTTGTTTTAGAGGAATTGTTTGTGATATTATTCACTGATAAATTTTGACTCAAAATATGACAAAAGTTTGTCAAATTTTTGATGAACTTTCATCAGAATTATTTCGTCGATTTTCCACTGAAATTTGAAACATTAAAATTCTGACCCAGCATCATCAGCTAGGTCAAAATTTTGACATTTCAAAGTTCATCAAAAAATCGACGAAATAATTCTGCTGAAATTTTGTCAAAATTACAACAAAATTTTGTTAGATTTTGAGTCAAAATGTATCAGTGATTAATGTTGAATGAAGGCTTGGTTATTTCTATCAAAGGACAATAACCAAGACAATGTGTTGTTTTTTGTGTGATAGGATCGATAGGGTTGCAAATACCTTGTTGGTTAGCATCACATCCTTTTCCACTATAGCCAAGTTGTTTCAGAAGCTCATACCCTTTTTCATAAAGCTTCTTCGTTGCTTTTGGATTGGGTGGTGGTTGGTGATAATCATTGTCAAAGGTGGTTGAGGTGGATACTTTTGAAAGGTCATCCAAATTTTGTGTTGACATTATTGTTGTTTCTTTTCCCTTGAATCTTTGTTGATGATTTTGTATTTTCCCATGAATTCATGTTCTAAATCCAAGGAACCCAAATCATCTTCTAATTGCTTCGTGACTTGTTCAATATGTTGTTGTTTGTCTTTTTGTTGTGTGGATTCGAATTATGTAGCTAGTGTTAATGTGTTCAAGGGGATCTCTTTATTTTTCTCAAGTTGCAAGACACTATAAGGCTCATGATCAACATCAAGTGTGCACACTTTGGTTTTGTAGATCTATTTCATTTTTTGATGAAGAGTGGAAGGAAAACCATTCATTGCATGAATTCATGGCCTTCCTAGAAGAAGGTTATATGAAAAATCATGAGCCATAACCTAGATCAGTTTGTTCAAATTGACTTCTATAATTGTAATAGGTAAAGTGTTCACACCAAGAAGTGTATTTTCTACATTTTCAAAGCCCTTACTAGATAAAGAATTAGGTTGAATTTGTGAGTGATCCACACGAAGCCTATCCAATAGGTTACACTACACACATTAAGGTTTGAGCCATTGTCAATAAGGGTTCGCTTTATCCCTATCTGATTGTATTGAGAAATGATCATGAAAGCTTCATTTTGTTTTTCCACTTCCAAAGGTGGGAGTTCACTTTGGTGGAAAACAATGTCATCATTTATTCCTTAGACCATGGCTGCTATGTTAGTTAGTTGCGCATTAGAAGGGACAAAAAATTGTTGCAAGGTTTCTTGGATCATGTTGTGATAGTGAGGGGATGCTTGAATAAGATCCCATAAGGATATCTTTGCACGAGTATTCTGTGGTTGTTCAACAAGATTGTACTCCTTAATGTGTGAATTTAATCAAGGATCTTTAGGAAAAATGGGATTTGGAAAAGGTAAGGGTGTGTGGGTGGATTGTTGTGGTTGTGGATTATTTTTAGTGTTGTATGTGTGATAAATAGTATTATGACTTAGTTCTTGCAACAAATTATTTTGAGGTGGGTAAAGAATAAACTTGGGTTTAGTTGGAGGTTGAAGTTTATATGACGAAAGGTAAAGAATGAATTCAAGTTGCTTCTAAGTTTTTTGTTTGTGTGAGGGAGGGTATAGAATTAGAGGGTTTTGAGGATGTCCCATGGGGTATGTATGAGGTCCATTCATCGAGAGGTATCTAATGAAAACTTTCACATTCATAACCTCAATGTTCTTGGTTTGATGTATCTCAAATAAAGGGAAATCTATACTCATCTTTTGGTCTAAGGAAGACACATTATTTTCATTTTCTTGCACCATGGTAATATCCCTAGGAGGAGAGTTTTTAGGAGAACAAAAAATCAAATATTTTTTACATACATGGATTGGTTCTTGTGAAATGACTTCATCACAAGTAGGGGAATGATCACTAGTTCAATTTTCTTGCTCAATAAGAGGTTTACTAGGTGAAGGGGGACAACTAAGATACTCACGACCTTCATCAATTGGGTTTTCTAACATCAAACTATCTTCTTCATAACTAAGAGAGATACTAGGAGAAGAAAAAATGTTATTGTCATGATTACCTATGGTTGTGTTGTCTTGTTCATCAATATTTTGTTCACTAAGAGAGGTAAGAGGAGAGAAACAACTAGGAGTCTCAAAACTCTCATTAATTTATTCTTCTATGGAAATATCTTCTTTTCCAATAGGAGAGATATTAGGAGAAGAACAAATATTATTGTTAGGAATTTCCAAGGTTGTATTATCTTTCACAAAAACACTATCATAGGGAGGGGATTGGAAAGTTTTCTTAACATGTATAAATATGCAAGGTACTAACATTGTTTGAACAAAAATGAAAAGCACTTGTAACCATTTCATGCAATGTTTCAACAATGTAAACAATGTATATCCAAAGATACAAAACATTTTTATCCAATATATGCAAAGTTTCAAAAATGAAAACAATGTATATGTAAGAATGATAAGCACTTTTATCAAACTTACGCAAAGTTTTATGAATAGAAACATTGTGTATGCAAAAGTGAAAATTACTTTTATCTATGTTATGCAAAATTTAAAAAATGTGAGCATTTTCAGATCTAAGGATGTTTGTAATTGAAATGATTTCAAAAAATGACTAGCCTAAATTGATGTTTTTAAGCTAGATTCATAAAAAAAATGTTCTCCAAACTTTCTAGAATTATAGTATATGATACTAGGATGCTTAGGAAGCAAAAAAATGAGGTTTTTGATGTTGTGATAGTCAGCTAAAAATATAAAATGGGACTAATTCGCCCAGAATGGCAAATGAGTCTTAGTAAGGTTTTTTTTTCAAAATTTTTAGAAATTTTCAATTGGTTTTCATGTTGTCTATGTTAGATGGTCTAAAGACTAAATGCAAATATATTTTTTAGGTGTTTTCCAATGATTTGAGAGACAAAAATGCAAACTATATGCACTTTGACTAATGTAAAAATTTGAAACCCTAGAATTCCAATTGACTAGCGCAACATGCAATGCAAAGTTAATGAAAGAAAATATAGGAAATGAAGGAATATAAATAAGAAAGGAAGGTATTCTAAAAGTAGGTTCACCAAAATGAACCATATATTTTTGGGTCTATGTACTTCTTTTGTTATCTTAGGGTTTTTCACCTTAAAGGAGAGAGATATGACAAAAACCTAGGTAGTTCACTCAAACTAATGTAAATATAATGGGAATATGAATGAAATGTGCTTAGAAAAGGTGATCTAAATGCAATAAACTAATGAAAGATATTGATTATTGAATGAAAACTAAAGAAATGCAAGTTGTTTGAAAGACATTGTCATATGCAAAAACACATAGAAATGAAAGGAAACTGTAACAAAAATGGATGAAACTAAAGAGATGCACCTGAGATCTTCCTGGAGACTAGAAATGAAATTTGGAATGCTAATGATGCTGAAATTTTGGCCTACGAGGACGAATTCACCCATACTCATTCGCCATTATGGGCAAATTAGTCCCAGATCTGGGAAACTGTTATGGAGCTTGTTTTAGACAAATGGGTATCCAAAAATGCATAAAACCAAAATCAGGCTTGACAGTTGGAATCATTCACCACTAATGCTAATTGAGTCCACTTTTGAATTTTTAAAGTTTCAAAAGTGGAAATGGGAGCCCTTGGTCAACAGTTCGGTTCCTAAAAGGTGTTGGCCTTTGAAAGTCTAATTTTTGGGTTTGAAAGTGACTTTTGGTGGATATTTTGACTTGGTCAACAAGGATATGTCTTTAACAACTTTGAAACTTGATCTTTAATGATTTCCAATCCTTCAATATGTCTAAATCTGCAAACAAACAAGAAGAGAAGGAGAAATGTTGGATGTTAGGGCATGGGGGTTCACCTTGGTCAAACCCTTTTGTATGTATTTAAACCAAAATGAAGAAAGAATGTAATCAAGCATGCAAAAATGGAGTTAATACCTTGCCATGGTGTTTGATCATGAATTTATGCAGCAAAACATGAAGAATATTCCCTTGAATGTCTTAGGAAGCTATCTTAATGACTTGGAATGATAAAACCTAGGTGGAGCTTGCTTGAGTTGAAGTGGAAGAAAAATTATGAATAAGTTGTGAATGAGTTTGATGAATTAGGGTTTAGAGACTTATATTTTTAGGCAATTCACCTTATTTTCCCATTAATTTTATCCCTAAGGCCGACTTGAAAGAAAAATAAACTTAAATTCCAAATTTTCCCATTGAAAACTCTAAAATGACCCCAATGGGACTAATTCACCACCTTGGGTGAATCAATCCCACCTGGAAAGGAATCATTCACCACAAATGGCAAATTAGTCCCAGAGGGGTCCATTTTATAGTTGGTATGTTGGGGAATGAGGAATTTTAGTTCTTATGTTTATTTCATTAGGTATTTTATCAAATTATTCCTCAGGATGCACAATATAGGGTCATAGGGGCCTATTAGTGATGATTTGAAGGTAAATTATGGATTGGGACACATAATTCAATGTGAAAGTGTGATTAAATACACTTTACAACACTAAAACGAGGTCCACATTGCCTAGAAAGGAACAACATCCAATGTGAATGTGTAAGGCACATTAAAACACTAGATTAACATTAAGTTTATTTTACAAGCCTTCTAGATTGATCTAAAAATAAATTTTATAATGTTTAATTAAGGGAAGATGGGTTCATTAAGTCTAGAAAAGCATGAAAGTCTTTTACAACACTTTACGACACCTTTACAAGACATTTTTAGATGCATTTACAAGGGTCCAAGACCTAATGTGGACATGTAAAACACTTCACAACACTAAATGAAGGCCTCATTGAGTCCAATTTATCATGAACTATTCCAAAATCAATCAAGGAAAAGGTGTCCTTCTTTCTATGTTACAATATGAAATGTAGTACTCGGAGTCTAGTTGCCAAATATGTAATTTATTTTAATACCTAGATGATACAAATTGATTTTCAATAGGCATGTCTTCAAACCACTGTTTAAAAGTCTTTTTTTTCTAGACCATACCATGCATTCATATGAAAACCATATTTTGACCTAAATAAAAATATTTTTTAAATCCCCTTTCTAAAATATTTGTAGGACACTCAAAGATTATTGATATTTAAAAAAAAAAATTGAATAATTTTTTTTGTTAATTTTTATTGGTTGTAGTTGTTGTTTTTAAAACCCCTCATGAATGCACAACATAAGTAGACCTAAACTTATCATTTTTTTATATTTTAAAAATTGAAAATAATTTTCTATAAATTGTTGAAATATAATTTATTTTTCAAAAAAATTTGAAAATAAAAAAATTCTTAAAAAATGTGTGGCCAAAAAGTATATACTTTACTTGATATGGGAATAACTGATGATAAATTGGACTTAATCATGCCTTTATTTAGTGTTGTGAGGTGTTTTATACATCCAAATTAGGTCTTGGACCCTTACAAATTGAATAAAATGCATGTTTTATAAAGGTGTTGTAAATCACTTTCACACTTTTCTTGAATTTTATCCAGAATTTAAGTCTAATGGTCCTTTCCTTCCCCCACTTTTGAAGTAAATATTATTTTAATTCAAAAGTTAGCTTTTCCCTCTTCTTCTATTATTAAATAATTATTTCAATGATTTAATTATTCATTAGCCTTTTCACTCTATAATTAAATAAATATCTCCACAATTAAATAATTATTTTAATTATTTAACTATCCCTTCCCTCTCCATTAAATAATTATTTTTAATGTTTAACATTGCACCTTTCCTCTATAATCATATAATTATTTTTAATTATTTAATTATCTAAATTATTTGTTCTCACATTTCTAAATAAATAAAATTAATATTTTTTTTTTCTCCTATGTTAGCCACCTAAATTAAATAATCTTTATTATTTAATTTTCTTGAACAACCTCTTTTTTTGTGCCAATCTTATCTTCCACCTCAAGTCTTTATCTGTCCATTTCTTTACTCTCTCAATTAACCTCGACCCTTGATTAAATTATTTTCTACTTTAATCTTGGCCCTTGATCATGATCCTTATTCTAGCCATTCACTTAAATCTTCTCTATAAAAGGACACCTTTAAACCCTATTTCATTCACCTAATAATTCATTCATGATTCTTTCATCATTCATCCATATTTTCAAGTAAAGGAAGCAAGAATCAAGCACTCAAGATAACATTCAATTTCAATTCTAAAGCATTCAAGAGTAAGATTTTTCATCCATTGTTGTTGAAATTAAAGATATATCATCATGGAAAGTTTCTAACTCCTTCATTTCATGTTCATTCTTCATATTATTTCTTTATTTGTTTAATGACCTAAAAGGGGTTTGACCAAGGGAAACCCCTATTATCTAACATTCAAAAATTCTCTTTCTTTCCTTGTGTGGTTGTAGATTTAGGTATATTGAAGGCTTGGAAACCATTAAAGATCAAATTACAAAGTTATTTAGGACATATCTTTGTTGACCAAGTCAAGATATCAACAAAAAGTCACTTATAGGTCCAAATTTGGCAGTGTCAGAATTAGACACCTGGAGGAATAGAAAGTACAGACCAAGGGATTTCGTTTCCACTTTTGGATTTTTAGAAATTTAGAAGTGGACCAAGTCACCAATAGTGGAAACATTTTAGTCCCAGTAAACCTAGTTTTCAAAGTTTTCTATAGTTATGGATACCCATTTGGCCGAAATGGGCTCCAGATCAATGTTTCCAAATCTGGAACTAAGTCACCGAGATTGGCACAAGTGTCATAGTTGGATTTTGCATCAGGTTTTTTAGGATTATAGACCTTTATTTCATCCTTTTTTAGCGTCTAGGTGCACACCTTTAGTTTCATTAGTTTTTGCTACAATCTACCTTCATTTCTAGGTTTTTTTGCATATCTCAATGTGTTTTCAAACAACTTACATTTCTTAGGTTTTGCATTAATAGTCGACACTTTTTATCAATTTATTGCATCTAGACTTTATATGTAGACATACTTCATCCATCCTTGCATTTATTTTGAGTGTAGACATTACACATTTTGGGTCCATTTCTCTCCTTTTAGGTGAAAAACCCTAGAATAGTTAGAGGACTCTTGGATACCAAAATTAGTGTCCACAAAAAATAAGGAAAGCTATTATTTCAAATTTATGGACTAGTTTCATCAAAATATATTTGAAAAATAGAAAAAATAATCTATCTGTAAAAAGGGGCAGGGGGCCTAGCTTAATTGGCTAATGTATCCTGTTATAGGCAAGACGTCATGATGTCTAGTCTCCCTCCAAACTCATGGTACCAGAGGGTGTGTCACACCAACATCATCAGTCACATGAAGAAATATTACTAGACATAGTGTAGTTTATAATTGGAATACCCAATTTCTACAGTGTAACTTTTTTTTTATAAAAAACTTACATATTTGAAATATACACTGTCTCATCTATAATGGGTTTTAATTTTTTTGAGAAATTCTAAAAAGAATATTTTCAAACATATGTCCAATTTCAATATTTTCTAGTGACACTAACATGACCTTCAATTTTTATGTCAAATCAAGTCCAAAGTTAAGGGTTGGCCCCCCAAGGCTTTTTTTGACCTGAAATGCGTAGAAAAAATTGGGCCAAAAATTCAAATTTTAAGAAATGGGATCCTATTTTAGAAACAAGATCTCATCCTAAATGTGATCTTGTTTAATTTTTTATAATTTTGAACGGTATAAATTAAAATGAGATCCCATATTAGATACATAATCTTGTTTTCTTTCTTAGTCAATGTTGGAATAAAATGACCTTACAACCATTTTCCAGAAAAAATAATAGTTTTTTAGAACATGATCGTATTTTGTACTAAATGGGATCATGTTTCATTGTCCCTGGGTCAGGTTCCTACCACAAAATAGGGTCCCATTTTAATTTTTGGCTTGAGGTCGCAAACATAAACGAGATCCCCTTCCATAAATATTGGGATCCTATTTTGCTCAGCTCGATTAGGCCTTTTTTCCTATGTCTAAACATCCACAATAAGTGGACCCAACTTCATGCATTTACCCTAGTACCTATAACTACTCAAGAAACATGTAACATATACCTACTCCTTATATAAATAGATAAATCATCACATAATTACCCACTGGTGTACAACATCATATCCATAACTTAGTTGCATTAAATTATAAATTTCATGATATCAATTGATTATACCATGTATATTAATTTATTTATTCATGAAACAACACATAATAATAATCATTCAATCCTACATTGAGAACACACCCAAGAATACCTCCAAAATTAAATACAATCATCCCCTTTAAGGAACTTAGTAATATAACACACATGAACTTTCTTTCTATTTATATCATGCAAATAAATTTAATAATCATAGAAGAAACATGAATCAAGATATAGAACACTAATACCAACATGTGATCATATATCAACTTAACACATACAAACTACAATATTCTAGATAACATCACATGCTAGGAATAGGTAGGAACTACATTTTCTCCCACTAGAAACCGATTTACTACTGGAAGTCATGAAGGTCAAGATGATCACACACCATACATTGAAATTTTATTTTTACAAAACTCAAATAAATTACATTACCAATAAGATAAGAAATATTACACATAATCCACCACTAAATAGAATATAAGGGAAACAAAGAACAAAAAAATTTCTTAGAATAATTATCATTTTCCAAAATGTACTTACTCATAAGATCTCAACATGAAACAAGATAACATGATAAATATTTCTTTCCACACGGATACAATAATTTAATTATTAATATTTTTAAACATGATTAATATTTCCAATAACTCATACATAAATAGATTGATTAAAAAAAATATATTTTCACATACATTATAACAACCACATCATAGGAGCGGTGACACTTTGGTGAAATGGTGGGGGATGAGTGCAAGATCATGGGGGTCCAAAAAATGGCGATATGACAAAAAAGTGGCTAATGACTTTTTTTGTCTCAATTTGATGAAACAAAAAGGGTTTATTGAGAAAATTGTCAGCTTTCCAAAGATATAAGTTATGTCTTATTTGGAATTAAATAGATAATTATTATTGATTTTCTACCTACATTCTGACTAAAGTCCTGATTGATAGGCTGATTGAAAAATATCTATAATTCTTAAACAATTTATATGCTTCCCATACTATAGGATAAAAAATGAAAAATTGAATTTCATTTAAATTGTTTGACTAATTTATAGTTTTCAAACAAACAAGTTTTAATATTTTGAAAAGGTTTTAATAAAAAAATTCAAAACTAATTATTTACTTGAAAAATAATTACAAAAAAAATGTGGCACATCTGGGCATCTATCCTCTACTTATATTGAAAGTTTAAAAACAAAATCTTGTACTTAGGTTGGTCAAACATACACTTGATTTTTATATTTTCTTGAAAATTTAGTACTATTGCATTGAAATAAGAAATTTTCACCAAATAAATTTCTTTAATCCAAAAAAGGAATAGTATGTTAAAAACTAGATTCAATTTGCTACATTTTTTTTTGTTACATATTTTTAAAATTATGTTAATAGCTTATTCAAATTTTTATGTCAATTTTCTTAACTCTCTCTTTTTGAATTTTATTGCCACTTAAGGGCCTAGTTTGGACCCCCATGATCTTGCACTCACCCTAGGGCTTCTTTCCTATAGTTCCAACAACCAAGGTTCAAACCTCATGTGGTCACTCTCTACCATGTCAAAAATTGATATTGGTGGAGACCCTATTATGAAATGGTGGGGCTTCTTTTCTATAGTGCCAACAATCAATTTTCACCCCCAATATTTTGAGAATAAAAATAGGCATTCTAACTTCAATGAATTGCTCTACTCATGCTCACACTTCTATCTCCATTTGAATTGATCATTTTTCTCAAATGGATCCTCTAAATCTACATGCTCATTCCTCTAGGTCATGATCTTTACTTGGGTTGGATGGTGAGGTTTTTTAAGTGTCACCTAGCGTGGGTGTCGTTTCCTATGTTGGAAAAAATCCACCAACTATGGGGACATTTTCACCTTGGCATCCACACCCTCCAACAAAATCTTTGGTTCTTTAGGCTTACCCTAGCCTTAACATTCTTTCAACATCATTTCCAAACTCTCAAATGACAATCAACAATTTTAAGGAGGCATGACACTCTAGCCTATAGTTTGGGGGTGGTGATTTTGGGGGTTCCATTAGTGTGTTGGCCCCTCCCAACTCCAAAAATACCACTCAAATGTGCCCCATCTTTCTATCCACCCATTATCCACAATACATGAGGTGTGCTTGGACAATGTTACCACATATTGATAGGAGTTTTCACAAGATTATGCTCTAATTTGTAGATTCGCAAAATTATGGAAAAAATTATGTGATCTACACACATGGGTTTTTGAGAATTGGAACACATTCATGGAGGGTGCAATTTGGATTTATCCCTATTCCAAGGGGTTATTTATACTAGAATTTGACTCTAAGGAGGATAAGGAGCTAGTGTTGGAGAACATTCCTTGGACCTTCAATGGTGATTTTTGTGTATGAAACCATGGTTCCCCACTTTTGTTCTACGAACAAAAGTCTTCACTAAAATTTTTTTTGGGTATGGATATCGTATCTTCCTCTATAATTTTGGGAACTTGACTGCCTGTGGTCCATAAGGAATGCCTTAGGGAAGTATGATTACACTTCAAAGGAAACAATCAATAATTAGAACTCCAATTATTCTCAAATATTTCTTGAATTGGATTTATCCAATGACCTCCCTATTGAAATTATATTGAAGGTGGGTAATAGAAGTTGGTCACAACATATTGACGATGAGAAATTTCCTTTCAAATGCATGAAGTGATTTTCAATAGATCATCACACATCCCATTTTCAAAAATAACCAATTGTGGGGAATTTGTCCTCCTCTAGGAAACCTTCCTTGTTGGACGGGGATGGGCCTCAACATTATCCAATTCCTCCCAACCCCCCTCAAGACTTGAATCAATTCCTGTTCCTCCTAAGGGCACTAAGGCTTTCTCCCCTCCTCTAGGCGATTTTTCTTCAACTCCAACTATTGTTCATCATGATAATGGGTTTGTGGTGGACTCCTTGTTGGTTACAAGTTGTAAACATGGCTCAGATGATGAGTGTTTCCAACAATATGATTCCATCATGGCTTTCTCTCTTGTGCTAATAGAAAATTCAATTCTTTAGGGCTGCATAGATGGTCTTGTAGTTGAACACTATCATCCAAAAGAAGATGAATTGATAGAGGTAAAGAGGAGAAAACAAAATTATCAAAATCATATGACTTAAGGGTATGTACAAGATCATGATGGGCCAAAAAGTGGTAATATGATGGGTATGTGTAGGGTATGTGGCTAATGACTTTCTTTTTACCCAAAATTGATGAAACAAAAAAAGGTTTTTAAAGGAGATTCTTAGCTTTCAACCAATACAAATTATGCTTTACTTTTAATTTAATAAATAATTATTTCTTATTTTCTATTTGAATTATGAATAAAGTCATGATTGATAGATTGATTGAAAAACATCTATAGCTTTCAAACGCTATCAAATTTTTAAAATCCAAAACATGCGTCACATTTTATGCTTCACATACTATATGATTAAAAAAAAAAATGAATTTCATGAAGTTTTTACCAAGTTAAGGTGGTCAGACATATGAGTTTTTATATTTTTAAAAGTTCTAATAAAAATTCATAATTAATTATTTACTTGGAAAAAAATTACAAAAAAATATGCATCACATTGGGACATGGGTCCTCTACTTATATCTAAAATATTATAAAAAAATATTATCATTTTATTGTGGCTATGGTGGTTAGACAAACACCTACATCTTATTTTTTCCCTGAAATTTAAGTGCTATTGCATTGAAATTTAAATTTTTTACCAAATATATTTAAAAAAAAAACCTATTAGTTTAGAAACTACATTCAATTTTCTATAGATTCTATTCTTACATATTTTTGAAATAATATAGATAAATTATTCAAATTTTTACATCAAGTTGCCTAACTCTGATTTTTCTAAATTTTATTGCAACTTAAGGGCCTGTTTTTTCCATGATAATCTTGCACATACCCTTAAGGAAACATGAAAATAAAAAAGACTAGTAAGGAACATGTGTGTCAACCTAAAGCAGGTCATCTGCATCCCAATATCGGTCGGTATAAATGGAAGGTGGACAACTAGCCAAAAGGACAAGAGCAAGTGTTGAACTAGGGGAAGGCTATCAAATTATTGCCCCCACTTAGTGCAAGGAAAGAATGAGCCAAGGTAGGTGATGAGAATGAGCTCCTGCATCATAGAAAATGATTTGCAATTAATGTTTAAAATGTATTAGCGAGAATTTTTAAGATTCTACAACTATTACATGGAAAGGAGTGGAATGAATACTTTAAGTGACTATTTCTATGATATCAAGTTGTTTAAATATTTATTGTAAAGAACTACAATCATCAATACTATGTCCAAGAGTTCTATGGTATCAACAATTTGGAACATTTTCATCTTTAGGATATAGTTGTGGTATTTCTCGCATGGTTTGTAATATTATAAGTCCATGGTGTAGAGGTATTTGTAAATTTCTTTCAATTGTAGTTGGTGGATAAGGAAATTGTAACTTCTTTAATTTGTAAGGCCTTTTGTGCTTGCTAGATTAACCAATTTCCCTAGGTGGATATAGTGCAGGAAGGCCTGATATGACCTTGTATTCTTTATCATAATCATTAGGAGGCCTCAGTTTCTCTTTAGGAAGGAGGACACTTATGTTAGGGGGAGGATCTAAGAAAATCCTACCATTGTTAGGTAGCATTTTTTGTTCTTTAGGGATTAGAGCACTTATGCCAAGGGGAGGATCTTGATATCAAAACCCTTTTGTATCTTCAGTTGGTATTTTATCTAGGAGTTGATGAATTTCATGTTCACTTGTTTTATCACATCCTTAGTTACTTATGATCATGAATCCTTTTTCATATGTCTCTTCAAGGTTGATTGATGTGTTAGCTAATTTGTTAACATAGGATGGTTGGATGTTTGCTTGATGACAGGAACTAGGTTTACCTATTGTAGGGAACTTAAGCTTATCTTGTGACTCAGTTTCAAGGTGTAAAAGAGAAAACATCTCAAGTTATGGAATGGTAGGGGGTCTTGGTTTTTTTAGTGAAGGGTAAAAGGATGCATTGGTTTCAAGGTTGTTAATGCAATCATTTATGAATTTATTCATGCCGACATCATCTTATCCAATGATGTCAACGTCATGAGGAGGATATGCATTGAAAGTTGTGTGAGCATGAGTGAGTTCAATTTCATTAGGGTACATTTCCAAAAACACAACTTCAAACATCCACCAAAGAGAATAATGATTTCCACCCATTGTTTAAACATTTATCCATTTTCAAAATTTCAAATCTAAACATAGTAATTTGTTGGATACACAATGCAATTAACTTAAAATGAAAATTTTTAAATGCAATTTTGAATTTTGACAATGCACCAAATGAAGCAATTTAAGCTAGATATGCAATGAATTTGATGAAACCACAAATCAGGAAACTAAAACAAGAAAGTAAAAATAGCAAACAAAAGCTTGAAACTGAGATTTTAATTTCCAAAAAATGTAAATCAATAGCTAATAAGGACTTATTCACAATGAAGGGTGAATGGGTCCTGGTTAGGTATTTTTGAGATGTTTTTATTGATTTCAGAGTGATTTTTACTACTTTTTCAAATGCCAAAGAATTTAAGTTTGACCTAATGAGGGACTCATTCACCTTGGTAAAGGTGAATGGGCCCTGGTTAGGTATTTATAAACTATTTTTGGATGATTTGCAAGCTCTTAGTAATGTATTTTAGTTCCAGGTTTGGGATAGTAGGTTTTAGTTTCAGATTTTCTAGAAATGCAATATGAAAATGCAATTAAATAATGTATGCAAAGGCCTAATGTGAAATGTAATTTTTTTATTTTCAAATTCAAATTTATTAGATCTAAATGATATGCATAATGACTTTTTTTTATTTTTATTTTTCAAATTTAGTGAGATGCAAAATAATGTAAATATAAACCCTAAATGAGATGCAATTTTTAAATGCAAAGCAAAAAACCTTAAATGAGATCTAATTCAATGTTGCAAGTGAAATACAAATGAATGCAAGATCTAACCTAGGATGCAATGAAAGACTTCAAAATCAGAAAATTGCAATGTTCAATATGTCGGTTTTTCCATTAATGATAAGGGTGGAAAAATAGGTTTTACAAAAATGAATTGTTCAAGGTGATAAACCACTATGCTTTTCATCCTAATATTATGTGATTTTGTGTGTGATATGATGCACATAACAATGAGAAACTAATAATTAGTATTAAAACAACTATGAGGGAAGTTTTTAGAGCTCAAAATGATGTGTATCTTGCTATAAGAAGCCTAGTTTTTAGGGGAAAAAAGGACTCATTCACCTTTAATGAGGAATGGGTCCCTCTTAGGGTTTCAAAAACTAAAATATATGTTATTTTCATTGATGTTTGCACTCTCATATCCCTAGTTGTCAACTCCCAAAAAACTATAAAACATTATGTAGGTTTTTTCTTTGTTCTTGCACTATAAAGGTCAACTTTGCAACTTGACAAATTTGACAATTTTGCTTCAAATTTCTTCTCCACTTGATCTTCAACCAGTAAATCTGCAAACACAAATTCAAGTGGAGGAAAACTTATTGATTATTAGTGAATAAGGGTTTTCCTAAGTCATACCCCATTTATGTCATTAAACCAAATGATGAAATAAGGAAATTGAAGCATGGACATGAATATGTAATTGTTGATACCTTGGATGTTGTCTTTGTTGGTGTAATTAATTATTTAATTACACTTGCATAAGTTTACTTAGGTAATATTTTAATTCTGAGGTTAATTATTGTCATCCTTATCTTGTTGATCTATCTTGTTTCTCAAGATAAGATTAGGGTTGTGCATGCATGCTTTTATAAACAAGCCTCATCTCATGTAATTATTGAATTCTTGAATAATATTATTTGCACATCTTCTTGCAACAACTTTTCATTTTCTATTTTTATCTTCTATGGAAGGATTTTCTGGTTTGCATGTCTGATCTTGGTTTCCAACATGGTATCAAAGCCTCGATTTGCAGTCGCTTCTCAGATTTTTGGAGAAAATCATTACAAAGTTCATTCGGGATTCCTTGAGGGTTTCATGACTTGAGTTCATCTATGCAACATCTTGGATTAGATCGAGCTTCACCATTGGATTTAGAGCACTGGAAAAAGTCAGGATTGGGTTTTATTTTTGTAGATTTTGCTCATCATTTTCCAGATTTGTGACGGTCTTAAGCTCAAAGATTTTTTGCAAGCTCTAGGGGTAGCTCATTTTTCAGAGCATTTTGAGCACAAACGAAGCTCACCATTACGTTTGTAGTGGCCGAAAACCCTAAGATCACATTTTGTTTCGTTGATTTTGGAGAAGTTGGTTCGTAAGGAAAATAAAAATTTCCAGCGATGCCATACGACCTCCCCAACATAGTTCTCGAGGCACGAAAAATGAAAAAAAAAAAGAGTTTCTCATTTTTTGTGTCGACACTCACAAAGTAAAAGAGATCCACCACCCAACGATCACGAGGCAACCACTAGTCAGTTGCCCATCCTCCACCGCCACTGGGCTTCACCTCCAGTCCACCGTTGTGCACCTTCAGCCCATGCGGGCCCCTCTGCAACTCCACCCCAGTCACATGGTTGACCAGGGGCCCTCTGCCCAGCCCCTGTAGTCTCAAGTTGGCTTTATCATCAGTACTATAGGGAACTGGGTGCTATGCACCCAGCCCCCGACTGACCCACAACACCAACCCACAGTCCTATGGAGGACCAAGGGCTTATGTGAAGCCCCAACCTACAAACCCCTGGTCACACATAGGACTAGGGGTTGAATTTTTTTTTAGCTCCCTGGGGGCCCTGTATGCTAGATTGGCCTTCCTGGAGTAGTTTTCACGAAAATGGGTATAACTTTTGCACATGATGTCAAAATCAGGAAAACAAGATATCATCAGAAAGATGGTTGTGAGCACTATCCTATGGTGTAGTTTATTTTTCAATATTTTTCTTTTTTGGATGCTTTTTTGTTTGAAGTCAGATGTTCATTTATGGCTTCTGAGCTCATAACTTTTTGCCATGATCTCTAATTTTTTTCTTCTTTGCGTCATTGGAAAGGTATTGAGGAGCTCTACTTTGCTGTCCATCAAATTTGTTCTATATCTATCCCAAGTTTATCATTAACCCATATTTGTCTTGATGGGTGTTTTGGAGATTACTTGGATGTTTTGGCAGTTGGAAGGGTGAAACTTGAATATTTGTAGTTCATTTAAGTACCGGTACATCATTTTAGTTTTTGTTTATGCATATTAGAATTCTCTCCATTTACAATCATTGGGTTATTGTAATAAATGAATTGAGATAAAGTTCCATCAGGGGGATTTATTGCATAATAATATGATTAGAGTGTAGATGCACTTTGATCTTCAACCTATTTTTGATGTCAACTCACATGGGTTGTATCCGGTTTCTTAGTTTCTTTTGGTCACATCTTGCTTTAGCTTAACACATATCATATTTTCATCAGTTCACACTTCAGATTGAGAGTTTATCGTTATTGATCCCCATTGGTTCAGATCCATCTTAGTTTGAGGGCCATGTTTTTATGGTTAATGTTCGAGAGTATTTATGGTACTTGTTCCCATGGAAAATTTTTAGTCTCAGTTTGGAATCAACATTGAGATATATGGTTTTCAAATTCTATCATCATTTCATCTACTGTTGCTCCACAGATTCTAGGGTTGTTCAAGTTTGTGAGTTTTCTAGTTTTCTGTGGCATTGGGTTTGATGTTGAATTATTATGATTCCACTATGGTTTCTTGTAAATAGAGGTATCTTTCCTTTCTTGTCAAATTGTGTTTCTAGTGTTACTCCACAGTGTTCTTCCAATGCTTCTTTGCAGAAGTCATCTCATTGTAGGGGGTTTTGTCCCACTGGGTTTTCCTTCTCTACCTCATTATTGCATTTGTACATGGGTACCTGATCCGAGACCCATTCATGCTTTCTTGCATTCATATTAGTTTTAGGTGCATTATTTTTTAGTCTCCCTAAGTTGCACTTATGGGGGGGTTTTGGTGAAATTAATTATTTAATTACACTTGCATAAGTTTACTTAGGTAATATTTTAATTCCTAGGTTAATTATTGTCATCCTTATCTTGTTAAGCTATCTTGTTGCTCAAGATAAGATTAGGGTTGTGGTTGATTTCTTTTATAAGCAAGCCTCATCTCATGTAATTATTGAATTCCTAAATATTATTATTTGCACATCTTCTTGCAATAGCTTTTCTTTTTCTATTTTTCTCTTCTATGGAAGGCTTTTCTGGTTTGCATGTTTTATCTTTGTTTCTGACTATCTTGGAATGTAAAATAGAAATATACCATGAATTGACCATGAAGAATGTAGATATTGATGCTTGAATAAGATGTGAAATAATTATTTCAAGTAGATCTTCAATGCTACATCAACTATCTTAGGTCAACAACACGCATGAATGCTTTATGCCTTTGTCATAATGAAATGATCTTGAATTTTTGCAATAACCCTTGATAATATACCTTGAAATTACTTTCAATTCCTCTTGTAAACTCTATAATTCTCTTGTGAATGTACTCTTGAGTTCTCATGAAAATATAGGATGAAACTAGATGAATTAACCCCTTATTTGTACTCAATCTAGACATCAACCCTGGAATTCAAATAATTCAAGCCGACACCAAATTTGGAAATGAATATTATTAAAATACCACCATGATTAAATTCCAAAAGGGATTCCTCATTAAGGCAGGACCCACTCGCCACCTAGGGTCAATGGGTCCTGACACAAGTTTCCAAGACCTCGCCTTCTGGGGGTGAAAGAACATCAAAAACCCATGTCAAATATGAAAAGAAAGGGGGGTCCTATTTAGAGGGAGGACCCATTCACCACCTACGGTGAATGGGTCCTAGCACCAATTTCTAGGACCTCAAAATTTCCAAATTAAGTGTTTTACAATTTGAATACTGGGTTTCAAGATGGATCCTCGGAAGGTGTCATAAATAAGGCTTAAATTTGAATTATAGGGGATAATTAACTCTAATTAACCACAATTAATTAAGGAGGCCCTACATAAATGTGAAAGTTTGTTACAATAGTTTAAAAAACCATAAATAGGTTACAAATTAAGTACATTTTATTAAAAGGGGCCCAAGATCAATGTGAATGTGTACAACACATTACAACATTAAACCTAGGCAAAATTAGGTTAATTCAATGACAATTATTCCCAAATTAAGGAAAAGGGATACTTTTCTTGTTACTACAAAATCATATCTTGAGGGTAAGTATCTTAGAACCTTTTTCAAGATAACTAATTCTTTTACTTCTTCTCCTAGACCCTCTGATAGCATTAAAAAATTCATCTACCTTGAGAAGGTAGCCTACAATCTTTTCTTCACTCATCTTTAGAATTTCAAACTTACCTTTATAAGTTTGTATCTTTCCTTGCTTTATCTTGGAATCACCTACATAGATTATCTTCAACTTTCCCGAAACATAATGTGTAGTTTGATAGTGTATAACTTTGACAAATTATTATTTTGATAGAACAAAAAGAATAACATTCTTTTCCTTAGGATTATTCTCATATGCTCTCTTTACATCTTGATTCATAGGAGGTATAGAAGTTATTGTATATCCATTAATAACTGATGTCCATACATCAAACTCTAACAAAGAAAAATATGCTTCAATTATAGTGATCTAAAAGTTATAGGTTGATCCATCAAAGAGAGGTGCTTTGTTTGAGGATGAAAATTCTTGACTTTCCATTTATGTTCGCTATCTTAGATCTACCAGAGCTGATTAAGCTTCTCGAAGGGAACTAGAGCTCTAATAACAATTATTGGAACACAAAAATATACTATGAGGGGGATGAATTAGTAGATTAAATAAAACTTTATCTTTTAACCTTTAACCAGATCCAAAGAACAAAATGTTGATATTATATAGACACACAAACTCATAACACCAAATATACATTAAAAACTTGATATGTGAAAAACCATGGTGAGAATAGCTACTAGGATCTAATGTCCTAATCCAACCTCACAATAGAACCTCACTAGTTACAATGTTTAAGGGAACCAAACCTAAGGAGACACCTGAAACAAAGGAAAAGAGGTGCACCACAAATGTGATTAATCAAATGGGTACAAGTAATTTTGACTAGTTGTTTCACTCAATTTATGAGGTCTATAATATGTATTTAACAATTGAAAAAAAATACCTAACTATTATAATTAAAGGTAGGGTTTAAGATGTTGACATGCTCTGTACTTGTTGCAAAAGTGCCTTTTTAGGCCTCACTAAGGACTCGTTTTCCCAATGGTGAATGGGTCCTTGCTAGGGATTTGGAAAATTTATTTTTGGGTTTTGTTCTTCAATGTTGCACACCCAGATGCTAGGTGTTTAGCTCTTGAAAGTCTTAAATAAGTTATGTAGATTAGTTTATGTGATCGTGCGAGAAATATCAAAAATTTTACAACTTTGTAACTTTGAAAACATTTTCTAATCTTGTTCTTCACCTAATCTTCAATCTAAAACCTGCAATCACATATATAAGAGGAGGAAATTTTTATTGTTAGGGGATAGGGGTTTCCCTTAGTCAAAGCACATTTTTGTAATTAAACCTTATGATGAAATAATGAAATATGAAGGATGAAACATGAAACATGAAACAATGATACCTTGGATGAAATCTTTGATGAAAAATCTGTGATCTAGCATGAAGTGTCCTTAAAGAATGTAGATCTTGATCACAATACTTGATTAGAAATAACGTCTTGAATATGTTTGAATTGGATCTTTAATGCTACATCAACAAATTAGCTCAACAACATGCATGATGCACTATTCCTTTGACATGATGATATGACCTTTGAATGTTGCAGTAAACTTCAATAATCTACCCTTGAATTCCTTCTTGAATGCTCTTGAATTCTCTATAATTCTCTTGTAAACTCTTAGGATGATTGCCTAAAGATTCTTAGTTGAAACTATGTGAAATAACCTTATATTTATACATAACTTAAGATTATTTCCTAAAATTCAAATAACACAAGCTAACATCAGATCTAGGATTTGAAATTATTGAAATACTACCAAAAACACAACCCAAGTGGGTGTCCTAAGTTAAGTAGGATCCATTCTCCATAGGGAAAATGGGTCCTAGCAAACTTAACTAGCACATGTTTCGAGTAGTGGGAAATAAAAATCCAAAAGGGGTTCCTAGGACCTAGTGAAGACCCATTCACTAGGTGGCGAATGGGCCCTAGGTTACTATCCTAGGACACATTCCTTTCAAAATTAAGTGTTGTGTAATTTCATTTAAGAGTGTTGGGTTTTATGCCTTGGAAAATGCAATTAATAAGGCTTGAATTTGAATTAAATTGGCCAATTAAGCTCAAATTAACCTCAATTAATTAATAAAGCTGTAGATTAGTGTGAAAGTGTGAAGAAACAATTTACAAAACCTTAAATAAGGCACAATTAAGTTCATTTTATCATTAATTATTATTCCCAAATTAACTGTGAAGAAGGGTTACTTTTTTCTATGTTACATTTTTCCCCCACTTTAGTGAGAGTTTTCCCCCATGTCAAACTCACACTAAAGTAAACATTCAAGACACTTATGTAGGAAATAATGAAAAAGATACACATTCATCCACTATCAAAGACCAAGAAAATAAAGGATCAATCTTTGACCATCCCAACAGAATGTGGAACATGGCCATTTGTCCTTGAAAGAGAAAGGATGAAGCCTCAACTTTCCAATGCAATGTGGAGCATGTATCAAATATTTGTCCAAGAAGGTTCACAAGAAAAACTTGATATCCACTATGTAAATTACACACGTGTTCTCACTCTAGGGTAGTGGAACATTAGGTCATCCAGTAGGTGATTATCTAAAAAGGATGGCAAAGAAGAGAATCATATTAGGCTCCCATAGCACATCAAAATTATCCTCTTGACAACTTCAATAAGGCACCACAATGCTAAATGCTTATGAATATTATGTCTATAAGTTTTTTTCAAGGGGATCTCCCTTTGTTTGTGTAAGGCCTTCTTCTTAGGGATCATCATGTCTAATGTCTCCAAGAGAGGACAAGTCAAGTATATCAGATTGCTAGTTATGGGATGCCTCATGCTGCATCATGCCACTAAGGGAAAGTCATATGCCTAGAAACATTGCACTCTTGGATAACATCAAACCAACTGAAATCACCAAGAAAATGACACATCACAAGAAAAAGAAAACCACAGCATGAAATATGCAAAAATTTTGAAAAATGTTATCGATGTATGCACCCACTTTAAAGCAGTTGCTAACACCATTATTGCGAGAAATTTCATTAAAGTAGCCAATTTTCTATACCAAGACATGAGAGCTTACTTGGAAAGCCCTATTCCAAGTCATTTGTTTCTAAATGAAACTACATCATGAATAAGGGGTTTACCCCAAAATGAAATACTAAGGAAAACTTAGTACATCACATGTGAGCCAACTTAAGGCATGTCATCCAAATCCCAAGCTTGCTCTTATATATACATTGAAGGCATCTAGCTAGCTGAAAGAGACAACAAGTGCCATATAAGGACTAGGCTACATAACCCCTTGCCTCCAGTTAATGCAAGAAAAGGGTGAGCCAAGGATAGATGATGGCATGTTGCTCCTTGCGAAAAGGAATTGATTTTTAATGAATGTAAAAATGCAATAGTGAGTATGGTATGATCCTACATCTATTACATGACACAGAGAAACAACTAATGTTATTGATTAAAATGTGTAGAAAAAGTATCAACTTGATGCCTATCTAATAAGATATTCACACATGTAGTATATATCAATTCAGGATGCACCAAAGTTAAAGTTGTCTTGGAATAATATTTTGTAAGAGTTTTGATATTGAGTGAAGGATTTATTGATGCTTTTGTGTCTTTCAAAGAAAAATAACCAGGACCACTAGTTTTTTCTTCCATGTTAGGCTCTATAGGGACACATATACCTTGTTCTCTAGCACAACATCCTTTTCCACTATACTGGCCAAGTTGTTTCATAAGTTCATAACCTCTTCCATAAAGATTTTTCATTTCTTTCAAATTTTGTTTTTGCTCATAATTAACTTCATCAAAGTTTGTTGTGTAATTTTCCTCTTATTACAAAGTGGTTGAAGTAAATGCTTTCGAATTTTGTGTTGACATTACCACTTTTTATTTTCCCTTGTTAGACTCTTTTGTTATGATCTTGTATTTTCCCATGAATGCAGGTGTGAAATCTAAGGAACAACAAGTATCTTCTAACAACTTAGATACTTCATTAATGTTCTTGTGTTCTTCTAGTTACTTCATTAATGTTCTTGTGTTCTTCTTCTTTCATGACTTACACTTTTCTAGTTGATTTTCATGCTTTCAAAGGATCGTTTCCTTCTTTCTCCTTAATCAAACAATTTTCATGTTCAGGATCAACCTTCAATGAGTAAATTTTTTTCGTACGCATAATTCATTTTATGAAGAAGGGTATAGGGTACCCCATTCATCTCATGAATGCATGGTCTACCTAAAAGAATATTATATGAAAGATCATGAGGAATGACATTGATTGAAGTTTTCAAGGAAACCTTTTCAACTTTAATAGGTAATGTGATGACTCCAAGTTGCTGTTTTCCTACATTATCAAACCCATGAATAGATAAATAATCGAGGATAATGAAACTCTTATCCATATGAAGCTTCTCCAATAGTCTCACACTACACACATTAAGGGCTGAGCCATTGTCTACAAGATTTCTTTTAAGATGATTTGATTAACATAAGCTATTATCATGAAAGATTCATTTTGTTTTTTATCTTCTAATGAAGGTAACTCATCTTGATGGAAACTAATATCTAAGTTCATCAAAGTTACAACTTGAATTTTAGCTACCACATAATTTTGTTGCACATTAGGTGGGTTAGGAACTTGTTGTAGGGGACTTTGAGGCATGTTATGATAAATAGGTGAGGCTTGAATAAGGTCCCATAAGGATATCTTAGAAGAAGTATTTTTAAGTTCAACAAGATCATACTCCTTTCCACTATGTAAAGGAAAACAAGGAGCACTGGGCAAGATAGGGTTAGGTAATGGGAGGGATGTTTGAGTTGTTTTTCTTGGTTATAGATTTTTCCTAGTGTTATGTGTATGAGCAACAATATTGTAACTCAATTTTTGCGAAACAATATAATCATAAAGTTTCCTTTTAGGTGGCTCTAAGATAAGAATGGGTTTATTTTGAACTTGTGGTTGTTGTGAGGGTGGATAAATAATGAGTTTAGCATTAGGAGGTGCAATAATGAAAGGATCTCTCAATCATCTCAAGGGAGTTCTAATGTTCATAACCTCCTTGAACTTATCCTTATTTTCATGATCTCTTAGTGAAGGGGAGGCTAATTTCACTTCATCATCTTCATCTAAGGAAGCCTCACTATTATTGTTTGAAATACATGTGTCAATGTTCTTATTTTATTGCACCATGATATCCTCCCTAGTAGGAGAGTTTTTAGGAGAACTACAAAATAGATGTTCCTAACATTCAAGGTTTGGTTCTTCTAAAATGACTTCATCACAAGTAAGGGAGTTATCGATGGCTAGATTTTCTTGCTTATCAATGATGGAATTATCTTGTTCAATAATATTTTCTATATTGGAAGAGAGATTAATATGATTCTCGTTACTCTTACCTTCTAACACCAAAAGATAATCTTCACCAATAGGTGAGATATTAGGAGAAATAAAATTTTTATTTTTTATGATTGTCAATGATTTCATCCTTTTCTCTAAGGTCTCATTCTCTTGTGACATAATCTCTACCCTCATAGGATAGCTTTTAGGAAAGGAGTAAACAAGAGGGTCATCACATTCCATGGCTAGATTTTGTAATGTAACTTCATCACAAAAAAGGGGAGGTATCAAGAGAAGAAAAAATATGATTTCCATGTTTACCATTTCATTGGATTTTTCATTAAAATAGATCTTTCCAAATGGTAGGAGCATTAAGAAAGGAAGGAAAAATATTCTCATGATTCTCAATAAGTGTGTCTTCTAACACCAAACTATCTTCTTCACATCTAGGAGAGATATTAGAAGAAGAACAAACCATATGTTCTATAATGTCTTCCCAAGTAGGATAGGTAGGATTTTCATAACTCTCAATAATTGTATCTCTTAACACCAAGATACACTCCTCACAAATTTTATTTGCATGATCTTTCATGATTGTATCCGCTCTCACTAAAACATTCTCACAAGTAGGGGAGGTGTTGGGAGATGAATGGAGACAAGGTAAAGTAATGTCAATTATTTCATCTTCTTGTATCATAATATCTTCCCAAGGGGGATGAGAAGAAGTACAAATAATACTTTCATGATTCTCAATGATTGCATCTTCCTTCACCAAGATACCTTCATTACTAATAGGATAGGTGTCGGGAGAAGAAAAACAATAATTTTCATAATTGTCTATGCTTACATACTCTTTCACTAAGATATTCTCACAAATAGGGGAGATATTAGGAGGTGAGGGGAAGATGGGAAATGCAGTAACATAGAATATGTCAAAAATCTCAATTTATTTCACTAAGATATTCTCATGACTAACATGATTTCTATTTCCTTATTCATTACAAACTTGGAAAAGACATATACTGACATTTGTGAAAAGTAATCTATCCAACTTATGCATTTTTTAAATATGTAAATACTTTTCTAACATATCTAGAGGTTTTTAATATTGAAATGAATTTTTGATATTCTTTAAAAATGAATACACTAAAAGGATGATTGGCCTAGACACATAAAATAGAAATCCCTAAAACTTTCCAGACTAATACACTAGGTTACTAGCAAGACTAGGAAGTACAAAAAACCACCAGAAAGCTCAAAAAAGTTGGGTTTTGTAGGCCTCCAAGGACTCATTCACCTAGTGGAAAATGGGTCCTGTTATGCTTTTCTGGGAAACTCTGAACTTGATATTGAAGCTTAGGAATTGGTCAAACTTGTTGCTTTGATTTCCCTAACAAGGACTCATTTTCAATATAGAGAATGTGTCCTAGTACAAGATTTTTTAAGATTGAAAATTGCAATTTATGAGTGATTATATGTGTTTGTTGTTTTAGGTCTACAAAAGTCAATTTTGTAATAGATTTTCCAGATTTAGGCTTCTAAATGCAATTTTGACTAAGGTTGAATGAAGAAGAATGTGAATAAATTTAATATGCAATTTGAATCTAAATGATTGAATGATGATGTGAATGTTAACACTATGGAAAAACAACTCAGATCTAATGCAACTTTTTCATTTTTGTTTTAGATGAATATAAGAAATGCAAACATGCAAATTTACTATAAATGCAATGTTCACGAATGCAAGATGAAAGAACCCTAAATATAATGAAAGTAATGAAAATCTAATAAAAAATATTGCAAAACAAATATATAGGGTTTCAATGCACTCCAAATCAAAAAAATTATAGTGTAATATTGTTGGGTTCAACATAATGAAACAAAGAATAAGAGATGCACCACAAATGAGATTAATCAAATGGGTACACCTAATTTTGACTAGTTGTTTCACTCAATTTATGAGGGCTATAATATGTATTTAACAACCAAAAAACAAACCTAATTATTATAACAACTAAACGGTAGGTTTTAAGATGCTGACATGTATGTACCTATTGCAAAAAATTATTTTTTGGGCCTCACTAAGGACTCATTCACCCAATGGTGAATAGGTCCCTGCAAGAGTTCTCAAAAATTGATTATTGGGTATTGTTCTTCAATTTATGCACTCCTAGATCTCCTAGATCTTCAACTCCTAAAATTTGGAAATAAATTTTGTAGCTTAGTTTTCGTGATCTTGCAAGAAATATGGCAACTTTTACAACTTTGCAACTTTAACAACTTTTTCCAATCTTGTGCTTCACCTAATCTTCAATCTAATAACTACAATCACACATCAAAAGGGAGAAAAATTTGATTGTTAGGGGATAGCTTTTCCTTGGTAAAACCTCATTTTTGTTTAATTAAACCTGAAGATGAAATGATGAAATATGAAGGATGGAACATGAAACATGAAACAATGATACCTTCGATGAAATATTGGATGAAAAATAAGCTATCTAGCATGATGTGGCCTTAAGGAATGTAGATCTTGATTACAACACTTGATTAGAAACAACACTTTGAATATGCTTGAATTGGATCTTCAATACTACATCAAAAAATTAGCTCAAAAACATGCATGATGCTCTATGCCTTTGACATGATGATATGACTTTTGAATGCTGTCATGCCATAGAAAAAGTACCCTTTGCTTGATGTGGGAATATTTCATGATAAATTAACTTAATGAGGCCTTGATTCAGGTGTTGTGAGGAATTTTATGCATACACACTAGGTCTTGGACCATTGAAAATTCAATAGCATGCTTTTATTGATGTCCTGTAATGGTGTTGTAAAGTCTTGTAAAGCAATTTCACGCTTTTCTAGACTTAATGAACCTCTTTCTCCCTAATTAAACATTATAAAAAGTGTTTAATTGCATCTTCACATCAATTTATAATGCTTTTGAATTAAACTTAATAATAAACTAGTGTTGTAATGTGTCTTGCACATTCAAATTGGTTGTTGTGCCTTCCTAGGCTATGCGGACCTCATTTTCGTGTTGTAAAGTGTATTTGATCACACTTTCACATTGATTTTTGTGTCCCAAGTCCTATTTGACATTCACATCATCATTAATAGGCCCCTATTAACCCATATTGTGCATCTTGAGGCTTAAATTGATCAAATACCTGTCAAGATTGCAATTTAAACATTATTTCCTTATATCCTTGCTTTATAACTATCAGATTGGCCCCTATGGGAACCATTTACCATGCATGGAAAATCAGTCCCATCCAGGTGGGACTGATTCACCATGTGTGGCGAATGAGTCCCATTTGGCTCAATTTTGACCTTTGAGTGAGAAAAAGGTGAAATTTAAGTTTATTATTACTTCATGTTGACCTATGATGAGGTATTAATAGATGAAATAGGTGAAATTCCTATAAATATAAGTCTTTTAACCCTAAATAAAATTCATTCTTCATTATTCATCCATCAATCTTCCATCCCAAGTCAAGCAACTTAGGGTTTTATCATTTCAAGGCATTAAGACATCAATTTTTAGACCTTCAAGGGAAGATCATTCACGGTTTGCTACATACTTTCAAGATAAAACATCATGGAAATGTAATGAACTCCATTATTACATGTTTCATTCCAATATTTAATCATTTTGGTTTAATTACCTAAAATGCATTTGACCAAGGCAAACCCCCATGCCCTAACATTCAACATCTCTCTCTCCCTTGTTTTGTTTGTTTACATATTTAGGACTTTTGGAAGTTTGGAAATAATTGAAGATAAATTTTCAAGGTTAATAAAGTCTTCTCCTCATTCAACAAGTCAAAATATCAACAAAAACTCATTTTCAAGTTCAAAAAGCAAAGTTCCAGAAATAGAGACTTGTAGAGAATCAATGTGCAAACCGAAAGCTTTGGATTCCAATTTCAAATATTCTAAAATTCAAAAGTGGACTCATTCACCATGGGTGGTGAATGAGTCCTATTCTAGGGTTAGTTTTTTGTTTTCTGCATTTTTAGATACCCCTTTTGTCTGAAATTGGTTCTAGCTCAGTTTTGCAAAACTGGGAGTGATTCACCCAAAATGGTGAATGAGTCCCACTAGGCCTGAAAATCAACAACAAAAACATTTCAAATGTTATTTCTAGTCTTCGTCCACATTCCAAGTGCACACTTTCAGTTTGAATCATTTTGGTTTAGTTTTGCATTCATTTCCAAGTGTTCTTGCATTACACAATGTGTTTTCAAAAATTAGTTGCTTCTTAGGTCTTCCATTCATAATTAGCCAAAAATTTCATTTAGTTGCATTCATGTAATTCCATTTAGGATAAATAACGTCATATGCATCTTAATTTGAGTGAACCTAGCTAGATATTTTGGCCCTTCTTTCTCCTTTTAGGTGAAAAATCCTAGAAGTGCTAGGAAGGATTAGGGTGCCAAAAATCTATGGTTCAGCTATAATAAAATTTAATAATCTACCCTTGAATTCCTTATTGAATTCTCTTGAATGCTCTATAATGCTCTTGTAAACTCTTAGGATGCTTTCCTAAAGATTCATAGGTGAAACTATGTGAAATAACCTTATATTTATACATAACTTAAGATTAAATCCCAAAATTCAAATAAAACAAGTCGATATCAGATCTATGATTTGAAATTATTAAAATAATACCAAAAAAAATTCACAAGGGGGGTGTTCTAAGTCAAGGAGGACACATTCTCCATAGGGTGAAAGTTTTCTAACATACTTAACTAGGACATGTTTCGGGGATTGGGAAATAACATGCCAAAAGGGGGTCCTAGGACCTAGTGAGAACCCATTCATCGGGTGGTGAATGGGTCAAATGTCACTATCCTAGGACACATTCCTTGAAAAATTAAGTTTTGTGTAATTTCGTTAAAGAGAGTAGGGGTTTATCCGTTGAAAAGTACAATTAATAAGGCTTGGATTTGAATTATAGGGGGAAGTTAAGCTCAAATTAACCTCAATTGATTAATAAAGCCCTAGATTAGTGTGAAAGTGTAAATAAATACTTTTCAAAACCATAAATAAGGCACAATTAAGTCCATTTTATCATTAATTATTAATTTCCAAATTAAGTGTGAAAAAAGGGCTACTTTTTTCTATACTAGAAAACCAATCTCCTAATTTAGGAGCACCAACTCAAAGGAACCACCCACTCCCTAACTAAACACCAAATCAGCTATCTAGTTGCACCAAGTGAACAAATTTACAAGAGTTGTGGAGCTAAAACTCCAAATTACAAAGTGATTCAAATGAATCCAAACTTGTGTTGCAAACTTGTTATGCAGTTGGAACTATTAGACAAATTAATGATGTCCCTATGTCAGTTTTCATTTGCCTAACTTGTTGATAGAATTCAATCTTTGAGTGCAAGCCATTAATCATGAAATTCACACCAACAATACCTATAGCACTCAATATCTAATCATTAAATGTGGATTTTAGATCATTAATGATTCAAAATAGCAATGTGAATCAAATGAAATAATCAATTTTTATCGCATGTCTCATTCCCACAAATCTACACTGGTCAACCAAAGTCAATGCAATATTCCCATGGAATTACTCCATTTTTGGTGATCTTGTTCTTTCTTTCCATCGAGGGTTGAGAGTCTCTAATCCCCCTCACCTCATATTTGATGTGCAATGAAGAGCTCAACAGGCAAGATCAAACACTAATGTGTGATACTTCTTCCACTTATCGAGGTCCAACCTTCAGTCTTACCCTCTACCATTTACCTTCTTTTCATTTTCTTCTAACCAACACAAAAAGATTTGAACCACCAAATTTGTTGAATGTCAAGGTTTGCTCATCCACCTTACCACTTTCTATTATTTCAATAAATCGCAAGCCATCCTACTGACCTATGATGCTTGAAATTTTTGTTCGTAGCCTTTAATAGTTTTAACCTTTTTGGATGTTGGCCATTGGGGTTTCATCTTACCACTCACCATGATTTCAGAAAGGCATAAGACTTACTATTGAACTACAACGACTTAACTAATCCTTCACAATACTTAACCCTTTTGGGGGATGGCCTTTGGGATTTTCTCATACCCCTTCCTTTGCAAGACTTAACCCTTTCTAGTGTCAGACTTCAAGCTTTTATCTTACAAAATACTTTGCCTTTGGTAAGGAGTGAGCCATCCTTCCGATGTTTGATGCGTGACTCCTTCTCAGACTTAACACATTTGAACTTTCTTTTCCTTTGTATAGTCTATATGAGCTATAACTACAATATGACCTCTAAAATATTTAAGAATTTACATAAGCTTTCTTTATTTCCTTTGAGGAATTTGATGAGGTATGACTGAAGTCTGAAGTCTAAAAAATTTTAGACTTAGATCAAAATGAATAACTCCTTCCTCCTTTAGCAAGAAATTTAAGGTAATCATGAGGTTTGAATCCCTAACTTCTTCAAATCTTTAAGACTTGTTGTATTGAGACCATAAGGCTAATGAATCTCTCTTTTTTCCATCCTTATGAATCCATTTTGACATGAACGAGAAACTCATCATTTTATATTACTCATATGTCCTTTAAAATCAATGAGATTCCTTTTTAACATCAATGACAATCATATTTCCAACACTATTATTTCATAAGAGTGAGTGACCATGGTGATGGAAATCCATTATACAAGTGCAAGATTTTTTATTTGTAGCAAACCAAATGTGTTGGTGTGTAGTAGAAAAATGGCCCCTTGTCATTTTCATGGCCTTTTAGGTCTTGTTTCATGATGTTTGATCTATTCTGCTATGATTTTATATTGTAACATGGCTTGAACATTCATATTTAGGAACTAAAATTCAAATAATGATGTCTTGTGAAGGTGTTGAGAAGTATTGTAAAACATTTATACACTCTTCTAGACTCTATTCATTATAGTTCACCTAAAAATCACCTTTTTATCATTAATATAGTTCTATTTTGAAGCGTTGTAAAGTCTTGTAACAAGATTTCATGCTTTCCTAGGCACAAATCCACTATTTATCACTTTCTTATGTTTTATTTGACCCTTTTATGCCCTTATAAGGCTTAATCAAGTGCATTTTTGAATGTAAGCCTGAAAAACAACATTTAATACAAGATAATTCCTGACACCCATTTTCAGGTCCTAGGTGGGACCCATTCACCATGGGTGGTGAATGAGTCCCCCTTGGCTCCAAATTCAAAATATTTTAAATTTCCTTTTGAGTTTTTATTCAAATTCACTTGATTTCATCCTGTGATGAGGTATCAATGGGTTACTAAGGAACAAGATTGTATAAATAAGTGTTTTTACATCCATTCTAACCCCCATTCATTCAAGCATTCATCTGCACATCATCTCCAACATTCAAGCATCTTACAACATCTTATGAAGCACTATTGAAGAATTTTGGAGCATCAATTGACATTACTTAAGATTATCATCTTCAAGGGTTTGGTAAGTTGATATCATTTGTGTGTTGTTAGTTTATCATTCTCTTGCATTTCAATATTTTATTAAGGGTTTGATTACCAAAGTGGGGTTTGACAAAGGAAAACCCCTATTTGCTAACCCTCAACCATTTTTCCCATCTTCCATGTGTGTTTGTAGACCTTTATATGTAGATTTAACAAGAATTTAGGTGATTGAAGATTGGTCAACAAGTCAACTAGGTGCTTCAAGTCAAACCAACTCTATTTCAGCCTTGGAGAAGGTTTTCTATCTGTTTCCCAAAGAAATCATTTCGGCAACCTGACAAGTAGACATTTCTAGCTATGGTGTTGCAGAGCTGTCTCTTGATTTCGTAGAATTTCAGGAGAGGACTGATTCACTAGTAGTGGTGAATGAGTCCCATCTTAAGATTGAAAATCTTGGTTTTTTCAGATTCTAGATCCCAATAGTCAGAAACTTGATTCCCGACATATTTCACTAGTAGTAGGACTGATTCGCAACCCTGTGCAAATGAGTCCCACTATTGATTTTCAGTAACTTCAAATAGCATTCAAAAAATTCTAGATTTCTCAAATATTTCCTAGGTGCACTTTGTTTCATCACATTTCTTTTGTTCTACACTAATTCATCTTTTAGTTCATTGTTTGCATAACATGGTGTGTTTTTCAGCATAGTTTAAATCTTAGTTTTGCATTCATATTCAGTCATTTGAATGAATTATTTGAATATTTTTCACTTCATTTAGCTTATACAACATCACACATTACATAATTTAAATGAACCCCATAGCATTTTTTTCCCTACCTCTCTCGTTTTAGGTGAAAAACCCTAGAAGAGCTAGAAAGGTGAAAGGTGCCAAAAATCTATGGTTCATTTTCGTGAACCTGCATTTTGAACACTTTGAATTTTTTATTTCATTCACATATTGCATCTTAGATTACATTTTCATAAACATTCAGTTAGGATATTGTTTTGTTTTTTCATTGTAGGACTTTTCATATTGCATTAGTGAAACACTCATTTAGGTTTCATTTTTGCATTGCATATGATTGAAAAAATAGAAAATATGCATTCTAAATTGTTAATGGCATTGTGAAAAGCATTATATTCATTTTAAATTTTTTTAAAAATACAAAAAAAAATCATATTGGGAGTCATTCGCCACCCTGGGAAAATCAGTTCCTCTGCACTTTTTAAACAACATTTTCTGGCATTTTTCTGGCATTTTCCTGCATTTCTATTTTCTATAGTTACTTGTTGGTTACAATTAGCATTATTTCTTATATTTTCATTTAGAATTAATAGATTACTTTTCATTTGAATTCACTTTATCTTTGTGGTACTTGAATGAGTGTTTGGTACCCCATTGATAATACTTTAGTGAGATGAAGTTATAGACTCATGGCCTCTCGTGATAGCACTTTCGTTGTGTACCTTGGGATATTAAGAGCTCCTACTCCTAGTATGGAAAATGGTGCATTAGGCATTGAGAATACCACTTATATGCCTTTAACTTTCCATCGAATGAATGTTGACACCCAAAACAACTCCCTCCCACAAGAAATGGTCATTAATATTCATGAGGATTTTGCACATTTATAACAAGACTTTTCACTTGAAAAATTTTCCACCACTACCATACCAACCATTGAAACCTTCATTGTTTGATTGAAAGTGATGATGGTTTGCAATTTATGAAGAAAATTGTTGAGAATTACAATAAACATGGCTCTTCTAATACCTAACCTGCAAAAATTCTTGTAAGCCAAGGATGTCCTCAAGTTCCTCCCCCTTTAACCATAGCATCCATACCAACTTATACCAATCCACAAGTCACCATGACTATGCACCAAGTTAATTATGTGGTTACTTATTTTCCCAATTTCATCTAGCATTCCTAGTTCTCTTGTGGCATCACAAGTCCCCTCCATGACCTTCAGCCCCCTTAGTATTCCTTTCACTTACCCTAACATCACATTCAATCCATCACCATTTTCCCTTCCACCTTAAACCACTTACCCCAACCCTATTCTTACACAACTCTTTAACACCATTTCTTCCATGCAACACTGAATTTCCATCATTAGCCAAGGTCAAACCGCTCCAACCACATATCATGTCCATAGCAGTCCCTTATCCTTATAAATCTTACACACCTCGATGTTGCAAGGGATAGAAATGCCTTGGTTTGAGAAATACGGAGGTAAAGGAGACCCTATCAACCATGTTAATGCTTATACAACTTTATGTAGTGATTTTTTGCTTGATGATAAAATTTTAGCCAAATGTTTTCCAAGGAACTTGAAAGATACTACATTAGAATGGTTTTCCAACTTTCTGAGTCATTCCATCTGATCTTTCAATGAATTGGCGCATGCTTTCATAAGTCACTTTCAAGTTCACATGAAACCTAAAAAGAAAATGGCTGACCTCATGAGATGTAGAGAAAACATAGATGAAAAATTAATTGATTTTATCTCATGATACTAATCCTTTTATGCTCAACTTGATGTCAAGATTCCTAATGCACATCTGCAGAAGATGTTTATCAAAAAATTGCCCAAAAACCTTCAGACTAAACTAACTATGATGAAATTTCCTTCATTTATGCATTTATGTACCACCTTGTGTGAATATCATAATTCGGTTTCAAGTCATGATTCAAAATCCACTTTTAACCAAGATGAAAATCCTAAACACAACAATAAAAACAACACATAAAATTTTCCCAAATAGAGGCTTTTTACAATTTAATCTGTCTCCTCAACCACAACTACAACCACCAACTGAACCAGTTCCAAATCAAGTGGAACCTATTAATGTAGTGGTTCCTTATTCCTATGGGGACCCGAAGAGACAATTTAATCCCTTACCTAATACCCTCCATAACACAATGAACCAATTACTTCAACAATGCATGCTCACTTTTACACCTATTAAACCACTTGATCCAAACCATCCATTACCACCCACCTTCAAACCTAATGCTTGTTATCATTTTCATCACTGAAATGGACATGACACTAAACACTGCAAGCATCTCAAACATCTAGTTCAATACCTCATTGATTTAGGCCGTTTGTCCATTGTGGGTGTTAATGATCAAGACAATAAGTCTGTTGCACCCCCTAACTAAAATTTACAAATTTTCACCAACCCCATGCCTAAACACAATATTTCCTTTTTCAAGGCTAGTGAACCTTCAAATACTGATGTAATGAATGTTGATACAAATAGTGAACAAGTTGATATAACTCCAACTATTACCCAAGTTAGTCTTATGGATAAACTTGTGGGTGCAATAGATGTTATCCCTGATAAGGGCCAAAACAATATATCTCTTGATATTATTTTTTCTACTGAAGACAATACACAAGCATCCTGATGGTCCTCTTTACATAGCTGGAAGAATCTATGATAAAACAAATAATGGGATATTAATAGATCCCGCTTGTGGTGAGAATGTGATCATAGAGGAGTTTCTAGTATTACATGAGCTATATCAAGATGATTATAATAAACCAACTACATGGATTAAGATACATACTAGTTTTGCATGCCCTATGATCAGATCGATTGTACTCCCCTTACAGATAGGACCTAAAACTTTGGATGTAACATTTTTAGTTACTCCACAATCTGACCAATTTCGTTTGTTGCTAGGCCACCCTTGGCTTCACTCAATGAAAGCAGTCCCATCAGTGGTTCACAAGTGTTTCAAGTTTTGACATGGAAATGAAATATTATTGTACACCATAGTGGATTTAATCCCCTATCCTCTAAAGGTAATTTTTTCATAGAGGCCTTTTGGAATGAACATATGGAACCTATCACACCTTGAAAGGACTTCTTTTTCATAACCTATCAAAAGTTCAAAGCTAAATGCATCACCGAATTGTCTCTTCATAACATGTCCCCATCCACTTCCACACCTCTTATCATAGATGAAATCATGCTTCAACCTAAATCTGACATCGAACAAACCATACAAACTCATGACCAACTACCCTTAGAAACTTCCCTGCCACAATTTAAATTACCAAGGGAAAATGAAACAGCTCCTATCATGCATCCTTGCTTTAACCAAGTATATAAACCAAAGAGAAAGTGATTGATCCATCCTCTTCAATTTCTCTTGTTCTTTCCTCTTTTGAAGTAGAAGAACCTATGATGACTCAATCCACTCTTACACCTCAAAAACTCCAAAATAGAATTAAATGAAACTGCAGTGCTACGGAATGTAGCTTTCATCATCGTCTCCTCACTCATTATTCATGCATAGAAGAAAATAAAGAAAATAAATCTCTGCCTTGGACATAAATAATAGATGACCACCCTCATTCTCCTCACCTACCATAAGATAGTCTAGTGCAATTGTCACAAGTAAATGAACCAATCCAACAACCACCACTTTTGATACATCCTTCCTTGGAAATCACCCTTTGTCCTCCCATTGTCATCAATATTGATGATGATAATGATGTAGATATTTCAGAACTAGATGAATAAGTACAAAATGATCTAAACTCTTTATTTTTATCTACAATGAGCTTAAAAGATAAATCCTCTCCACCAAGTGAAGAACCTGGTACAACTCCTAGTTTGGTGCTTGTCATTCTTTGTTTCAATAGTCAACTGCTCTCGCATTACACTGAACATGATCGGGAGGTTGATGACTTGTTAGATGGTTGACTCACATTCACCTAGCTATCATGTTCACCTAGCTTGTGTGTATCATGTTCCCTAGTAATGTGCATTTGATGTTCTTTTTTTCCGTACACTTCCTCTATTTGTATCTCTATTCTTCTATATGTCGTACATCTTCACTTTTTTGTTTTCATTTTTTGCTTAATTTTTGGGGATGACACAAAATGTTGAGATGCCCTATGTCTCTTCCATGTTGACCCAATTGGTCCCTTTTCATTTTTTTTCTTTTTCTTGTGCTTTCCTTTTGGGGGTGACAAAAAACAATGAGATCGAAATCTCTCCTTCATGTTGACTCAAAATATTTTTTCATTTTATTTCACCTTTTCATTTTCTTTCTTTTTTCTTATGCTTTTCCTTTTGGGGATGATGCAAAGTGTTGAAACCATAATGTCTCTTCCATGTTGACCCAAAAAAAATTCCTTTTTCTTTTGTTTTATCTCTCTTTGTGTCATTCTTCCAATTCTATGTGCTTTCGGGAATGATGATAGTTCCAAGCTCTTTAATATAAACATTGCAACAATGAACATACTGACCCCAAATCCATAGATCCCTTATGTGTTTGGCATGCTCTTGTCTGGGGGAAAACCCCCTTTCGTTTTCTTTCATTTTTCTTGACATGACGCAAGTTAACCTCAAAACATATGACTTGGCATAGGGCTTTCCAAGTTGGCTCTCATGTCTTGTTTTCCTTTTGCATTTTCTTCCCTTTGTTACTTTAAAGTAATTGCTCATAGAATGGTGTGTAGAAATTCCTTTAAAGTGAGGGGCATACATTACATAATTCATTTGCATTCTTGGTTCCTAGTGTAGCCGTGTCATTTATATGATGCGGTCATCACTTTGTGGATGATATTGGGTGTGATTTCCTTCATAAGTGTGATTTATCTTAGCATATTACATTCCTCTTGGTGACCTGATGTGACACACTGCATCCCCAATGTTATGGATATACTATTATTTAATTTTTCCTCTCTTGGAGACATTAGACATAATGTTCCTTAAGTGACTGACCTTGTATAAACTTAACATGACTCCATTGAACATCTTTTACATTCTTACATTTTTATTTTTTCCAGCTTGCGTAATGCAACTTGCATGATTGTGGTGCCTTGCTTTTGGTTCATGAGTTGTAAGCATACAGAGATTTTCTTGTCTCATGAAGCATGAACTAACATTTTTCCTTGTGGTGCCTTGTTAAAGTTATCAAGATATATAACTTTGATATGATTGAGTGGGAAGCCAATGTAGCGACATGAATTTTCCCCATAGCTACCTTTGTGAGTGCATACCAAATAGCATATGTATCTCCCCCCTTTTTTTTGGGCTTTCTCACCCCATGGTTGATTAGAATTTTTGTGGCCCCATAGTGAGTATATTTGGGCCTTCTCACCCGGTGCACCATGATGAGTTATATCACCTCAAAGTGAGTATACATTCTCTTTTAGCCTAGATCTAATCCACAACTAGTTGGATAGATGATTGAAGCCTCATCCCATTGTCAACACTTATGTGTTCCTTTATTCTTATGATTAGTTTGTCATGGGATCTTCATCCTAGGGGCTTCATCATCCATCTTGATCGTTGTCATTCCATCTTTCGAACGTAAGTGCATTTGAACCCTCCTCTTGATGTTCATGGCTACTTTCATGTGAGTTTGAAGCAAGTTCATCCTCTCACTAAAGTGGGGGATAAATGTGCCATAGAAAATGGCCCCTTGTCATTTTCATGGCCTTTTAGGTCTTGTTTCATGATGTTTGATCTATTCTACTTTGATTTTATATTGTAACATGGATTGAACATGTATATTTAGGAACTAAAATTCAAATAATGATGTCTTGTGAAGGTGTTGAGAAGTGTTGTAAAACATTTCTACAATCTTCTAGACTCTATTCATTACAATTCACCTAAAACTCACCTTTTTATCATTAATCAAGTCCTATTTTGAAGTGTTGTAAAGTCTACTAACAAGATTTCACGCTTTCCTAGGCACAAATCCACTATTTATCCCTTTCTTATGTTTTATTTGACCCTTTTACGCCCTTATAAGGCTTAATTAAGTGCATTTTTTGAATGTAAGCTTAACAAACAACATTAAATAAAAGATAATTGCTGACACCCATTTTCAGGCCTTATGTGGGACCCATTTGCCATGGGTGGTGAATGAGTCCCCCTTCACTCCAAATTAAAAATATTTTAAATTTATTTTCGGGTTTTTATTCAAAATAACTTTATGTTGACCTATGATGGGGTATTAATGTGTTACTAAGGAACAAGATTGTTTAAATAAGTGTTTTTACATCCATTCTAACCCTCGTTCATTCAAGCATTCATCCACACATCATCTCAAGCATGCAAGCATCTTACAACATCTTATCAAGCACTATTCAGTCATTTTGGAGCATCCATTGACATTACTTCATATTATCATCTTCAAGGGTTTGGTAAGTTGATAGGATTTGTATTTTTTTAGTTTATCATTCTCTTGCATTTCATTATTTTATTAAGTGTTTGATTACCAGAGTTGGGTTTGACCAAGGCAAACCCCTATTTGCTAACCCTCAACCATTTTTCCCCTCTTTCATGTGTGTTTGTAGACCTTTGTATGTAGATTTAACAAGTATTTAGGTGATTGAAGATTGGTAAACAATTCAAATAGGTGCATGAAGTAAAATCATCTCTATTTCAAGCTCGGAGAAGGTTTTCTATCTGTTTCTTGCATAATTGACTTCGACAACCCGACAAGTAGACATTTCTAGATTTGGTGTTGTAGAGTTGTCTCCTAATGTCTCAAAATTTTGGGAGAAGAATGATTCACCACCAATGGAAAATGAGTCCCACCTTAAGACTAAAAATACTAGTTTTGTTTGATTCTTGATCCTAATAGTTAGAAACTTGATTCCCAACAAATTTCAAACAACATTTAAAAAACTCCATATTTCAGGACTAATTCGCTACCTTGGGCGAATGAGTGCCACTGTTGATATTTAGTAATTTAAGACAACATTCAAAAAACTCCATATTTCTCAAATATTGCCCAGGTGTACTCTGTTTCATCCCCTTTCTTTTTGTTATGCATTAATTCATCTTTTAGTTCATTGTTTTTATAACACAGTGTGTTTTCCAGCATAGTTTAAATCTTAGTTTTGCATTCGTATTTAGTCATTTGAATCACTTAATTGTATTTATTTCACAAAATTTATCTTAGACAACATCACACATTACATAATTTGAATTAACCCCTGAGCATTTTTGGCCCTACCTCTCTCTTTTTAGGTGAAAAACCCTAGAAGAGCTAGAAAGGTGCAAGGTGCCAAAAATCTACAATTCAGATGGATATTTTTCTAAGTCCTAGAGTATAATTTTTAGTGTATAGTGAATTGGATTTGATGTGTGCATTACTCTACCATGTAGAATCAGATTATGAATTTCTAAGGAAACTTTAATATATGTTGGAGGAATCAAAATCCAAAGTTTCATGTCTTGATGTCCTCTGATGTTGAAAATAATGGTGATAGAGTATTCAACTTGATAGTGACAATGTTACTAATTTAGAGTATATTATTGGAATGCTTTGCATTCCATTGTCGAAGAAAATTTGGTTATGGTTTTTTTGAAGTTCTTATCGGTGTTAAAAGTATGAGTGATATAATTGGAAAGTGTTTTGGAGGTCCCCATGTCACGTAATATATGAATAGTTGGTTATCTTATCTTTTCTTCACTAGTGGTGCCAACCTAAAATGGTTTGTGGTCATGGGGAATTAAAGGATATTTTTAGGTCCCTGCTAACCTATTTTGATGTGTTAGCAATTTTTAGGTATGTGTGGTTGGATCTTGAGCTAACAGGTTGATGTATTATATGTTTCATCTAATTAGGTTGACCTAAATGATGTTATAGGTGTTTACAAATGTAATGCATATAAATAGATTTTCATTTTGGTATTGTAGTGAAGTAGTGAGTAAGTGTGATGTGAATTACTAAGAAAATTATGTGAATGTTATGCAAAGAAGAGTAGAGTGGGTGTAATTGTTGAGAAACATGAAGTGTGTTAAGTCAGTATATTGATATTTAGTGGACTTCTCTCCATCATATTGTAGATGCATTGTATTAATTAAAATCTTGGTAGTGATCCATCCTTTCTTCTTTTTCTATTATTCTCTAGGTAGTGAGTCTTCTGAATAGTGAGTCCACCTGGTAGTGATACTTCTTGAAATATCTTGTAACTTATTACAACATATTGTGAACTTATCCTCACTATGGCCTTTCCCTTCTTTGGTTTTCCATGTAAATTTGGTGTTCTTGTGCTGTGTGATGTGATGAATGTTTTAAAATTTGATTCTTTTCATTTCTACAAATATGATGAAAATTTTTGAATACATGTTTAAGTGGTTTTAGAGAATACTAATTCACCCCCCATTATTTCAGGTATTCAACCTGAAACTCGAAGGACAATCAAGGTCTTGAGATATGATAGAGGTGGAGAGTTCACTTTTAAGAAGTATGCTAGATTTTGTGAAGACCATGCAATTTGGAGGTAGTTTTTAACCCGTAGAACTCTATAGAAAAGTGAAGTTATAGAAAGAAATAACTAGATTATTCAGGAGAAGTAAAGAACAATGTTAAGTCATAGAAATCTACCAGATATATACTAGAGAGAAACTACTCAAACAACTATATACATATTGAATAAAGTTTAGATCAAGAAGAAGATAGATAATACATCATATGAGCTATGGAAAGGAAGATGGACATCAGTCAGACACCTCAAAATATTGGGAAGCAAGTGCTACATCAAAAGAGTTGAATTAAACCTAGGTAAGTTTAATTCTAGATATAATGGAGATATTTTTCTTGGTTATCCTTTATGAAGTGAAACAAAGATTTTGGTCACCTCTTGTACCTCTAGTGTTTTGCACCTAAAAGGAGAGAGAAAAATCTCATCACTTTACTCAAGAACAAACCCTTGAGATTTCAATGCAAAGGAGATCAAAATTTGACAAAGGGAAGGTTTTAGGGATGGAATAATGTGTAATAAGGGGTTCACAACCAAGTGCAAACTTGGAAAACACAAAATTTTTTAAAACACAATTTTGTATACAAACATATGCTAAATGACCTATAAATGACCATCAAACAAAACAAAAAACTGTAAAAATGAAAGTGTACACCTGGAACCTTGTTGAGGATGGAATGGAATTCTGAAGTCCTGAAGATGCTGATTTTTAAGCCTGGTGGGACTCATTTTCCATTTTGGAGGAATTAGTCTCAGTTCTAGAAAATTGTATTGAAGCCTGTTTCAGCCAAATGGGTGACCAAATCTATAAAAATATCTAAAAAATATGTATGGTGGGACTCATTCACCACTAATGGTGAATGCATCAACTTTGACTTTTCAAAAAACTCAAAAGTGGAATCTATAGCTCTTGGTCTACTCAATCTGTACCTCCAAGTGTCTAGATCTGAAACCTTGATTTTCGGGACTATAAGTGACTTTTTGTGAAGATTTTTACCTTTCCAATAGGGAAATGACTCCAACAAGTTTGTAACCTATTCTTTAATCATATCCAAACCTTCAAAGTACTTATATTTGCATCACACAAAGAAGGAGAACAAAAATTTTGATTGTTAGGGAATGGAGGTTTTCCTTGGTCAATCCCATTTTAGGTAATTAAACCAAAATTATGAAATGAGATAATGAAGTGTGAATATGAAGTAATGAAATTAGAAAATTGGAATGATGATGGATCTTGAATTTCTGCAATAATGGATGGAGAATCTTCCCTTGAATGCCTTTGAAAGCTATCTTAAAGACTTGAAATGCTTAACCCTAGAGTGCTTGATTTGACAACATGGATGAATGATAGATTGATCATGAATGAATGATGACTGAATGAAATATTGATTTGAAATCTTGTTTATATAGGAAATCCACTCAAATTCCCATTAATTTGATCCCCGAGGCTAACATTGAAGAAAATTAAATTTAAAATCTATTTTCTCCTGCTCAAACCTCAAAAATAGCTCAAATGTGACTCATTCACCCAAAGTGGAAAATGGGTCCCATAGGGGTTCTTTTGCTAGTTGGGATATCACAGAATGCATAAATTAAGTTCATATGTTGATCTAGTTAGGTTTTTATCACAATATGCCTCAAGATGCATAATATGGGGTCATAGGGGCCTATTAATGATGATATAAAGGGTAATTAGGGATAGGGACACAAATTTAAATGTGAAAGTGTGATTCAATACACTCTAGAACATTAAAATGAGGCCCACTTAGCCTAGAAAGTTACAAGATCTAATGTAAATGTATAAAACGCATTAGAACACTAGATTAAAACCATGTTTAATTTACAAGCCTTCTAGATTAATGTGAGAATAAAATTAAATACATTTTACAATATTGAATTAAGGGAAAAATAGGTCCATTAGACTTAAATTCTTAATGATAGTCTAGAAAAGTGTGAAAGTTATTTACAACTCTTTACAACACCTTTACAAGGCATCAATAAATGCATTTTATTCAATTTGTAAGGGCCCAAGACCCAATGTGGATGTGTAAAAAACCTCACAACACTAAATCAAAGCATCATTAAGTCCAATTTATCATTAATTATTCCTGAATCAAACAAGGTACCTTTTTTCTATACTACATGAAGTAAAGCATATAGATGTGACAACAAAATATTGAAGAGGATTGTAGAAGGTGAAAATGTGAGAGTTGATGAAAGTATTCAATCTATGGGTATTCACAAAGAGGGAGATGATGAAGAAATAACTCATAGATGTACACATGAGCATAAATAAAAATGTGGATCAAGCTTCAAATGTTTTTCCAACACATTGTGGATCAGATCTATGTTCTTTATCTAAAAATGCATAATCACTATGAGACAACAGAACCCCTAGTTGGTTGTTAGGTGAGAAGTCCAAGAAGGTGAGAAACATACACTCATAGCTGGTATACACTCACACACATGTGAGTGGCTATGGGGAAATTCATGCCTTGGATTGGGCTTCCCGCTTAATCCATACCAAAGTTATACCTCCTAATAACTTTGATAAGGTTCCACACAAAAATGATCTTTGAGATCCATGAAGCAAGCAAAACTTCATATGCTTGAAACTCATAGTCATTGTAAATGTAAGATAGTACAAGGAATGTTCAAATGTATTTTTCTTAGTTCATTTTAGGTTTCATCCCACGGGACATTGTGCTTAACATATCTAAGAGAGGACAAATACAAGGTCTCATCTTACGAAACATTGTTCTTATTGTTTCCAAGAGAGGATAGGTCAAAGAAATATTACACTTTTGGAGGAAATTAAGCCTAATGATACCACCAAGGAAAGGACACATTGTTAGAAGAAATAAATCACATAATGAAATATGAGTGTTGATGTATGTGGCCACTTTAAAGTGGTTGCTAACAACATTATTGTAAGCAATTGATTTAAAGTAGAATAATATATGAGAGCTTATTCCAGAAGTGCTATTCCAAGTCATGTTTTTGATAAGCTACCTCATGAAAAATGTAGTATCTCACATGTGAGCCAACTTAAATTATCTCTTCCACATCCCAAGCTTGCTCTTATACATTCATGAAAGGTGATCAACTAGTTGAAAGAAGCAACAACAAGTTACATATGAGGACAAGGATAACTATCCCATTTCCCCCACTTAGTGCAGGACAAGGATGAGACAAAATGATAGATGGGAAACATGCCAGAGTGAAAATCACTATCGATTAGAGGAATGAGGTTCCCCCCACACAAGGAATAACACCAAACTCCTTAAGATGTTGGATTTTACTACTCAAATCCTTACATTCATTAGTAGCATGGCCATGAACTCTATGATATGCAGAAAATGAATTCTTGTAATAAAATTGCATTCTTGTTCTTGGAGGGAGAGATATGAAGTGATCTTGGAGGAGTCTCAAAAATATACTCTCTTGGTAAAAATTTGAGGGTATTGCTTTATTTTGTGACAAAGATATTTTTTGCTTAGTATTAGTTATCATACCTATGCAATTTACTATGGATTGCGATATTTTTTCTCTCCTTTATAGTAGGGTGTAAAATATAATGAATTCAAATCATTAGTGTTTTACGAGATGACATTAACATTAAGTGAATATTTCTTTGTTTGCAAAGGATAACAATAAAGACTAATAGTGTTGATCAAATCAAGGTGCACTACCATTAAGGGTGGCTTAGAAGAATATTTTGTAAGAGTGTTGATATTGAGTGAAGGTTTGTTCATTTCTATCAAGGGACAATAACCAAGACCATGAATTGTTTCTTGCATGTTAGGCTCTATAGGGTTGTGAATACCTTGTTCTCTAGCACCACATCCTTTTCCATTGTCGCCAAGTTGTTTCATAAGTTCATGACCTTTTCCATAAAACTTTTTCATTTCTTTTGGATCTAGTGGTTGTTGATAGTCAGTGTCATCAAATTTTCTTGTATAATTTTCTCCTTATTTAGTGGCTGAGGCAGATGGTTTGGAAGGGTCGTTCAAATTTTTTGTTGACATTAGCACATTTTCTTGTCCCTTTTTAGAGTTTTTGTTTATGATCTTGTATTCTCCCATGAATATATGTTCAAAATCTAATGAACCCCAATTATCTTCTAATAGCTTTGTGACTTGTTCAATATGTTATTATTGTTGGAAACATAAGGGAATACAACTGAGAGGAGGAGTGAATCAATTGTCACCAAATTTTAAACTTATTCAACTTTATAACCTTATTCTAAGATCTGATTGTTAATTATAAAATCATAAATGAACAAAACATCAGAAACACACATAACACCAAGATTTTTATGTGGAAACCCTATTAGGGGAAAAACCATGGTGGAGGTCAGTCCACAAGATCATAGTCTATTAAAAGTATAAGGAAATATTAATGGGGAATGCACATGCATTCAGGAACACTTCCTAGAGCTCATTGCTCAATTAAAAAGGAAGACACACTGTCTTACAAAAAGATTTTGATTATATCCATCAGATTTTGAGCTAAGAAAATAGCATCTGCTAATGCATAATTGTAGTTCTGGTCAAGCACATGAAAACTTCTTCACTCTTCTTCACTCTTCTACGCACTCTTCTCTTCCTTTGAATGATCTAAACAATATTCACACATCGTGCTTTCACACTTCCAAATGATAAAACAATCACTCTTATATATCCTAAACAAGAAATTACATCTCCATAAGTCAGCCACAAAGAAATAATAAAATGAATACAAACAGTCGTCCCAAAACAATAAATTTTTTCATGTGAATCAACCAAGGTCAGCCACAACATAGTGAAGGCCAAAAATAACATCCTCAAACATGAACGACTTCAATTTATTACTCCTGGGAGATCTACAACATGCTTCAACACCTTGTCAGCCAAGAACATGAAAAACATGAACACACAAGAGAAAATCTCATATTGTGAGTGCAATGAACAATGCGGGCATGTAACACAAATAGAGCATGATATAGAAACATCCAAAACAATCATGAAACACCAGAGAGGCATCCACAACAACTAAACTTACTGAAATCAAATGATCTTCATTCAGGAACACAAAGTGAAGTAACAGAAAAAATGTCAAAATACAAATCTTCATAACTTGATCAAATCTTCACGTGGATCTCTAAAATTTGACATTGATAAACTAGATATACTCAAAAAGAAACCCTTTAGTCCACAAAATCTAAACAAAAATGTATTGAGTTCACTGATAGAATGAACTTCACTTCACCACTGACAACCTGTAGCACTTCTTATTACAATTTTCTCAATATCCTCAACATATAGAACTTCTAATGCATTAAAGCTAATAGTGTTGACATCAATGACAACCACCTATCATAAACACAACCACAATATCCAACAATCTCCCCCTTTGGCATTGATGGCAACACATGATGTGAAAAACACCATCAATCCAATTTTCTATTAGCACTTACTCCCTCTTTGGTTTTGACTCTTCTCCCCAACTCTTTCACATGATTCTTCTTCTAATAAAGTTTTTCGCATTAATATTCTCCCCCTTTGAGATCAATGAAAATAATATCTCCTATACAAGCTCTAAACCACATATTTGAACATCTAACTACTCCCCCTGAGTAGTAACCACCACAATATCAATCCAGATCAAAATATGATCATGAAATACACATCTTGATGCAAATCAATGCATCTTAGTTCTGATTAGGAGGGGTAATCACCCCTAACTTTCCTCTGAGATACTTAAAAGTATCCTTAGGCAATGAATTGGTAAATATATCTGCAATGTACTCCTTAGTAGGAACATACTCCAATCTGACTTCATTTTCACTTACTTGATAGATATATGCTTGGTCTTGGAATTCAACACACGATTCTTAGAAAGGTTAATCGCACTTGAGTTATCACAGAATATAAAAATAGGCTCAACATACACAACTCTGATATCCTTCAACATTTGCTTAATCCATAGTACTTGAGTATAATTATTAACAAAAAAACTGTATTTTTCCTCTACAATAGATAAAGAAATAGCATTGTTATTTTTGCTTAACCATGAAATCAACTTATTTCCCAAGAAAAATGCTCCACCACTATTACTTTTCTTATCATTCACATCTCCTGCTCAATTAGAATTAGTAAAGGAACTCAAGGTAATATCATCATCTTTAGGATACCATAGGCCAAACTCAATTGTCCCCTTCAAGTATTTGAAAATCCTCTTCACAATAGTCACATGTGATTATTTAGGATGAGCTTGAAATCTTGCAACAATACATACAGCATTCATGATATGGGGCCTAGTTTGATTCAAATAGAGCAATCCACCAATCATTGATCTATATCTAGTTTGATTTTCCTTCAAAGACTCATCATCAATTGTCCACTTGAATTTGGTCACCATGGGTGTACCAACTGGATTTGAGTCTTCAATACCAAATTTCTTCAGCAATTATTTCACATACTTGGACTGAGATATAAATATCCCTTTATCTAACTGATTAATTTGCAATCCCAATAAGAACTTCATCTCTCCAATCATTTACATGTCAAACTCATTCAACATCTCATCAGGAAACTTCATGCACAAGCTATCATCTCCTTCAAATATGATATCATCAACAAAAACTTCCACAATCAAATCTATATTATGATCAATCTTGAAATACAAATTACTATCAGTAGTACCTTTGTTAAATAAAAGTTTCACCAAGGGCTTCCTTAATTCCATACAATGCTTTCCTCAACCGACAAACCATATCTCCCTAATTAGTCAACTTAAATCCTTCCAGTTGTTCAACATACAACTCTTCTTCCAAATCGGCATTTAGTAAAGCTGACTTGACATCCATTTCATAAAACTTGTAGTCTTTGTAAGCAACATAAGCAAGAAATAATCTCACAGCTTCAATTCTAGCCATAGGGGAAAAGGTTTCTTCAAAATCAATTCATTCCATCTGTGAATATCCCTTACATGCCAGTCTTTCTTTGTTTCTAACCACTTGACCTTGCTCATTCAATTTTTTTCTAAAGACCCGTTTAGTTCCAATTACATTTTTATCCTTAGGTCTAGGAACAAGAATCCATGTATCATTCTTTTCAATCTATTGTAGTTCCTCCTTCATTGCTTCAATCCAATGTTCATCTTTTCATGCTTCATTCACATTGTTAGGCTTAGTCTTTGAAATCAAAACATATTCTTTTGCAATCTTTCTCCTAGTCTAAACACCTTTGTTCTTATCACCTATGATATGATTTTTTGAAAGATTAAACCTCACATACCTTGTATTCTTAGGGCATTCTTGAACTTTAGGCTCTTTTAAACTCTTTTCTGATCTTCCACTAGTTTCTCCTTCCTCTTGATCTTCTTGATTCACTAGAACGATTTGGACTTGATTTGAAGTCTGACCTTTGTTTGTACTATCATTCTGATCATTAGAATCATATCCACAGGTTCTGGATGGTGCACCTATGCCGTCATCAACCTTAACATTTGTACTTTCAACCATCTTCTTCAATCTCTTATTGTAATACTAGTAGGCCTTGATTTTAGTAGAATAACCCAAAAATATTCTCTCATCACTCCTAGCATGAAACTTTCCTATATCTTCATCTCTTTTGATATAACACTGGCTTCCAAAGATATTGAAGTATCTAATAGTAGGCTTTTGACCAGTTTATAGCTCAAAAGGAGTCTTACCAATATCACCTTTGATTTGTACTTGGTTAAGTGTGTACACAGTAGTACTCACAAATTCTCTCCATTATATATGAGGTACATTTCCTTCCAACATCATAGTTTTGGTAGCATCTATAACTATTTTGTTCTTCCTTTCCACAACTCCATTTTGCTGAGGGGTCTATGGTGTAGTTAATTGTCTCTTTATTCCATGTTCTTCACAAAAAGAATTAAACTCACCAGAAGTGAATTGACCACCTCTATATGATCTCAAACACTTAATATTAAAACCTGTCTTTGTCTCAACCATAGCCTTAAAGATCTTGAACTTTTCCAGAGCTTAAAATTTCTCCCTTAAGAAAGTAGCCCACATCATTCTTGAATAGTCATCAATAAGTAACATGAAGTACCCGTATCCTTGTAAACTTCTAGCTCTAGCAAGACCACACAAATCAGTATGCACAAGATCCAACAATCCATTTGAATTTTGTTTTTTTCTTCGTAATGAAATTCTTTTTTACTTTCCTAATTGACATTCCTTGCATATGGAATTACTAGGTTTCATCAACTTAGGAAGATCTCTCGTAGCCTTAGTAGAACTTATCTTGACAATATTATCAAAGTTAACATGACACATTCTCCAATGCCACAACCAACTTTCATCAATTTGAGAAATCAAGCAAATTTTGCTAGTAACACTTAGGTGAAAGATATTACCTTCAATTTTTGTACCTGATGCAATCACATTTCCTGAATTTCCCAATATTTTGCACTTACCCTCCATGAACTAAAGATTGTATCCCTTATCAACCATTTTTCAAACACTTAAAACATTATGCTTCAAGCCTTCAACATAAAAAACATCATCAGTAATATGCTTAGCATCAAGAGAAATACATCCTCTGCCATGGATCACAACACCATCATCATAATTTTCCAAACTCGCAAACTTACTTTTATCTCCTATCATATGATGAGAGAAACCACTATCAATTACCCATTCATCTTTCTCTTCAACATCAGTAGCTAGGGCTTTCTCAACATTTGTACAATTAGCAGGTTCAGTAGACACATGATTATTTTCGTTGATAGCAATAAATACAAATTCATCTTCACTTGCATTTCCTTTATCAGATTCATCATCTGTCACACCTTCATCAGTAGCATAGTAACACTTATTTTAGAATTTAGGCTTGTTAAATCTTGTCTTGAAAAATCTTTCAAGACACCTTGATGCAAAATGACCTATTTTATTGCAAGACAAACATTTAATAGGAAACTTCCCCTTATACTTACCTTGTCCTATGGCTTCTATTTTCACAATCAGTGCTTCAAGCTCTTCTAGCTCTCTTTATTCTTCATTGAGTTGTTTCATTTCATCCTCATACTTGAATGTCTTTTTTGATGAAGTTTCACCTAGATCATATCTTTGTTTATCTCTTCCAGAAGTAGTGGCCTTGAATGTAGATTCTACCTTAGGAAGGGCATCACCAAATTCACTTAACTCAAAATAAGTAAGCTTACCAATCAACATATCTCTAGTAACATTTGTCACAATCTAGAGTTCTTGAATAGCACTAGCTTTGATTTTGTAAGAGTAAGGCAAGGATCTAAGCACCTTAGCAACAATCTCTAATTCATTTATCTATCCACTAGAACATCTGATACCACACACAATTTCATTAACTCTTTGCATGAAAGTAGTAACATTTTCATCATCACCCATTCTCAACTTTTCATATTTCCCTTTCAGACTTTGTCGCTTAGCAATCTTCACATTAGTATCGCCTTCATACAAGGTCTCCAAATTTTTCTAGATCTCATAAGAAATCTTAAGATCCATCACATTTGTCATTTGAGTATCAATCAAAGCACTCAACAATTCCTTCTTAGCCCTGATATTATACTCACAATCCATGATCTCAGTAGAAGTAGTAGGACCATTATGTGGAATAACATACCTATTACTTGTAATGAACCAATAGGGCTCACCAATGCATCTCAGATGGCATTCCATTCGAGTCTTCCACAAGGAATAATTTGTTCCATCAAATCTAGGACTATCCTTCTTATAAGTTGACATCCCATATCACCTCAATTTATTAAACTTCTTCCAAGGAACTGTGTTATGATAGCAATTGTTGGCAACACAAGGGCATACACTTGAGAGGGGGGGTGAATTAGTTGTCACCGAATTTTAAACTTATTCAACTTTATAACCTTATTATTAGATCTAATCATTAATCATGAAAGCATAAATGAACAACACATCAGAAGCAAACATAACACCAAGATTTCTACATGGAAACCCTATTACAGGAAAATCTCCCATGGAGGTCAATCCACAAGATTATACTCTATTAAAAGTATAAGGAAATATGAATGGGGAATGCACATGCATTCAGGCACACTACCTAGAGCTCACTGATCAATTAGAAAGGATAACACACTATCTTATAGAAATATTTTGATTATATCCATCAAATTTTGAACTAAGAAAAGAACATCTACTAATGCTTGATTACAATTTCAGTTAAGCACATAAACACTTCTTGACTCTTCTTGACTCTTCTTGACTCTTTCTCACTCTTCTAGACACTCTGCTCTACCTTTGAATGATCTGAACAATATTCGCACACAAGACTTGCACAATTTTCACTTGCACACTTCCAAATGATAAAAAAAATTGCTCTTATTTATCTGCAACAATAAATTACATCGCCATAAGTCACCCATAGAGAAATAATAAAATGAATACAAATAGTCGGCCCAAAACAATAAATATTTTTCATGTAAATCAACCAAGGTCGACCACAACATAGTGAAGACTGAAAATAACATCCTCAAACATGAACCACTTTAAGTAATTAATCCTTGGAGATCCACAACACACTTCAACACCTTGTTGGACAAGAACATGAAAAACATGAACATGCAAGAGAAAATCTCATATTGTGAGCACAAGGAACAATGTAGATGCACAACACAAATAGAGCACAATCTACAAACATCCACAAACATCATGAAACACTAGAGAGGAATCCACAACAACCGAACTTACTTAAATCACATGATCTTCATTCGTGAACACAAACTGAATTAATAGAAAAACCATCAGAATACAAATCTTCATTGCTTGATCAAATCTTCACATGGATCTGGGTATGTTTAGGTTATGATGGGCCAAAAAGTGGCAATATGATGGGTATGTGGTTGATGACTTTTTTTTTACCCAAAATTGATGAAAGGAAAAGGGTTTTTAAAGGAGATTCTCAACTTTCCACCAATATAAATTATGCTTTATTTTGAATTTAATAGGTAATTATTACTCATTTTTTATTCAAATTATGACTAAAGTTCTGATTGATAGACTGATTGAAAAACATCTATAGCTTTCAAATGATATCACATTTTTTGAATCCAAAACACGCGTCACATTCTATGTTTCACATACTATAGGATTAAAAAAATAAAAATTGAATTTCATGAAGTTTTGACCAAGTTAAGGTGGTTAGACATATGAGTTTTTTGTATTTTTAGAATTTGTAATAAAAATTCATAATTAATTATTTACTTGGAAAAAATTACAAAAAAAATATGCATCACATTAGGACATGAGTCATCTACTTATATCTAAAATTTTATAAAAGAATATTATCATTTTATTGTGGTTAGGGTGGTCAAACAGACACCTACTTCTTATTTTTCCCTAAAATTTAAGTACTAGTGCATTGAAATTTCAAATTTTCACCAAATAGATTTTGTTTTTAAACAAACTTAGTAGTTTAGAAACTACATTCAATTTTCTACAGATTCTATTCTCACATATTTTTAAAATAATATAGATAACTTATTCAAATTTTTACATCAAGTTTCCTAACTCTAATTTTTCTTTTCTTTTTTGCCACTTAAGGGCTTGTTTTTTCCATGATGATCCTGCACATACCTATCTCTGAAATTTGACGTGGATAAACTAGATATACTAGAAAAGAAACCCTTTAGTCCATAACCTCTGAACAACAACATACTAAGTTCACTAACAGACTAAACTTCACTTCACCACTAACAACCTATAGCACTTCTTATTACAAGTTTCTCAATATCCTCGACATATATAGCTTCTAATGCATTAATGTTAATAGTGTTGACATCAGTGAAAAGTACATATCAGCAACACAACCACAACATCCAATAGTTATGTGGATTTTGGTTGGATGGGTTCCACTTGTGTAGTTGGTGTTAAATTTTTCAAGGGATTTTTCTTGCTTTTCTCAATGTTTAAATAACTTTTGGGGTTAGGGTCAGCTTTGAGTGTGTACACATTTTTGTTGTAGACACACTTCATGAATTAAATGATGAGGAGTAGAAGGCACCCCATTCATTCCATCAATCCATGGTCTTCCTAAAGGAAGGTTATATGAAAGATTATTAGGAATAACATGGATTGGTGTTTCCAATGTGGCCTTTCCAATTGTAATAGGCAAAGTAATCACACCAGGCTGTTGTTTTCCTACATTGTCAAATGACTTGATAGATAAAGAATCTTGGTGAATGTTTGATTTATCCACTCTATGCCCGTCCAAAATGTTTACACTACACATATTAAGAGCAAAGCCATTGTCAACAATGGTTTGCCTTATCCCTATTCTTTTATATTAAGATATTATAATGAAAATTCAATTTGTTTTTGTACTTCCAAAGGATGAAGCTCACTTTGTTGGAAAATAATGTAAGCATTTATTCAATGAATGAGGGCTGCTATGTTATTTGGTTGCTCATTAGAAGGGATGGGAAATTATTGTATAGCACTTTGAATCATGTTCTGATAATGAGGGGAGGCTTGAATAAGGTCCCATAATCATATCTTAGTGGGAGTGCTCTTAATTTGTTCAACAAGATTATATGCCTTTCCACCTTGCATAGGAAAAAAAGGAGCACTAGGAAATGTGGGATTAGCAAAAAGTAAAGGTGGCAAGGTTGGTTGTTGCGGTTGTGGATTGTTTCTAGTGTTGTATGTATGAGTAATGATATTATGACTCAACTATTGTGACACATTATTCTTAGATGGGTATAGGATGAATTTGGTTTTGTTTTGAGTTTCAGGTTTGTGTGATGGTGGGTAAAGGATGAGTTGACATTGAATAATATTAACATCCCTTAGTGAATGAGAGTTTAATGTTGCCTCTTAATCTTCTTCTAAGGATAATATATCATTATTGTCACTGTTATCCTTGTCTTGCATCATGATATTCTCCCTTGGAGGAGGGCTTTTACGAGGAATACAAACCAAATATTATTGACAGTCAAAGGTTGGTTCTTCTAAAGTGACTTCATTGCAAGTAGGAGAATGATCAATGGTTGAATTGTCTTGCTTAATAAGGGTTTCTCTAGGTGAAGGAGGACAAATAAGATTTTCATGACCTTCATTAATTATGTTTTGTAACATCAAAGTATCTTATTCACAACTATGAGAGATACTAAGAGAAGGACAAATATTATTGTCATGATTACCTATGGTTATGTTGTCTTTTTCCATTAATTTCTTGTCCACTAAGAGAGGTAAGAGGAGAGAAACAACTATAAGAGAAAAATGTGAGCTGCATGCGGCCTGTGTGCAAGCTAGGGCAGGCGCACCCTAGCTTGTTTCTATGTAATTCCTATTCACTGGGGTGTTTTCTGCTCTCGGGGGGCCGTGGGGGGCCTGTTTCTTCTTTCTTGTGCTAGGTTTTTGTTTGTTTTTGGGCGCCATCTATTTTTCTTGTGCAGTCTGGGAACGTTTCTTTCTCCTTTTGTTCTTTTCCCTCCCTGCTACGAATTTTGGGTGTTGTAGTGTGGGTTTGGAGGGGTTTTGGTGGGCGCAAGTGGAGATTGCCTCTCTTGTTCTTGCATGCTCATTTTGGGCGCTGATTTGGCTTTGGCCTCTCATGGAGGTGTAGGGTGTGACCCTTGAGTATAGTTTCCATGGTTGCAAAAGTGCCTTCGGAGGGAGTTGTTGAGAGGATGGAGGTGGGTGATGGGGCGTCTCTCCCATCTTCTTCTATAGCGGGTTTGGCAAGATCTGGAGCCTTTAAGATGCAGAAAATAAATGGTTGCCTGGAAAGGTCTCAAGTTCATCCTGTGTTGGTGATCCAATCAGAGGTCGTCGCTGATGATCTAGAGTACTATAGTAATCATGTTCTGATTTGTAAATTTATGGGGATGAGGGCTTCCCTCTCTTTTCTTGACACCTGGATCCGCAAGACTTGGTCTCCAGAGGGTGACTTTGAAATTTTGATGGCTGCTAATAATTTCTTTTTGGTGGACTTCTCATGCATTTCTGATCGAAATATGGCTTTTCAAGGGGGGCTTTATTTTTATAACCAAGTTGGTCTTTTCATAAAGCCTTGGCATGCAGACTTTAACTTGGTGAAAGAATTGCCTTCTAGGGTCCCAGTTTGGGTCCGTCTTCCCTGGCTGCCACTCGAATGCGGGAGAAGTGATATATTGCAATTGATTGCTTTGTTGCTGGGCAGACCTATTGGCCCTTCTCAGCAAACTTTAGATAAGAGGATTTTTTCTTATGCGAGGGTTTGTGTTGAGATTGACCTGAGTCAGCCTCTGCCTGATTCTATTGATTTGACCATTGGATCTTGCTCATGGACTCAGCCATTGGATTATGAAACGTTGCCCTTCCAGTGTCAATTATGTCATGAGTACAGCCATCTTTTGCGGAGGTGTCTTAAAGCTTCTACTGTAGGGGGTGCCAGTAATGCGAATCCCCAATCTAATCCAAGTATGGAAAAGGGTAAGACTCCCATGCAGGGAGGGACTGAGGACAAGGACGGGTTTGTTCTAGTTAAGTCTCGCAATCATGGATGGGGCCTAAAGAGACCTTTCAAGGAGAGGCAGGAGGGGGATACCCTCAACAAATTTGAGGTCTTAGATGATTTAGTTCAAGAAGGGTTCTTAGCTGACATGCAGATGAAGGATGGATCTGGTTCTAAGGAGTTGGTTGAGGTTCAACCTTCGGTCATCCCTGGAATGGATCTACATGGTGACTAGGATCCTCAGATAGTGTCTGGTTTATCTCCCTCCGCTCTAGCTCTTGGTGCTGGGGGTGGGGGGGCTGTTGATTCTGGTGGCCCCTTTGGTGCTAGTAAGGTCAGCTCGAAGGCTCGGGATATCCCGGATATAGGTAAGTGTAAGCCTTCTTCCTCTATTCTGGGTGTGCAGCAAAAATATTTTAAGAAAGGGGTTCCTGAGAAGTCAGTTAAGGTTGGTCGCAAGAAGAACCAAGAAAAGGTGAAGCTTGCTGGAGAGACATTGGTGGAGGCTACTTCGGTAAAGACCATTGATGCTCACTTTTCCCAACCCCAATGATGATAGTTCTTTCTTGGAATGTGAGGGGAATGAATAGCATCCCTCAACAAAAGGCTATTCGAGATTTGATCCGCATTCATTCTCCGGATATGATTTTCTTGCAGGAAACTAAGTTATCAGTGGATAGTATGTTGGGTGTGGCTCATAAGATTTGGGACTGTGGCCAATGTCAGTGTGTGAGTGCTTTTGGTAATTCTGGTGGAGTGGCTTGTTTTTGAGATCCCTGAAAGGTTAGTCCAATTTGGTGAATCTCCTGAAAGAGTTCAATTTCTTGTGTTGCTTCTCATTTAGAGTCAGGGGAAAAAGTTATTTTCTCTAATATATATGCTCCAATTGACTTCCAAGGTAAAGCTCAACTATGGGATCACGTTAGGTATGTGAGGTCTTTGGATCCTTACCTGCCTTGGATCCTGGCTGGGGATTTTAATTTTTTCATTTCTTTAGAAGAGAAGAGAGGAGGTAGTGCTCATTTCGAGCCTTCCTCTAGGCTCTTGCAGGATAATATGGCTCTTTTGAGGTTAGTTGATGTCAAGCTAGCTAATGGTGTCTTCACATGGAACAATAGGAGAACTGGAGATGCTGCTATTTCTGAAAGACTTGATAGATTTTTGGTGTCCAATTTTTGGATGGGGGACAGGTGGACGATTAGCTCTGAAATATTGGATTGTCGAGGCTTTGACCATTGGACAATTATGCTTGCAGTTGTTGTGCCTCACCGATGTGCTAGATAGACTTTTAAGTTCCAACTCATGTGGCTCCGGGAGGAGTCTCTTCATGATATGATACCTGGCTGGTGGGATCTTGGGAAGCCAGCTTATGGCATTGCCATGTACTCATTCTCAAAGAGGTTACAATACATCAAATACAAGTTGAAAAGATGGAATAGGGAACATTTTGGTAATTTGTTTCATGAAAAAAAGAAGGCTCAAGATAACCTGGACTTAATCACTAGGCAGATTCGTGATCAAGGCCTAACTGAGGAGTTGAGTTTGTCGGAGATTGCTACAACAAAAGAAGTAGAGGAATGGGAGTTAAGAGAAGAATTTTTTTGGAAACAAAAGTCCCATATTGAATGGCTTCAGGCTGGTGATAGGAATACATCTTTTTTTCACAACTCAGTTAAAGCTCAAAGGCAAGGTAATGTTATCTCTTCTCTTGTGTTATCTGATGGGAAAATTTTATCCTCTTCTGCTTCTATCTCTGCAGAATGTATTCCATATTTCTCTTCATTATTTTCTGAGGACTCGCCTCCAGCTGGGGAGGGTAAAAAAAGGATTCTGAATTGTATCCCACAATTGGTGTCTAATGAAATGAATGAGTCGTTGCTTTCTCCTATTACCTTGTTGGAGCTTGAGAACGTTGTGTTCTAGATGAAGAAAGGTAAAGCTCCGGGGCCTGATGGATTCCCTATTGAATTCTTTTAGGAGTTTTGGGAGGTGGTTAAGTTGGACCTCTTAGAGGTGGTTAAGGAATCTTTCATGAATAAACAAATGTTGAGGTCTCTTAATGCAATTTTTTTAGCTCTCATTCCAAAGAAGGAGGGGGCTAATTCTTTGGATCTTTTTCGGCCTATTGCATTATGTAATGTTGTTTATAAGATTATTACTAAGTTGATTGCTGAAAGGTTGAAACCTTAGCTTGGTGAGTTAATCTTTGAGGAGCAGGGGGTTTTGTTGCTGACAGACAGATCATGGATGGTGTCGTAATTGCAGCTGAGACCATCCACTCTATGGAATCTTCAAAAGAAAAATCTATGTTTATCAAGCTGGATATGGAAAAAGTATATGATCGTGTTAAATGGAGCTTTCTATTTAAGATTCTTGGAGCTTTTGGCTTTGCTATTGATTGGATTGAATGGGTCAAGAGCTGTGTTACTTCTTCCTCCTTCTCAATTCTTATCAATAGTGAGCCCACTAAGTTGTTTAGTGCTTCTAGAGGCCTCAGACAAGGAGATCCTTTGTCGCCTTACTTATTCATCCTCCTTGCAGAAGGATTGGGAAGGCTTATTCATGCTCAAGTTGCTAGCGGCTTGATTCAGGGTTGGAATTGGGGAAATGATCTTCCTCGTCAGTCTCATCTTTAGTTTGTTGATGATACTGCCTTGATGGGTAGGGCAAAGGTTGAGGAGGCTTTGAACTGGCGCAATGTTTTGGATAGCTACTTGGCGGCCTCTGGGTAGGGCATTAATGAGGAGAAGTCTTTCATTTACTTCTTCCACACTCCTAAGGTTATCCAAAGGAGATTAGTAGGTATTCTTCATTTCCAGATCGATTCTCTTTCTTTTCTCTATCTTGGAATCCCTCTTGCCATTCATTCTCTCCCTAGAAGGTTTTGGCAAGAGACTCTTGACAAGTTTTGCAGATTGGTCAGCCATTGGACTTGCAGGTGGCTCTCATCAGCTGGAAGAGTGACTCTTCTAAAGTCTATGATCCAAGCTCTCCCCCTTTATAGGTGCTTTGTTCTTTTTGCTCCATCAAGTTTTATTCAGGATTTCGAGAGGTTGTCTCATCAATTCCTATGGTCTGGCAACCTTCTTCATAAAAAGTGGAGCTTGGTGAAATGGGATGTTATCTGTAGGCCAAAGCAGGAGGGGGGTCTTGGTCTATGGCGGACTGATTTGAATGGGCATGCCTTGGCTGCTAAGCTGTATTGGTGTTGGTGTTCACAACAACATATGCGGTGGGCTAAAATTCTTACCCTCAAATATTTGGGTGTGGTGGATAGCATGGAGGTCGTAAGATTCAGTCTAGAGGGGAAAGGTTCTATGATCTAGAGTACCGTCAAACAGGGTGCCAAGCTTGTGAAATAGGGCCTTTTTTGGATCTGTAATGGGGGTTAGGAAGCTCTCTTCTGGCATGATTCTTGGGATGGGCATCCCCCTATTTTGTCTTCTCATCCCCACCTTCAGGACTTGTGCCAGATTTTTGAGGAGGCGGGTTGGTGTCATGTAGCTGACTTCAAATCTCAACATTCTTTAAGTCAGATTACTTTGTCTAGGTGGAAGGACCCTCAGAATTGGCCTCCTAGGGGGGCTTTGGAGGACCGTCATGTGCTTGCTAAGATTCTTTCAGATCACTCCTGCAACTCTCTTCTTGGGAGAGATGTGCTTGCTTGGGGCCCTGATTTGCAAGGTAAATTTTTGGTTGCCTCTGGTTATCAGGTTTTGGATAAATAGGTCTTTGGGAGCTCTGAGGTTCCTTGGTGGAAGCATGTTTGGAATAAATTTGCTTGGCCTAAGTGTAATTTGTTCTCTTGGCTCATTGTCCAAGGTAAGTGTCTTACTTGGGACAATCTTTGGAAACGGGGGTTCCAGGGCCCTTCCATGTGTGTTCTGTGTGATCAGTATGAAGAATGTTTCTCGCATCTCTTTTTTCAGTGTTCCTTTGCTAAGGATATTTGGCATCATTGGTGGAAACTCTAGAGATTACCATGTTTCCATGTCTCAGCCTTAGATGATTTTTGGAGGAGACAAGGATCATCTCCTGCCAAAACCTCTTTTCTTAAAACTACTCGGAGCATTGGCCCTAGTTTGATCATTTGGCATGTTTGGTTGGAGCGCAACAGACGAATTTTCTTGGATAAAAAATTGGTCTTGGAACAACTTTGGAAGCAGATTCTTGGGGCTCTATAGGAGACTTTGTCTGCAAAGTGTGATTTTTCTGTGCCAGTTGATCTTGCAAACTTGGGTATTGTTAATTCCCTGGGTCTTGTTGTTGCGGATAGGCAAAATTTGGGTAGAGTGCATCGTAGTCGTGGGCATGAAAGGGTGGCTCGTGATGGCTTCTGGTGTCTGCCTGCTCTTGGGGAGCTAAAAATCAATACTAATGGGTCATCTAGGGGTAATCCTGGGCATGTTGGAGTTGGTGGTATTGGTAGAGATAGCTTGGGAGTGGTGGTGTTTTTCTTTTCTATGTATCATGGTTTGCATACCAATAATCTTATGGAGGCTAGTGCTATCCTTATGGAAATTGAGCGTGCAGTTGGCCTTGGGTGGCGGTGGGTCGTTTGTGAGTCTGATTCTCAGGTGGTTATTGACATGTTGCATAAGCGGCAGTTGGAGGATATGAATTGGCAGCTTGTTGTGGTTGTCAAGCAGATTATTTCTATGTGCTCTTCTCTGGAGTCCATTATTTTTCATCATATTCCACGAGAATGGAATAGGGTTGCTGATGGACTGGCTAGATGGGCGACAGAGAGGACTGATTCTTGGTATGTGGATGGTTGGGGCAATCTTCCTAATGAATGGACCCTGTTCTTGAGGAGTGGGTTGCTGAGGATATGAGGTGCTTCTTGGGTGTGAACTAATTCCTGTTTTGTGGGGCCTCTTGTGGCTTCTTTCTTTTGCCCTTGTAATGTTGTTCTGATTCAATAAAGTTTTTACCCTCTTTTTTTTAAAAAAAAAGAGGAGAGAAACAACTAGGATTCTCAAAACTTTCATTGATTGGTTCTTCTACCAGAATATCTTCATCACCAATAGGAGAGATATTAGGAGAAGAACAAATATGATCATTAGGAATGTGCAAGGTTGTATTCTCATTCACTAAAACACTCTCATAGGAAGGGGATAGGAAATTTTTCTTAGTATGTCTAGATATGTAAGACATGAACATTGTTTGAAAAAAAATGAAAAGCACTTGTAACCCTTTCATGAAGTGTTTCAATAATGTAAACATTGTATATCCAAAGATGCAAAACATTTTTATCCAATATATGCAAAGCTTTAAGAATGCAAACAATGCATATCCAACAATGAAAAGAACTTTTATCAAACATATGCAATTTTTTATGAATAGAAACATTTTGTATGCAAAAGTGAAAAGTAATTTTATCCATGTTATGTAAAATTTCATAAATGTGAGCATTTTTAGATCTAATGATGCTTGTAATTGAAATGATTTAAAAAAAGACTACCCTAAATTGATGTTTTTGACCTAGACGTGTTAAAAAAATGTTCCTAAAACTTTCCAAACTTATAGTATATGGTACTAGGAGACTTAGGAAGCACAAAAATGAGGTTTTTAGTGTTGTAATAGGTAGTTACTAGACTAGAACTGATTCACCCAGATTGGCGAATGAGTCCCAATAAGGGTTTTTTTCAAAATTTTCAAAATATTTCAATTGGTTTTAATGGTTTTTATGTTTTATGACTTGAAGACTAAATGAAAATGCATATTTAATATGATTTTCAATTATTTGTGATGCAAAAATGTAAATTATATGTACTTTCACAAATGCAAAAGTATGAAATCTTAGAATGCAAATTACCTAATACAAAATGTAATGCAATGTTAATGCAAGCTAAATCTAGGATGATAATGGAATCCAAATCATAAAAGAAGGTATTCTAAATGCAATTTCACCAAAATGAAATGAAGAATTTGGTCACCTCTTGTACCTCTAGGGTTTTGCACCTAAAAGGAGAGAGACAAATCTCATCACTTCACTCAAGAACAAACCCTTCAGATTTCAAAGCAAAGGAGATTGAAATCTGAAAAATGGAAGGTTCTAGGGATTGAATAATGTGTAATAAGGGGCTCACCACCAAGTAAAAACTTGGAAAATATGAAATGTTTGAAAACACAATGTGGTATGCAAACATATGCTAAATGACCTAGAAATGAAGATGAAACAAAATAGAAAACTGTAAAACTGAAAGTTTGCACCTAGAAACTTGCTAAGGATGGAATGGAATTCTAAAGTTCTGAAAATGGTAATTTTTAAGCCAGGTGGGACTCATTCACCATTCTGGGTGAATCAGTCCTAGTTTTGGAAAACTACACCAGGGCCTGTTTTGGCCAAATGGGTATCCAAATCTACAAAAATCTCTAAAAAAATGATACAGTGGGACTCATTTTCCACCAATGGTGAATGGGTCCACTTTGAATTTTTTGAAAACTTAGAAGTGGAATCTGTAGCTCTCGGTCTGCTTAATCTATACCTCTAGGTGTTCAGATCGAAAACCCTAATTTTTGAGACTGTAAGTGACTTTTTGTGAAGATTTTTACCTTAACAATAGGGAAATGACTCCAACAAGTTTGTAACCTATTCTTCAATTGTCTCCAAGCATTCAAAGTATCTAGATCTACTATCACACAAAGAAGGAGAACAAAAGTGTAGATTGTTAAGGAATGGGAGTTTTCCTTGGTCAAACCCCTTTTAGGTAATTAAACCAAAATGATGAAATGAGATAATGAAGCATGGATGTGAATTAATGCAGTTAGAAACTTTCCATGATGATGGATCTTGAATTGCTACAATAATGGATGAATAATCTTCCCTTGAATGCCTTTGAAAGATATATTGAAGACTTGAAATGCTTAACCCTAGAGTGCTTGACTTGACAACATAGATGAATGATAGATGGATCATGAATGAATGATGAATGGATGAAATAATATTTTGGAAGCCTTTTAATATAGGAAATCCACTCAAATTTCCATTAATTTGATCCTGAAGGTTGAATGGCTGAATGGTTTCCACAAGGGTTCTTTTGGTAGTTGGGATGTTGAGAGTGCATAAATTACGTTCATATGCAAAGCTAGTTGTGATTTTGATCAAAATATGCCTTGGGATTTACAATATGGGGTCAAAGGGGCCTATTAATGATGATGTAAAGAGTAATTAGGGATAGGGACACAAAATTCAATGTGAAAGTGTGATTAAATACTCTCTACAACATTAAAATAAGGTCTACTTAGCCAAGAAACGTACAAGATCCAATGTAAATGTGTAAAACACATTACAACACTAGATTAAAACCATGTTTAATTTACAATACTTCTAGATTAATGTGAGAATATAATTAAATACATTTTACAATATTGAATTAACATAAAAATAGGTACATTAGACTTAAATGCTTAGTAATAGTCTAGAAAAATATAAAGTTATTTAAAACACTTTACAACACCTTTACAAGGGTATGTGTAGGATCATGATGGGCCAAAACATGGTGATATGATGAGTATGTGTAGGGTATGTGGTTGATGACTTTTTTCTTACCCAAAATTGATGAAACAAAAAGGATTTTTAAAGGAGATTTTCAGCTTACCACCATTATAAATTATGCTTTACTTGGAATTTAATGAATTATTATTATTCATTTTCTATTTGAATTATGACTAAAGTCCTGATTGATAGGTTGAGTGAAAAAAATCTATAGCTTTCAAATGGTATCACATTTTTTGAATCTGATACATGCATCAAATTCTATTCTTTGCATACAATAGGATTAAAAAAAGAAAAATTAAATTTCATGAAGTTTTGACCAAGTTATTGTGGTCAAACATATGAGTTTTTTATATTTTTTAAAATTTGTAATAAAAAATTCATAATTAATTATTTACTTGGAAAAAAATTACAAAAAAATATGCATCATACCTAGACATGAGTCCTCTACTTATTTCTAAAATATTATTTTTATTATGCTTAGGGCACTGGTTAGATAGACACCTATTTATTTTTTCCCTGAAATTTAATTACAAGTACATTGAAATTTCAAATTTTCACCAAATATATATATATATATTTTAAAAATAAACCTAGTAGTTCAGAAACTACATTCAATTTTCTACAAATTCTATTCTGACATATTTTTGAAATAATATAGATAACTTATTCAAATTTTTATGTCAAGTTGCCTAACTCTGAATTTTCTAATTTTTTCACTGCTTAAGGGCCTGTTTTTTCCATGATGATCCTACACATACCCACAAGACAATCAAAAAATGAATTTTATTCAATTTGCAAGGGCCCAAGACCCAAATCAGATGTGTAGAACACCTCACAAAACTAAATCAAGGCATCATTAAGTCCAATTTATCATTAATTATTCTTGAATCAACCAAGGTACCTTTTTCCTACGTTACATGAAATAAAGCATATAAATGTTACAACAAAATATTGAAGAGGATTGTAGAAGGTGAAAATATGAGAGTTGATGAAAGCATTCAGTCTATGGGTATTCTCAAAGAAGAAGATGATTAAGAACTAATTCATAGATGTATTTGTAAAGTAATTTTTCCTTTAATCTTTTTGGTTTTCAGCCCTTACTCCTCTTTTTCTTCCACTTCGAGATGAATATGTGCTCAATAAGCGAAGACTACTCCTAAAGGAATGTAATACACCATGTGGTGGTTGCAAGGATTTTGTATATCATTTTCCTTTCAGGTGCAAGCTAGGAACATGTTAGCTTGGTGAGGATTTTCTTCAAAGCTATTCTCACAATTATGAAATTGCATGCTTGCTTGACATGTCATGTATTTTCTTTGGGCAGTTTGACTTTCTACGTAGTGATCTCTTCACGTAGAGTTTTTCTGAACGTGGGTTCCTGTTTTTTAGGGTGGAATGTTTGAGTTGACATCGTTGACCTCTATGGTTGATCGATCAGATTTTGCAAGGCTATGATTAAAATCTGATTATTCTTTGATAGTTATCTTTGCTAAATATCTAAAGGCCATTAATGAAGTAGTTAAGACTTAATGAGAAAAGATTTTTGTGATATAATGAAGGTATAGGATTGGATTATGGGCTATCAAAACAAGGCATTTGAAAATTTATGCTTCTGGAATTTTTTTGGAGATGCTATCTTCTTTTGATTATAAATAGGGGTTGGCAACATGGGTTAAAAAGTTAGAAAAAATGCTTCAAAAGTCTGTTCGAAGAATATAGATCTAGTAGGGAGTTTAATTTTCTCAAAAGTAGAAAGTTTTATAAAATACTATTATTCTCTGACATGTTATATTTTTAATCTAAACTATCATTGGATTGGAATCTGGCCTTTTTTTTTAGTTCATCTATTATTGAAGTTTGATCTATTTGGGAGAAATCTTTGAAATTGTCCATTTCAAGGTCTTTGTCAAGTTTCTTGTTTATATTTCATTCATGTTAAAAGAATTGTGTTAAGTCTTATTTGATAGTTTGAATAGCTAATTTTCATGTTGTCAAGCTTTTATGCTGAATACTATCTTTTGGAAACTGGATTATGTCTATTAGATTTTTCCATTTTTCATAATTTTTTTTTCCATTCTTCAGACTAATCTATAAAGGGAGAAGTTTTATGTGAGTTTCTATATATTTTTGTTAATCTATAGAGCTTTCTTATGTTTTATTGGAGCTTAATGCTTGCTTCCCTTGGAAATATTTGAATGACCACATTATGCTTTCACTAAGCGTTTATTACTTGTTCTCTTCCCAACAATGAAGGGATTGTGGAATTTTGTGTCTATCATATTAGCTATAAGAAATAGTTTAAGGTTTGAAATGTTGTAAAATATTTGGCGCATCACCATTTTTTATTTTTTATTTGCATTTATTTCTACCTTTTCCCTAAAACAAGAAGAGTTGACTTTCTAGAAAAATCCCATAGGTTATTTAGTGAGGCACAAAGTGGCCCCCCAATCACTGAATTTCCCATATGACTATAAGAGAGACGTAAGATTTGATAATAACCAGTTCATTTTTTGCATGCTAGGTGGGACCCAAAGTTTTTTAAACAACTGATTATAAGTCAGAAATATTTCTTAAATTAGACTATGAAAAGAGGCTGGAAATTTCATGCTCAGAATCCAAACAAGATCATCTTCGAGAGGCCATTTCCAAAACTCCTAGTTACCTACCTCAATATCAAGGAGAAGAAGACTTACAAGTTTTGTATCACATGTAAGAAGCAACTGGGTAAAGTGTTAACCTGCAATCCAGAGCTTTATCTACTCCACCAAGAGGTCAAAATTTCCAAATTAGAATACTAGTGTACCTTATGCATAGGAATTTTTTTTCCATGGCTCATTTAGGTGCCCCTGCTCCTAGAAATTTTGTAACCTGGGATAGCGGTAGTCCACTACAACCACCTACACCCCTAGACATATGGCCCGTCGTACCTCCCAATGCTCTGAAGGCTATCCTAAATATTTTTGTGGGATTTTGAGACCCCTTCTGAATATCTGCAAGATATATCAGAGGTATGCAGAGTACATAACATCACAGAGGAGAATGTTTCTCTAAGGTTACTGGCCATGTCTTTCAAAGTAAAATCCCAATACTCATATACTTCTTTTGCTTCTAGTTCTATCTGCTCTTGTGACTAGCTCAAAGAGAAGTTGTTTGAGTGCTTCTCTAAAAGGGGAGATCAATCCTTTTTTCTATAGCAACTAATCACCATCAAAAGGCCCACACAAGAGGCCATGAATGACTTAAACACTAGGTTTCACAAAACCTAGAAAAGAATTCTTGTGACCACTAGGCCTCTGGTTCCTATGGCATTCATGTTTTATGTAAAAGCTTTTAATTTGGATATCGTAGTCATGGTGTAGTCTATGGGAGGAGATATTCTTCTTGACACATATGATCTATCTGTGCACATAGAGAATAGTATAAATGACACCGAGAAGCTCTCGCCATGTTTGTGAATTCCCATGTTTTTGAAAATATTTGGTGGCCCTCAGCAAGAAGTGACTTTGAGCACCTATGCTTCACAAGCAACCATGTCGGATATACCGCCATCCATCTATGTATACCCTAATGTGCAACCAATCCTGTCAGGCTCCTCTTCATTAGCAGTGGATGTCAATTATATGAAGAACCTCATGCAGTCCTTTGCAAATGAGCTAGTCCTAATTTGATGATAACAAGTAGTGCCTTTGAAACCTTCCATGCAGACCTATCAAGGAGGAAGGCCATCTTACCAACATAATGCATATCAAGGAACCTCAAAAAGAGGAAGTCACTAACTGATGCCTGCAAACAAGATAGTCTTAGTTACCATGCCTCTCTAGGTTGTTAGGAACAACCCAAGTAAAGATTTAGTCCCAAGACAGAACAACCTAGTGGAGGATGAAAAAACATGGTGCTTCCTGTGTATTGATAGTCAGATGCCACAAAATTTTTTGAGGGGAAATATTTAGCATAACATAGAAGAGTAAAGAATCCATGGCGTTTTCTCAAGCACATAAGAATATCAGTTTCCTAAAATGGAGAATTCTTGCTTTAGAGTGCAAATACAAGGAATGTCTTTAGAGAGGGTACTGGATATTGTACCAGACCAAGTTCTTTTCTCTTGGATGGAAGAAGAAGACACATTATTGAAAAAAGATGCTCTAATGACTAGTACCCCACAAGTATAGTCAAACTACAACACAAGTTCCAAAAGAAGTCTCACTAGAGAGTATGTGCAACAAGTTCCACAACATCAACAATCGCATCAGCCGTAGCCACAAGAAAGGAAAGCCACGTAGCCATGACCCATTCAATAGTCGCAAGCTCAACCATTTCTAGTGAAGGAGATAGAAAAAGCATTGAGCCTAACCATGTTGGATTGAGCTTCTCCAAAGGTGAAAGAGATACCACCATTCAAACCTAAGGTCCTACCAATTAGAATGCTCAATGTGGTTGGATAGTTGAAGAAGGAACCCGCTAATGTATCTTTGTGGGATGTTATATCAATTCTAGAAAAAAACACATTGCTCCAAGAAGCATTAAAGAGGGAAGAAAAAATATCATGGACGGATCTGATTCCACCACACAATCAAGTTAAAGAAAAAGAGCCCATGTCAGACCCCCAATCTTCGAGAGTCGTGACATATGTGAACATTGCAGACAGTGCAAAGGTGAAAGAAGTAGGCAAGCCAAATCCCACACCTTTATTTTTAATACTTATTGTGGGAGATAATGCTCTACATAATAACATGATTGATTTAGGAGCTAGTACTATGGTTATGCCTAAACAAGTGGTTGATGCCTTCAAACTCAAGTATGAGCCTCTTGAGAAAGGAATCATGCAATTGGACAGAAAGAAGGTTTTGACTGTCAGTCACATCAAGGATCTATCTTTGACCCTCTTCTCATGTCTGAGCCAAACTATCACATAAGAAGTAGTTGTGATAGACATCGCCCAGTATTCAGGATGTGCCTTTCAAGGGAATTTATAGTAAAGCTAGGTAGATATTTAGAATTTGATTGGTCTCATCTAATATTGTGGACCAAGCATGGGGAAAATATGAAGATCCTATTTGAATCCTTGCACCCAAAGCATATAGTGGACAATGTGGTTCTATGCTTTAGAGCAGCACATACCTTCTTCTCAAATGAGAGACACATTGTGTAGAGATTTTAGAAGATGAGGAGGACATGAGTGAGCAGACCCCCAAAGAGGAGGTCCTCCTCAACTAGTTTATTGACTCTGACCCATTTGGGAACTTCCAATCTACTAGATTAAGCACTTATCTAATCTTTGATGACAACCAAGTCTTCCCAAAGTTGGTAAAAGAATAGGAAGAGCCTAGTGTTCTGGATGACAACAGTCTATGGACATTATATATTGATGGTGCCAAATGCAAGTTCGGCTCTAGAGTAGGCATTAGATTAGTATCCCGACCAGATCAAAGACCCTCAAAGCTTTATATTTCCAATTCCCACACTTGAATAATGATGTTGAGAATGAGGCCCTCATCCATGGTTTGTTTCTCATAGAGTGAATGGGTGTGAGAAGAGTAAAAGCATTTAGAGATTTAGAGTTTGTTGTAAGCCAAGTCCATGGGCAAGAAACTTCCAAAAATGTAAGAATGAAGTCTTATAGACATAAAATATGCGATCTAATTGAGAGATTTGATGCTTTTATCATATAGTTTATCCCATGGTCCCAAAATAATGTTATTGATTAGATGGCTTTGATTAGTTCACAATTTGAACCAATTTTTGACTCAGTGACAAAGAAAAATACAGTGCCAGTCATCATTTGACTGTTAATCCCTAACAATGATCATAACTAGTAGGTTTTTGAGGATGATATTTAGATTGCTTCCTTTTTATAGAAATCAAGAAAATTGTTTGACCATTTATAGTCTAAAGAAAGAGAAGCTAAGGAAGGGAAATTATTCCAATTAAAAGGTAATAAGCTCCCTCGACATTTGATTTTTCTTGAGAATAGTTTAGACTATGAATATGTTAGAAATAGAAAACAAAGATTCACTAGTGATGATTAATACTATGAAGATCTCGATGTTGGAAACAAGAATAAGTTAAAGTCAAAAGAGACATTCCATAAAAGGATAAAGAAAGGATAAAAGGGATATGTTCTAGATACAATAAGGTCATATCTTGGACTTATGATGATCTTAGAGGATACGATCTAGGCATAATCCAACATACTATTGACTTGACGAAAGGCTCAAAACCTATCCGACAGAAAAAAGGCTAGTCAATCCAAAATTCAAAGCATTGATGTCACAAGAGCTCACTAAATTAATTGAATCAAGGATCATATACCCGATCAAATATTGTGTGTGGGTGTCCAATATTGTACTAGTGCAGAAAAATAATGGCAATATTCAGCTCTATGTAGATTTTAGGGATTTGAATAAAGCTTCACTAAAAGATCACTACCCTTTGCCCTTAATGGAGTAGATTCTGCAAATTGTGGCTAGATCATAGATGTTCTTATTTCTCGATGGTTTTTTGAGTTATAACCAAATCTATGTGAAGGAAGGAGACCTATATAAAACATTTCTCACTACCAAGTGGGGAATGTACACATACTCAAAAGTTCCCTTCGGGCTCTCCAATGTTGGCGTGACCTTTCAGCGAGCAATGGATATCACTTTCAAGGTATTAATTAATTTGATTATCTTAATGTATTTGGATTACCTAACAATTTTTTTTTTAAATCAAAGAATGATGATTTCGATCATCTTGAAAAGGTCTTCCATAAATGGCAATAGTTTGGGATTTCCTTAGATCCAAAGAAATATGTTTTTAGAGTGCCCCAAGCCAAGCTACTCAGTTTTGTGGTATCAAAGGAAGGAATAGCTATAGATCTCAAAAGGGTGAAACCTATAATTGAGCTACCATTTCCAATTAACCAAAAGGGGCTACAATATCTTTTGGGGAAGATTAATTTCATCATTTGGTTCATTTTAGACTTCGCGGGAATCACAATACCTATCATGTTGATTATAAAGAAGAATCTAGTGATCAAATGGACTCCTGAAGGCAAGACAACTTTTGGGCGAATAAAGATCTAGCCATCTTCGTAGCTCTGGTGTTAGAAAACTTACAATTCTCCAAAGATTTCTTTCTCTATGTCTACAATGACTAGCACAACATAGCTTCATTTCTCACTTAAAAGGATGAAGGAAATAGTGAGGAGCATCCAATCAAGTTCCATTCTAGGAATCTCAAAGGATATGAAGCCAATTACAATTTTGTTGAGAAAAAGGATTTTTCTATTGTTAAAATCCTTAAAAAATTCTAGCACATGGTATTAGCCAACATAATTAATATCCTCATTGCTCATCGTAGTGTTTAGGAATATGTCACTAAGGGAAAAATAAATAAAAAGAGGGCCAATTGGATCGCCAAGATCTTAGAATATGATGTAGACATTAGATCAACCAAGATGGTTTGGGGAAGAGGTCTTTGTGAATACCTTACACAAGAATAAAGCTCCCTGGTGAAGGATGAGACCGATCAGGCCTATACAAATTAGTTCGAGTCGTACAAGTCATGGGTGACAGATCAGACATGATATATGCAAAAGGGGCCCAATACCCAACCAACATTTTTCCTCACAAAATATGCTACTACTCACTACAAGACACCTGATATGTACCAATTGATGGGATTTCGTTTAAAAAAAAATTATGATGGTATTTTGCTCCATTGCTTAGATAAGCCACATGTAGAAAGAGTTTTGGATAAATTCCATAACATTCTTGAGGGAAGACATTTCTTTACCAAAACCACTACTCTAAAGATAATTTGGTCAGGATATTATTGTCCCTCCATATTTTCTGAGGCACACCATATGGTGTGAAAATGTACTCAATGCCAATATTTTGTTGGCAAGTGGAAGAATTATGCCATGCCACTGAGCTTGATTGAAACAAAGAAACCTTTTGCTTAGTGGGGTCTAGAGGTTGTTGGAATGACAAATCCTATCTCTAGCACTAGCCATAAAAGGACACTTATGGCAATCGATTATTTCACAAGATGGACAAAGGTTTTTTCCCTAAAAAATGCTACGAAAAATCAAAATTGTCAATTTTCTCAAGGAGGTCATAGCAAGGTTTGGTTCACCAAAAACTATCGTATCTGATAATGCACAAGATTTTGTGAGTTCTAGGATGTCATAATTTTCTCTCAAGCATGAACTCTACCTCAAGACTTCATCAAATTATTTCCCAAATGGAAATGGGTTAGGAGAATCGACCAACAAGAACCTGATTATGTTAATTAATTGTATAGGGTAGGAACGGAAAAAGGAATGGCACAAGCACCTATGAGCTGATCTATGGACTAACATAATCATGCCCAAACAAATCTTGAATGCCTCTCCATATGAACTAGTGTATGGAAAGGAGGTGGTTTTACCTATTTCTATCAAAATTTTGGCATTACAATTGATAAAGACTTTCGAGGTTGATGAAAGCAGCAAAATAGAAGTGAGGTTGGAAAAACTCCTGAATCTTGAAGAAAAAGGGGAATAATCATATGAAGCCATGATAAGGCACCAACAGATAGTTAAACGATGGTTTGATAAAAAGGTCTCTAACCCAAAGTTCTGGGAAGGAAGCCTTGTGCTTTAATATGATGAGCACACTGGAAAAGAAAGTCAACATACAAAATTTGAAGCACTACAGAAGGGTCCCTTCTACATTCACACATGAAAAGAAAAGAATGTGTATTACGGTATGTGTAGGATCATTATGGGCCAAAAAGTGGAGATAGGATGGGTATGTGTAGGGTATGTGGATGATGACTTTTTAACCCAAAATTGATGAAACAAAAAGGGTTTTTAAAGAATATTCCTAGCTTTCCACCAATATAAATTATGTTTTACTTTGAATTTAATAAATAATTATTATTTATTTTCTATTTGAATTATGACTAAAGTCTTGATTGATAGGCTGATTGAAAAACATCTATAGATTTCAAATGGTATCACATTTTTTGAATTTGAAACATGTGTCACATTCTATGCTTCACATACTATAGGATTAAAAAAAATAGAATTTCAAAGTTTTGACCAAGTTAAGGTGGCCAGACATATGAGTTTTTTATATTTTTTTAAAGTTGTAATAAAAAATCCATGATTAATTATTTACCTCGAAAAAAATTACAAAAAAATATGCATCACATTGGGACATGAGTCCTCTACTTATATCTAAAATATTATAAAAAAAATACTATTATTTTATTGTAGTTAGGGTGGTCAGACATACACCTACTTACTTTTTCCCTGAAATTTAAGAACTACTGCATTGAAATTTCAAATTTTCACCAAATAGATTTTTTTTTCAAATAGACCTAGTAGTTTAGAAACTACATTCAATTTGCTATAGATTCTATTCTTACATATTTTTGAAATAATATAGATAACTTATTCAAAATTTTATGTCAAGTTGCCTAACTCTGATTTTTCTGAATTTTTTGCCACTTAAGGGCCTATTTTTCCCTTGATGATCCTGCACATACCCAAGAGCTAGAAGACATGGATGTAAATGTTATGGATATACCAGTAAATGGTATTCATCTAAAATTGTTCTATTAAAGCATGCAAGTTCTTTTAAAATTTTCATAGTTGTGTACCATATGTAAAAAAATTATAGAATACAATTTTTATTTTTGTGAATAAGCCATGAGACTAACACATAAATAAGTGAGACATATTATATATATTATATTCACTGAAATATTTTACATTATAATATGATTCTGAGGCTTTGGGAGAAGGTTGAAGCATTCTTGAGCAAACCCAAAAAGAGTTGCACTACAAAAAGTAAAAAAGGGAGGCGACACACAAAAAGCAATAAAGTTAAGAGCCTCCAACCATCGTTAAGCAGAAAAAAATGACACATCATAGGATTCATCCTCTTCTTCTTCTTTAGTAGGTTAGAAAGGGGGGTTTACACATGGCACATGCAAGATCAACACAACATGGACCTTAGTCCTCATTATCATAGCTATACACCAGAAACTCGAAGTGTTTTTCCAATCAAGCTTAGAAACGTGCTCCATGCCATACTCCCTCTATAGGAAGGAGGTTGTGGGCCAGGATAGTGAACGATGCCTCACGAGGTCCATGGTATGAAAGTTGATAAGGAGAGGCAACCATGCCATGTCCTCCCTATAATTGACATGCCTGGGGAGGTCCATGGTGTTCAGAATGTTGCCACTAGGGATAGCCACTTACATGATCTTGCTAAGCACATCCAAATATGCAAAATAAAATATGGTGTGACACAATTCAATTATCCATGGCTTGGTGATGTCCAAGTCAAGTAGGGAGGCCACGAAGCGAGAGATAGTATTGTAGTTACACTGTGGCTAGTTTTCATCTTTCACAAAATCCTTGTCGAGAACCCACTTGAACACAACAATAGCAAGGTGATCATTCTTCTTCACTAGCCACTTAATTTTGTCACTGGTAATCTCACCCATGAAGGAGTATTGCAGCATTCGTGTTGAGATCCGAATAGAAGTACCTAGGTTAGATGACATAATGGAAAACAAGCTAAGGCTAGCGAAATGGGATACATCAGGGAAAACTTGCTAACTAAAAGAGCTATTTCAAGTGAATATTTCACTAAGGTGGCATAGCTATTTATTGAAAAGCTATGTCGATGAGCTCAACAGATGGAAAATCCATCTCCAGTCAAATGACGATGGATAAAATATCTAAGCAACTGGAGGGTGAGAGATGAATAATACGAAAAATTTGGCACCAAGCCTTGAGAAATAAATTTGGGCATTAGGATTAAATGCTTGCATGTACTGATTCCCTCCATGTGTCCTTTCCATCATCAACACCAACTTGCTTACTTCTGAGAAAATACATTCATTAATATGCTAAAGCTCTGAAAAATTAATTACGCACATTTTTTTGAAGTACCTTGTATTTCTTAAAGCACACTTCCCATGGCTAAATGCATGCTTTCCAATACATAAAGCTTGTTTGTGAAAAACGAAATGAGGAGAATGTACTAATTAAATTCTCATGGTGAATTTGGCATTCCTGAGGGATATAAATCCCTAGTCCACATGTATTGCCCCATTGGCAGCATTTAGTAAGATATTGGTAATGGCATTGCCTTACTACATGTATGTGTAAGAAAATTGAATACACCTAAAAGAAAAAAATTTCTAAGTAGAAAAAATAGCAAGCAATCATTTCTCTAGAGAATCTCTCTACAAAATTTTGGCACAACAATGGAGGAAGCATAAAATTCTATTAGACAAGATGGGTGTTCATCTAAAAAACTAGGTTGCATCAGTATTTTTAGGAGGGATTCATTTGTTAATGCCCTAGTGGTGGAAGAACGACATTTTTCCCATACCAAAGCTATACAAGCAGGTGACTACATTAAGAAAGAAGTCCAAGATTTCACAGAAAATATTTTTGACCCAAGGTTGGTGAAAAACCCTAAAAGCCTTAGGGAAGGGGCATTACAAAAAATGGTCAAACATGGGGCAACTAAAGGTTTTTCATTATAGCTCTAGAATTGTGGTTTTCCACAATTCATGTTGCCTACTGTACACCCATATCCAGAGCTGGTGGATGCATGTGCTAAAGGTTTGACAAGGAAACAAGGGTTCTATTCGGTGGAAGGATAAGGGTTATAATTAGTATAACAACCATCTAGGATATGTTGTGTATCTCTACAAATTGGGGTGTGTTGAGAGCTTCAAATAGGAAGTGATGGAAGAGTTCTAGAGAAACATAACTAAACAATTGTAATTTTATGAAGATGAAACAAAAGAGAGGCCAGAAGGAGGTTAGCTCCTCTTCCCTTCATCATGCAGAAAGTTCAAACAATATGTACAAGATATTTTCTCAATGTTGTCCTATATTTATGACTATGATGATGATGAATGCGCTCATTCTTTCCAAATGGGCCTATCTATTATGCTTAGGAGGGAAAAGAGCCAGAAGTATTCTAATTTTTCTAAGGTAATAGCTAAGAAGATACTAGAACAATTGAGAAATTATGATACTGAGTTTAAATTCAAGTATTCTTATTTCTTAGAAAATTTGATCTTGCATCAAAATTCTAAATTTCTTGAAAGACACCTGTCACTGTTTAGGTTTGATGTAAAAGATTCCTACCATCTGATTTCAATCTAGGCCCATGTGCTTTCAAATACATGGGATTATTATTGGTTTGTGGATTATTTAATGAGGCTAGTGCTCATAGACTTGTCCCCACTCCCTTCGAGCCATTTTCCCCTTGAAGTCTTGCAATGGATGAAAAACACATAGACCCTGCTAGATTATTTTCTAGGGAGATAAGTTTACTTTCATCAAATTCCATGGTTTTTTTGAGGAGCCTTTCAGGCTCCCTAAATTTGTAATAGATAATGTTTTTTCTTTGGAGGCATGTTGTTAGGTAACTATTGCTAACCATGCCTATGGAATCAGAAGGAACAAGACAAGGCTTTACCTGATTCCCCTCACCATTGCCAATAGTCAGGAAACACTGATGAAAAGGAAGGATCAGGAAGTGCTTACAAAAAAATTGGCATGCCTAGGCATGGTACTCATTTGTGATGCATGAAGCTACAACCCAATAAGGTACCTCTCGACCATAAGGCATGAGAGGCAAGATTACTTTGAATCAAGAATGAACCTGACCAAAGAGAGGCCGAATTTCTACATTGACTTAGCCTTCATACCATTCAACTGACCACCATGGCTTGAATTTTATGTCAAGATAGTCGAATACCATAAAAGCCTCTCAATGGGAAAGTACCTCAATACACAACTAAAGTTCCTGGGTTGGTCAGAAAGAAAGAAAGAAAATTTCTAGAGGTTCTAATAGGAAATTAAGAGCCTTAATGCCATGTATGGGGATATTCAACAACATGATGAAAGGTTCAACCAAATTTATGATAAGGAGTCTGACACTGAGGATAGTAATCTTGAGTCTGATCAAGAGATCAAATCGAAAGAGCTTTCACTCCACACTTCCCAACCTCAGGAGCTTGACATGGGAAAAGGAAAGGAAAGGGGTTGAAACAAAAGGACTCACAGGTCACATCTTCCATCAACGCCTGAGGAAAAGGTAAAAGGACCTAATGGTCCCCAAAGAGGTCTATTGCGGCTGCTGAAGGCCAAGTTTTGGCAGGATCAACCACCAAGGGATCTTAATCTACTAGTTACACCCCTACAAAGAGAATTTGAGTCCAAGACCTAAGTAGACCCGGTGCATCAGGAAAAGGAGAGGAAGAGGTGGAGTCCACTCTGCTAGGATATTCAGCTTCAACGGTCCAGGTAATTTTTGCTCCCCCTCTTCTTTCTGCTTCTGCATCCTTTGTTGTCCCTCCGCTGTTGTCTGTTAAAAAGAGTCTTATGTCCATAGATTCTAATATATTTGTTCCGGTATCTGTAGGATCATGATGGGCCAAAAAGTGGCGATATGATGGGTATGTCTAGGGTATGTAGCTAAAAACTTATTTTAACCCAAATTTGATGAAAAAAATGGTTTTTAAAGGAGATTCTTAGCTTTCCACCAATATAAATTATGCTTTACTTTGAATTTAATAAATAATTATTATTCATTTTATATTTGAATTACGACTAAAGCCTTGATTCATAGGTTGATTGAAAAACATCTATAGCTTTCAAATGGTGTCACATTTTTTGAATCTCAAACATGCATCACATTCTATGCTTCACATAATATAGGATAAAAAAATTTAATTTCATGAAGTTTTCACCAAGTTAAGGTGATCAGACATACTAGTTTTTTTATATTTAATAATAGTTGTAATTAAAAAGTCATAATTAATTATTTACTTTGAAAAAAATTACAAAAAAATATGCATCACATCGAGACATGAGTCCTCTACTTATATATAAAATATTATAATAAAATATTATCATTTTATTGTGGTTAGGGTGGTTAGACAAATACCTACTTCTTATTTTTTCCTTGAAATTTAAGTACTACTACATTGAAATTTCAAATTTTCACCAAATAGAATTTTTTTTTATAAATAAACCTAATAGTTTAGAAACTACGTTCAATTTTATATAGATTCTATTCTTACATATTTTTGAAATAATATAGATAACTTATTTGAATTTTTAGGTGAAATTGTCTAACTCTGATTTTTCTGAAATTTTCACCACTTAAGGGCCTATTTTTTCATGATGATCCTCCACATACCTGTTCTTAATGAACCCCTAGACATATTCAATAATGAACCCTATGAAGAAATACTATGTGTTGAGTGAGAATCATCCTTTTCGGCCACTATTGATTCTTTAGTTTCCTTATCAATGGCCCCCATTGAAAATGTTGAAGCATCCTTGTTGCCAGTTTCACCAAACCCCATCTACTTTTGGGAAAATTTCTCTTTCAGGTCCCACTTCCAATTTCACTCTAATGGGTGTTCCCCTCTCTCAATCTCCATATGGTATCCCACCTTTTTCTATGATAACGCTCCCCATCGCCTCTCTGTAATATCATACAACTGAGGTTGCTCCATCCATCACCCTGTTCAATCTCCCTCTAGGTGCTTCTATTATTGCATAGAGTATCAACACCCCATCGAGTCTCTAAGGTTATTTGGATGTGATGAAGCTGGCTCGATGGGCTAGATAACAAAAATTGTAGATAAAAGTTGCAACACAACCAGTTGCTTGGATGATTGAGGCTTGTTTCAATGAAGAACAAAATTCCCTATTGATTTCTACCATGAAGCCTCTAGCATTTAAGATAGAGGGAGAAATGTGGATGAAAGATTACAACATCAGAGTTGTAGGCCTCAGTTTATGTTAGACTCTGTCGTTTGACAAAGTAGTTCTGGCTAAAGCCACTTAGAAGGGGGTCTATACTAATTATGAGAAGCTAAAAAAAATATTAAAGAAGCGCAAGGTAGAGTTCAAAAATATAAAAGACACGATGAATAGGTTGTAGGAAGAAATCAAGGGAAAGGATGTGGAGATAGCTTGCACATGACAGTTATAGAGCCAACAAGGGGAAACAACTAAGTTGTTCAAAGAGGCCTAAAGTGAGAAGAATCGACTTCATGTAGAGATAAAAAAAATTGAAGGGTGAGGTTTCTCTGGTACATGAGACAAATGTGGAATATCAACACAACCAATAGAATATGCATAAGGAATTGGATAGTGTTTGATCTCAGGCTTCCAGAAATCTCCAAAAGATAGAAGAAGAAACAAAAAGGGAAAAACAAAAAAAGGAGATCAATTCTATTTTGTAGACTCGCAAAGAAGAGATTGGGAAGTTGAACTTTGAGCTCAAAAATTCCCTCTAAGAGAAAAGATGATTGGAGGAGAACATAAAGGCAAGAGAGACTCAATTCCATCTAGAGTTGGCTGTAGTACAAGGATTTGGGATCCTCCCGATACTGAAAAGACTGATATCCGCACATTAGGATAAAATCATAGTTGTAGTTGCTTCCTTAAAGCCATTCTTGTATTTTTTGAGTGATGCTTAGGAATTAAATAAGAAGGCTGGCTCGGTGGTTAACCAAATTCTGCACAAATATGCTCCCCAGTCTATGGAATTAGAGAATTTGATCTCCATGTTATGTAAGGCCACCGAAGAAGTTTTAAGAAACATAGGATTTTTTTATCGAAGGGCCACCTCAAGGAAAGAAAGTGAATTCATCAACTGCCACAAGGTTGCATCCAAAGGTAAAGATCATAAGGCATCATTGAATAGGAAGGTAAGTGAGATCAAGAAGGAGTTTGGTGTTCTACTTGATTTTGAATTGTCCACCCTTTTCTCACCAAATGGAGAAGTGTTATCAACCGAGAAAATTGTGGATGCTATTAGACTCAGAATTAACACTTCCACAAGACTCCAAGGTCTAAGCCCATCGGCCACTATTAAGGAAATTGGGAAGGAGATACTTCCCCTTTCTCAGCTTTATTATTACATCAGGGGTGTCTCATCAAGGTGGGGAGGTGTTTCTTTTAAGGAATTCCTCGAATTGGATCAAGCATACAAGGTTCTGCGCACTCTCATCTAACCCATTGATTTGGATTTGGAAGTCTAGCACTCCACCTTTCTCAAACTCCAAGAATTACCATAGCTCTAGGTTCATGCCTCTACAAGCGAAGGCCCCATGTTAGTCACTAGAACTGTAAAGAAAATTTTCCTTTAATTTTTTTGGTTTTTGACCCTTACTCTTTTTTTAGCTTCGGGATGAATTTGTGCTTAATAGCAAAGACTAATCCTAAAGTTGTGCAATATGCCACCTAGTGGTTGTATAACTTTTGTATATTATTTTCCTTTCGGGTGCAGTCGGGGCACATGTCCACTTGGTGAGGATTTTCTTCAAAGCTATTGTCATAATTTTGAGATTCCCCACTTGCTTGACATGTCATCTATTTGGTTTAGGTGGTTTTTCTTTTTGCGTAGTGATCTCTTTAGGTGGATTTTGTCAAAACATGGTGGGTGTCTTGCTTTCAGGGTGGACCTTTCGAGTTGGCATCATTGACCTCTATTGTTGATTGATCAGATTTTTCTAGGATGCGATTAAAATTTGATTGTTCTCTGATAGCCATCTTTGCTAAATATATAAAGGCTATTATTGAAGTAGTTGGGACTTAATGAGCGAGGATTGTAGTGATCTAATCAAGGTCTAGGATCATATTGTGCACTATGAGAATAAGGAATCTGGTAGTTTTTGCTTTTGGAATGTTTGCAAAGGTGTTATCTTCTTCTAATTATAAATAGGGGTTGGCAACATGGGTTAAAAGGTTGGAAAAATTGCTTCAAAATTATGTTTGCAGAATATAGATCAAGTAGGGATTTTCTTTTTTCTAGAAGTAAAAATTCTTATAGAATATTGTTATTCTCTAGCATGTTATATTTAATCTAAACTCTCATCAGATTGGAATTTGACCTTTGTTTTTTAGTTCATCTATTACTGAAGTTTGATTTGTTTGGGAGAAATCTTTGAAATTATTCATGCTATGGCCTTTGTCAAATTTCTTGTTTATATTTCGTTCATGTTAAAAGCATTGTGTTAAGTTTTCTTTGATAGTTCTGATAGCTAATTTTCATGTTGTTAAGCTTTCATGTTGAATACTAGCTTTCAAAAACTAGATTATGTCTATTAGGCATTTCCATTTTGCATAATTTATTTTCCATTATTCATAGTATGTTGTAAAGGGAGAAGTTTTTTGTGAGTTTCTACATATTTTTGTTAATCTATAGAGCTTTTTTATGTTTGATTAGACCTTAATGGGTGCTTCCCATGAAAAGATTTGAACGATTGCATTGTGCTTTCACTAAGCCTTTGTTGCTCATTCTCTTCCCAACAATGAAGGGTCTATGGCATTATGTGTCTATCATATCAGTTATAAGAAATAGTTTAAGGTTTTAAATGTTGTAAATGCTTTGACACATTGCCATTTTTTATGTTTTAAATTTTCATTTATTTCTACTTTCTCCCAAAAACACAAAGAAGAGCTGAATTTCTATAAAAATCCTAGAGGTTATTCAATGAGGCACAAATTGGTCCCCCACTCGCTAAATTTCCCATAAGGCTATCAGAGAGGCATAAAATTTGATGATCAAGATTATTAAAAACCCTGATAAAGTTGTTAAAAATTCTCTAGCAATGTATGTTCGAAATAACCATTCTAAAGAACCTATTACAGGAGATAAATATAGTGGGGTTCAGACCTGAAAGGGACTCCAGATATAAAGTAAGTGAACTTTGAATTATTTTCAAAGATAGAGTCTAATTCATAGGGTATGTGCAAGATCATCATGGAAAAAATATGCCCTTAAGTGCCGAAAAATTCAGAAAAAACAAAGTTAGGAAACTTGGCGTAAAAATTTGAATAATTTATCTATATTATTTCAAAAATATGTAAGAATAAAATATGTAGCAAGTTAATGTAGTTTCTAAACTACTAGGTTTATTTAAAAGAAAAATATATTTGGTGAAAATTTGAAATTTCAATGTAGTAGTACTTAAATTTTAGGGAAAAAATAAGAAGTAGGTGTCTATCTAACCACCCTAACCATAATAAAATGATAATATTTTTTATAAGATTTTAGATATAAGTAGAGGACTCATGTCCTGATGTGATGCATATTTTTTTGTAATGTTTTCCAAATAAATAATTAATTACATTTTTTTTTTATTACAACTTTTAAAAAATATAAAAACTTGTATGTCTGACCACCTTAACTTGGTCAAAACTTCATGAAATTCTTTTTTTTTTTAATCCTATAGGATGCAAAGCATAGAATGTGACACATGTTTTAGATTCAAAAAATGTGATACCATTTGAAAGCTATAAATGTTTTCCAATCAACCTATGAATTAGGACTTTAGTTGTAATTCAAATAGAAAATTAATAATAATTATTTATTAAATTCAAAGTAAAGCATAATTTATATTACTGGAAAGTTGAGAATCTCCTTTAAAAACCCTTTTCGTTTCATCAATTTTGGGTAAAAAAAAATCATCAACCACATACCCTACACATATCCATCATATCGCCACTTTTTGGCCCATCATGATCCTACACATACCCCATATAAAGAAGCAAGCAAAAAGAAAATTTGTATAGAGGCTATGGTGGAGGAATTGAGTTAGATTATGAAGAATGAAACTTGGGAACTTGTCCCAAGACCTTAAAGAAATAATGTGATTAGAATCAAATGGGTTTTTAGATATAAGATAAATGAAGAAGGTAAAGTGATCTAGAAAAAGGCATGACTTGTGTGTAAAGGATATACTTAGGTTGAAGGCATACACTTTGAAGAGACATTTGCACTCAAAGAAAGAATGGAGGTAATTAGGATGTTCTTAGATCTTTTGACATTGAGGAACTTAAATGTATACTAGAAGGATGTGAAGTCATCATTTCTAAATGAACAACTAGAAGAGGAAGTATACATTGAACCATCAAAATGGTTTCAATGTTAAGATAATCTAGATTATGTTTATAGACTCAATAAAGCTTTATATGGACTCAAAAAATTCTCAGATTTTGGTATTCAAGGTTGGATGGATACTTTCAATAGCAAGGGTTCTAGAGAGGAAATGCAAATAGAAATTTCTACATAAAAATAGAAAGGAGATGAAAATTTATTATTGTGGTCTATGTGGGTGATATCATTTTTGGAGGTAGCAGTGAAGACATGTGAAAGGATTTTTTGAAGGCAATGCAAAATAAGTTTGAAATGTCAATGCAAGGATATTATCATTCTTTCTTTGGTTGCATATTACACAATTAGACAAAGGAATTTTTATTTCTTAGCACAAGTACATAATGAAGATGCTAAGTAAGTTTAGAATGGAAGAATGAAAACTGGTGGGAACACCTATGGTTATAGAATGTAAGTTGAGTAAAGATGATGAATATGCTTTGTAATATTAGACCTTGTATAGATCCATGATTGAAAATTTTCTCTATGTGACAACATATAGACCAAATATAATGCAAGTAGCTTGAATGGTTTCCAAATTTTATGAAACACCTAAAGAAATTCATGTTAGATCAATAAAAGGGATATTTAGGTGTTGGTGTTTTAATTTTCCCCACCATAATATCACAAAAATATATAGGAAAAATACTTTAGATAATTGAAAGCTACAAGGAGTTGGCCAACAAATAGGAGGTGTATTCTACAATATCTCCTCTTCCATTTAGGCTCTGCAAGACCTAGGAGGGTGATCCTACAATATCAACTTGGATTTAACAACAATCAACTCCAGAAATAGAAGATCCACAATTATACAAAATATTTTTTAGCAAACAGATATGTTCTCTTAAATGAAATCAAGGATTACAAATAAACATATGAATTAGTTGAATTCATGAGATCTTATGAATTAACTTACTCAAAGAAAATAGGAATGAAAATTAAGAAAAATAAATTATTTCTCAAAATAGATGATTCATTTGATTTTAAAAGTTAGTGACCAAGAATTTGTAACGAACGAAAATGCAAGAGACTAGTTTCTTAACCTAGGAAAATGAGAAACAAATGAATGTAATTGACACTCATATAAAATTATTTTTACCTAAGCATCATAAAGCTATGTAATAATGTATTACACTATTACTCTTCAAAATTTTAAACCAATTCTACTTACAACTTGTAAACATGAACATAGAATTTAACATTTTCCTTAGAGAATTTAATTAACTACTTGATCAAAAGCTAGATGAAAAATATTCACACACAAAAAAGGCTATATAGATGAACAAAATTATCCTTGATCAAATATTATATTCACAAAAGTAACAAAGATTACAATAAAAGAGACAATTAACCTAAAAATATGTCACTATATTCTCATTAATTGATGCTATTACTATTATACAACATTTACATACTATAAAAAAAAATCCCATTCTAAGACAATAATACAGAAGAAAAACAAAATCTCTATTATAAATGATCTATAGTAAAAAAAAATCTCCAAGATCTCATGCAAATGGCATTGAATTCCGTTTTATAGAAACAAGGGAGAAAAACAAGCCTTGTGCCAATTTATACATGTCACATTTTCATTTGAAAAACTCCTTCACAACAAAAAGAATGGTACAATTGTGTCATATGGGAATATCCATATAGGATTAAAGTTTATTGCATGTGGTTGTAGAAGATTCTTCAATTTTCCAAAAGGAACTTTTATGTTGAAAGTGGTGGTACATATACATAATATTCTTTAATATTCACCTTCTTTATCCTCCAAAAACTTGAGAACCAAAACATGTTCAAAAAAAAAAATAAGGCACCCACCTCAACAACCAAATAAAACAACTAAAAATAATATTATGGAATATGACTATGTATTCTCGATCTATGAATTGTATTATTCTTCTATGGGCCAACAAAAACCATGTAGCTTTTTCACCTTGGTGTTGTGTGCATTATATCTTGCATCAATAATAGCTCTAGCCTCTTTACCAAATGCATCTAAATTCACATCCAACATAAATAATCATCGATTAAATTATTTAACATTGCTAATTCAAGCTTCCCATCTTTGTAGATGTATGTAGACATTGAAGGGACAACACCTCCAAATTCAACCTTCAAATCAACCAAAGAGTTCAATTCCCCTGAATTATCAAAGATTTTAGGCATTACTCCTTTCTCCATATTTTGAAAAAAAAAATCATCCTTCCTCTAAATTAGATGTCTAATTTAGTTTGGAAGGAATATATCTCCCCCAATAACTCAATCCTTTGAAGGATATGAGGAAATTTTTATGGGGCTTCTAGATCTATATTTATGTCATTGATCATTTCCTTCATTGCATTAGCTCTCATGCTCCACTTGCTATTTTTTTTTTTAGAAATATTTTTATTTTTTTACTGCTTCTTATAAGATTCATGTATTCTCTTGAATGCACTCCAAGCTCATTCCAACATATGCGAAACAGATGCAATTCTATGACCTATAATATGATCAATGAAATTTGTCATCACCTTATTTGGCTCTTTCTAGGTTTTCATCTCATTTTCCTTAGATTGTCTCTATTGGTTCCCAAATCAACATATGCAAAGAGTCCTAAAGAGTAGCCACTCTCTCATATTCAGACTCAATGAGTTGATATGGCCAACAAACAAGATTCAGTCAAAGATTGAAATCTTCTACACTTCAGGCTTTGTTAAACCTGGGAGGGTAATCCCTTTAGTATATTTACAGATACTTGTGTGCCAAAGTATCAAATACATTGTAAAAATATGTTTCTACTTAATTTTTTTGAATGGCACAGTACCCTAAAGGTTTGGCTGACCTTGATAGCAGTGTTTAATTGAAACCTAGGAGATGTAGAGCATTAAATTTTACACATAAATAAAATAGGACTGATAAGTAAATCTGACTTAAAGTTGTAGCTGCTCACAAAATAATCTCAGAAAATTGCAACATCAAGAGACCAGTGCCATATTCTAGGATGGATTCACCTAAATCAAATAATTACAATCTCATTTCAGTATCCACTCTGTCATAACTATTCCTATTAGATGATGCATTACACCATTGATAATAGAGACTAAACTAGTCATACTTTATTTATCCAAGTATACAGTTGCACAAATTTTCATTCCTGTTAGTACAATTTAACTTACTCCTTGAATAAGAGTAATAAAAGTGAACAAACATTTAGGGAAATACAAGTAGATGAACAACTGAAACCCTTGATTTCATTATATTCATAACTTATGCAATGTCTACAATGGAGAAAACTGACTAAGAATATCTTGTCATTTATTTATCTAATATGATTGTGTTGTAATTACATTCTCAATTACAAGACTCGGAAAACCTAAAATCACACTATACATTTCAGACCCTATTACAATATGCTTCCCGTGAGACCAAGTAGTGAACAACCTGCTTTTCTGATACAAAAAATCTGCACTTAAAGAAAACGCAATAACCCTAAGTGGAGATCTCTCGATGACACCTAGCACACTCATTGCCATAGATCTGTAGATGCCTTAGCTTTCTCAATAATCTTCAACTTGCTCTCTATTTTCTTGCTGCTCACTCCACTGCCCTGCAATAGAAAAATATTCCTCTTTGTGAAAACTCATCATTAGATCTTTGTTTGCCTTTTACCCACATTGAAGAAATGCCCTGTTGTATAGAATATTCTATTGGCTTGTAAAAACCCTTCACTGTAAAAATAAAAAATCTCCCCTTCACCTGTCAATTCATCCTTCACTTTTACCTGCAGCCTCTAGCATCCGTGAAATGTTTTTTTTCAATGCCCCACAAATAAAGTTTATAACTTTATTGAGAAGACTTTAATTTCAATTTATAATAAAATAATTACCCGTGCTTTTCATTTTTTACCATCAGGCAAAACTTCTTCAGCACTTATTAGGAAAATATGTTTTTAATCTCCCATTGAAAACATTAGTTAAGTCACTTATTTGAAAAATCAATCGAGTTCACCCCTCTATTCATTTTCATGACCTTTTTATATTTTACCGGACCCACTACGCTATTTACTCCAACATTTTCCCTAGCACCATCACATATCGTCAATTCATTTAGAAGATGAAAAAATAAATAGCAATGTCCAATTGAAGAAAATGAAACCTCACCCATCACTGACATAGTGTGGAAAGCGAAAAGCAATCAACAATGTTTGATGGAGAAAGCACATCATCGTGTATCGCAGATATATTTAGGAAACAATATCTTCAAACAGTGATGAGTGAGATTGCTCTTGAGCCCATCGCATCATTTCACCATAAACCATGCAGTATGTTGATTTCTTTGGCTTTCCCTAAATCCTCCGCCATTCAAATTCTTAAAGAATTTCCTCAAAAAAATTTGATACATTTACATAGCCCCAACTGTTTCTTGTGCAAGGTGAAAATGATTTCTGTGAATAGTATGATATGCATTTTCTCTGTATGTGCAACCACTCCAAATTACAAATAATTCACCTGCTACCACTCAAACGCCTTCATGCATCAGGAACCCAACAAGGTGTCTTCTGAATTTTAATCCTCTTGGTGGAATCAACCACAAAAATTCAGGCAAGAAGCTACTTGCACTCATGAGGGACACGCACACAGTCGAGAAATGTGTTTTAAATACTCATTATGCACTGGATTGCTTTCCTAAATTTTTTGAATGTTGAAAACCCTCTGTATTTTATCACCATTTCACAATGTTCGTCAAGCCTCTCATAGCACAATCCTCGAAAACCTCTCTATCTTTTAGGGCAAGATGGGAGTGACAGCCGGGTTCTTTCTCTTACATCGATTCACTTTATGCAGCTTCAAGTGTGCTTCGCTACCAATATTCTTTGGATCGGTTCCCATCTTATGGTACCAGTATTTCCGACAGATTTACTCTATCCTTGATGTTTTGATGGATATGCATACCTCATGCTCCCATTCTTCTATTCAGAAAAGTGTTACCATGCGCCATGGATTCCTCCTCTCATATGCATGGTGTTGCTGATTCAAGCTTCTTCATTTATTTTAAAATGTTCCACTGTTGCTTAGTGAGCCTTATCCATTCAATTTTCTCTCCAAATAAAACCCTGAAGTTAATCTGACTATTGTTTGAACCCACACCACACTTTCCTTTACAAAAGATTCACCTTTTCAGTACCATGGAGCTGTTCAAACAAGCTAGCAAGATGAAATAATTTTGTGGCCTTCATCCCCTGTCAACTTTAAGTGAAGCATTTTTCTGTCAATGCATCAGTCAATATTTCAATAGTTTTATCCAACCTACCTCTTTTAAAAGGCCAATAATCAACACTTTGTGGGTGGCACAGGCAACTAGAATGCTCCATTGCCTTGTTCATATTCTCTACTTTTTAGAGGACTGTACTCCTCATACTTTTCATTGGCACTTATGTTTTTAAAAGTGTTTTCTCATGGTTGTGTATTCATTTGGACTCTTGCATGACAATTTTCTTGAGAACATAGTGAATTCAATTAGACAGAAAATAAGTTTGTTAACCACCATTCTCAGTGATCTGAGGAACAATAATATTTGGGAAACACCAGAAGAGTAACAATTAGTATTGTGAAGTTTGTCCTTCAAGAATTGGTTTATCACTACAACTAACAATTCCACTATTGTATGCCTTGTGCCAACCACACACAACTTGGGTAGATAATTTGAGAATTTGAATGGCCAAATTGGTAATGGTACTAGAGCCCCCTAAAATGGTGATTGGACTGTCCTTTCATCTTTTCACCGTTGATGCACTGACCTTTTTCTTCTTTGCTCTTAGCTTTACCTTATATGACATGGCTGTCTTGTAGAACATGACTGCCATCTCTTGATAATTATCTTGATGCTTTTGATGTTGTTAGTGAATCATTGTGCTCACCAATTTCATCACTACACTCCATTTGGAATGCTTTGAGAAAATACTTAAAAAATTCACAATACAGCCCAATGTCAAAGCTTTGTAATCACCCTTACCATGGACATCATAGTAAAAATTATCCCTCTTTGCACTAGTATGACATCTAAAACTTGTCTATTCATAACTATGCAAAGCATGCCTGTCCTTATGTGGGCCCCACTAAAAATATATCCGTTTTAAAACGAAATTCAACTTGAATTGTTCTAAGGCTACCTGTGAGTGGATCTGAAGTGAAAATTTGAAATGGGTCATCATCAAAACTTGCTTTTAGGCATTTTTGCATAATGGTCAAAATTGGTCAAGTTGCCTCTGGAATTGCCCTGGGAAACTGGACAAACTACCTTATCAAGCCATGAAAATTTACAAGCATGCATACATTTGGTCTGAAAATCGATTTTAACAAATGGCTCAAAAAAAAAATACATGAGGTGAAAAATATTCATTTTCAAAGTAGCCTACTCAGACTTTTCTGAAACTGCACTTTTCTAACCTCATTGAAACATGTTCAAACATTGATTTGAAAAAATATCAAAACTTCACTTCGGAGGCTGCCACTTGGCAAGCTAGTACAGGTAGACACCATGAGCATGTGTGCAAGAGGGTTTGACCTGATTTGATCACATGTGCGAGATATTAATGCTCAAAGTGGACTTCTCTGAATTTTTTTGAAATGTTGATTCTGAAACCCTGAAAAAGTTCATTTGGAATGGGCTCTAAAAAAAGAGCAAATGAGGAGCTAGGGGGATAAAAACCTGTCGAGTGGTAGATAATAATATATACAACCATAGGGAAGAACCACTTTGATGTGCAGGTCATTAGGTCACCAAATATAAATTCAAATGTAGGGGCACTTTTTATAGATTTACACAATTTTGTTTACAAATCTCAACTTTTTGATCAAATGGATTCAAGATGGAAAAGTTAGAAAATAGATTTATGGGGCTATTCTAACTGACATGGGGCTTCATAAAGATGTAGATAATCATGGAAAAATATCAGTTGGGCTCAATACTCAGTAGGCACAAAGATACAACATCACAAAGATGGCCTGCTCAGAAAAGTGTAACATGTGTAAACAACAAACCAACTTCTGGACCTTGAAACCAAGACTTCAAAAACTAACTAAAACTGATCCAAGAAAGTTGTAAATGGTCACACACCATCTCTGATAAGTTCTCAACACTTGCCCAAAGTTATTTTTCATGACAATTCATGGGTGTCAAAGTATAAGCTCCCAAAGTGAGCTATTTTAGGCTTATTTTGCAAGGTACTTCTGATTGGAGTAGGAAAAAAATTTCATGAGCCCTCAAAATTTAGCCAAATTTTGGAGGTCACAACACTGGCTTCGATTGGGGATGCATGCCTCTTGTGGGTATGGCGAGATTCCAGATCTTTGGAGAAGCAAACTGAGTGCCTACTTCATTGGGTGACAGAGTAAAGAAAGGTGATATCGGCCCCCTACTACTCTAGTTTGACAAGTCAAACCATATATGATGGCCCAAGGCCACCAAGAACTGTAGGTCTCTTCTTACCTCTATCATAAACATGATTTTCCCTTGAGGGTATGTGCAGGATCATCATGGAAAAAACATGCCCTTAAGTGGCAAGAAATTCAGAAAAATCAAAGTTAGGCAACTTGATGTAAAAATTTAAATAATTTATCTATATTTTTTCAAAAATATGTAAGAATAGAATCTGTACAAAATTTAATGTAGTTTCTAAATACTAGGTTTGTTAAAAAAAAAAATCTATTTGGTGAAAATTTGAAATTTCAATGGAGTACTACTTAAATTTTAGGGAAAAAATAAGAAGTAGGTCTCTGTCTGACCACCTTAACCACAGTAAAATGATAATATTTTTTTATAAGCTTTTAGATATAAGTAGAGGACTCATGTCCCAATGTGATGCATATTTATTTGTAATTTTTTCCAAGTAAATAATTAATTATTAATTTTTATTACAAATTTTAAAAATATAAAAAACTTCAACCACCTTAACTTGGTAAAAATTTATGAAATTCAATTTTTCTTTTTTAATCCTATAGTATGCATAGATGTGATGCATGTTTTTGATTCAAAAAATGTGATATTGTTTGAAAGCTATAGATGTTTTTCAATCAGCCTATTAATTAGGACTTTAGTCATAATTCGAATAGAAAATGAATAATAATTACTAATTAAATTCAAAGTAAAGTATAATTTATATTGGTGGAAATTTGAGAATCTCCTTTAAAAACCATTTTCGTTTCATCAATTTTGGGTAAAAAAAAAAGTCATCAGCCACATACCCATCATATTGCCACTTTTTGGCCCATCATGATCCTGCACATAGCCTTGATCTTACTAAAGCCAATCTAAAGATATAGCTGGAATGCCACTAATCAAACACACTGACATCTCTCATCCAACTACCATACTTAGTATCATAAGTGAATTCAACATTATCAAACATCTTAAACTCGTGCACAAATTGAAAATACTGATTAATGTGTGACACAAACATATCATGCTCATTAAACAAAACATTTGCATGCCGATCATAATACTTTCTATGGCTCAAGTCATTGTCACATTTCATGGAAATATCTCTCGCCTAAAATAGAAAAGACTCACACTCCATCACACAACATGGAACATAGGCTACATTTCAGTCCCTAGTTTGCATGCCAAAAAGGAAATTCTCAGAAGAACTCAACCTCAAACCACATATATCATGCAAACTTCCATCAAGAACATAAAATTAAAAGAATCGTACATAATTCTTTCAGGTAACTTCAATTCATAATGTTGATAAGAATCTTCACCTTCATGTCCCAAATCCCTTTCAATACTCTTTCTATTAGCAACTCATTCACATGGCAAACCTTTATCATCATTTTCCCATGTTTGCACATAATCATGCATCTTTGAATTATCCTTAAAATCTTACTTCATACTCAAATCTAGTTTCTTGTTCACGTGAGGATATTCAAAGATCTCTAACCTATCCTTATTCTTTCCCACTTTGGCATCCTCTGAACACAACATGTCAACATCTTCAACATTCATAGCTTGTTCAAAAGTAAGCAATTCTGGTTCAAAAAAATAATTTGTTTTTTCTTTAAAATCAGCATCCATATCCACATGAAAAAAATCATAACTAGGCTCATCTAAATCAAGAAACAAATACTTATCCAAGTCTGCATTAAAATTATTAAAATCTTGCTTATCAGATATACAAACTTCATGGTTATTTTTTGTTTCTAACTCATCAAAACAAGTTTTTAAACTTACACTGGCTTGCATACTTTCATACTCATCATATAATGCATCATTAAAATCAAATGGTTGTTTGTCATTACCCACATTATCACCATGTTGACCAACTAGTTCATAACTGGAAGGAAGATGACTTCCACTAGAACTGCATGCATCACCAAGTTGTAAGTTATGGTGTACCATGATATCACCATCATCAGAATCTGAAAACTCAATGGAGTGGGTGTCATAACAACAATCCTCATCCTTTTGCATTTCAATATTGGGTTGGGTGTCATCATTAAGTTGCTCATCCTCTTGAGGATAGACACAAACATTTTCACTGTCATGATCATCAATGGTAGACATTGTATCATTCATAACTTCTTCCTTCTCAAGCATGCACTTGTCTATATCTAAAACTACATGTATCTGATCATTTGTATCCACACAACTTCTGGTTTGATCGACATGTTTATCCACAACTGAAGACAATAGACCTTGCACATATTCATTCCTCATCTTTTCCATATTATCTAAACATTTGTAAGCCATCTGCATACTCAATATTTTGAAATCCTTCAACAATGCACTAGATCCCCCCTCAAAAGCTTCAAAATACATATGAATACAATCTGATGTACTAGGTCTGAAACTTTCAGGGATTAGTGCAAGAGCAACAGCAAATTTGTGACTAAAAACAATGCTTGACTCTTCATCTTGTTTCTTAAGTTGTTTTAACTTTGTTACAAGATCAAAAGGTTCTTTTGCAAATTCTTCTTTATAAGTGCCCACTAGTTTATCCCAACAGGAAAATGACTTCTTAGGAAACTTAAGTACCAATCCATAGCTTTAGCTTCAAGAGATCTGATAAAAAATCTCATCCACATATCTTGATATCCAAATGAATGTTTCACCATGAAACTATAAAAACTTTCAACATGTGCATATCCTTCACACATATTGTATCCATTAAATATAGGCATCTACTTATAGACTCGAGATGGCATACTTTTAACCTTATAATCAATCCATAACAAGTCTAGTTGGTTATACAATGGATCAAAAGAGTTGAAAATAGGTAGAACAATTTGGCTAGTAGATATAGTATTACTATCTCTCAACTGGGCTTGTATAGCTATCAGGTGCCTTTTATTCATCTCTTTAACTCCCCTTTTGAACCTAACTTTCCATTCTGGCCTTATCCTAGGCTTGTTCACACTTGGGTTCATTCACTTTTTGGTATCAACTATCTGAGGATTTTCAAACTTAGGAAGCTTCTTGACAATATGCATCCAAGTTTCTAGTGGCATGGTTATTTCCCTTTGGTAATCCATGGATGTATGTAAATTTGGGTTTAACTAGTTGTGTATAATCGTAACCATGACAAGATGAATAATCACTAGGATAATTTATAATATGGTGGTAACCTAGGACTGAAACATATGATAATAGATAGAAAATCCTAGGATATAAAAATTCATTCTAACCATTAATACTAGAAATTTTGTGAATACTCAAACAAGCACTTTAAAAGGAACAACATTTTCACTTAATATAACAGGTTCAACAAGTGAAAATATGCAGAGAACCATGTACCTTCACACCCCTAGTTCCTGCAAATTTGAATAGAGCACTTTCAGGTTACAATAACAAACAATAACCCTTCATGTGCATAAATTGTAGAGCAGAGTCGCCACCTCTTCAACAAGAGGAAAACCTTTGAAGCAAGGATTTCTTTCTTTGAGTTCTTCCAGTAGAGTCACTTCACAATATTTTGAATGTGGGGTTGCTACCAATTAATTTGTAGATCTGGAACTTCTTCAACTTTTGAACCAGTCATTTATTCTTTTTGACTCTTTCCAAATGGACTTCACCAAATTTGCACCAGATATTAAAAGTTCTCCCCAGTAGAGTCGCCAATATGTTGGTTCCCAAATCAATAGATGCAGTGAGTCCTAAAGAGTAGCTAATCTTTCATATTCAGACTCAATGAATTGATATGGCCACTAAAAAGATTCAATCAAAGACTAAAATCTTCTACACTTCAAGCTTTGTTAAACCTGGGAGGGTAATCCCTTCAGTATATTTACAGATACTTGTGTGCCAAAGTATCAAATACACTGTAAACAAATGTTTCTCCTTCAATTGTTTGAATGAAAAATTACCCTAAATGTTTGGCTAACCTTCATATCAGTGTTTAATTCAAACCTCGGAGATAGAGATGTAGAGCATTAAATTCTACATAAAAACAAATTGGGACTGATAAGTAAATTTGATTTAAAGTTGTAGTTGCTCACAAAATAATCTTAGGAAATTGCAACATCAAGAGACTAGTGCCATATTCTAGGGTAGATTCACCTAAATCAAATATTTTCAATCTTATTCCATCATCCACTCCATCATAACTATTCCTATCAGATGATGCATTACACCATTGATAATAGAGACTAAACTAGTCATACTTTATTTATCCAAGCATACAGTTGCACAAATTTTCATTCATGTTAGTACAATTTAATTTACTCCTTGAATAAGAGTAATAACAATGAACAAACATTTAGGGAAATACAAGAAAATGAACAACATAAATCATTGATTTCATTATATTCATAACTTATGCAATGTTTACAGTGGAGAAAACTAACTCAGAATATCTTGTCATTTATTTATCTAATATGATAGTGCTGCAATTACATTCTTAATTACAAGACTCAGAAAAAATTCAAAAAACTTACAATCACACTATACATTTCAGACCCTATTACAATATGCTTCCCGTGAGACCAAGCATTGAACAACCGGATTTTCTGATACAAAAAATCTACACTTAAAGAAAGTGCAAGAACCTGAAATGGAGATCTCCCAATGACACTTGACACACTCATCACCATAGATCTGTAACTGCCTTAGCATGCTCAAGAATCTTCAACTTGCTCCTCACTCCACTACCCTACAATAGAAAAATATTCCTCTTTGTGAAAACTCGTAATTCTCTTTGTTATCCTTTTATCCACGTTGAAGAAATTCCCTACTATATAGAATATTTTGTTGGCTTGTAAAAACCCTTCACTGTAAAGATGAAAATATCCCCTCGACCTTTTCAATTCATCCTTCACTTTTACCTGCAGCCTCCAGCCTCAGTGAAATTCTTTTTTTCAATGCCCAAAAAATAAAGTTTCTAACTTTATTTGGAAGACTTTAATTTTACTTTATAATAAAACAATTACACATGCTTTTCATTATTTTAGCATCAAGAAAAACTTCATCAACACTTATTAGGAAAATATGTTTTTAATCTCCCATTTAAAACATTAGTTAAGTCACTTATTTGTAAAATCAATCGGGCTCACCTCTCTATTAATTTTTATTATCTTTTTATATTTTACCAGGCCCACCATGCTCTTTACTTCAACAATTTCACCAACATCATCGCATATCATGAATTCATTTAGAAGATGAAAAAATAAATAGCAATGTCTGATTGAAGAAAATGAAACCTCGCCAATCATTGACACAATGTGGAAAGCCAAAAACAATAAGCAATGCATGAGGGAGAAAGCACATCATCGCGCATCACAAATATATTTAGGAAACAATATCTTCAACCCATCGCATCATTTCACCATAAACCCTGATGTTTCTTGATTTTTCTAGCTTTCCCTAAATCCTCCACCTTTCAAATGTTTAATGAATTTCCTCAAACAATTTTCATACATTTACACTACAAGCCCCAACTATTTCTTGTGCAAGGTGAAAATGATTTATGTGAATAGTATGATATGCCTTTTCTTTGTATGTGCAACCCCTCCAAATTACAAATAATTCACCTGCTACCACTCAAACACCTTTATGCATTGGGCACCCAGCAAAGTGTCTTTTGAATTTTAATCCTCTTGGTGGAACAAGCCACAAAAATTTAGGCAAGAAGCTACTTGCACTCACGAGACACATGCACACGGTCGGGAAATGTGTTTTGAATGCTCATTATGTGTTGGTTTGTTTCCTTGAATTTTTCAATGTTGAAAACCCTCTGTATTGTATCGCCATTTCACAATTTTCCTCAAGCCTCTCACAATGAACACAATCCTCCAAAACCTCTCTATCTTTTAGGGAATGATGGGAGTGATGTCCTAGTTCTTTCTCTTGCATTGATTCACTTTATACAGCTTCAAGTGTTTATGTTGCTTAGCTACCAATATTATTTGGATTGGTCCCCATCTTATGGTGCCAGTATTTCCATCAGATTTCCTCTATCCTTGATGTTCTGATGGATGTGCATACCTTATGCTCCCATTTTTCTCTTCAGAAAAGTGTTATCACGTGCCATGGGTTCCTCCTCTCACATGCATGGTGTTGTTGATTCAAGCTTCTTTATTTATTTATTTATTTATTTTTAAATGTTCACCTGTTGTTTGATGAGCCCTATCCTTTCAAAGTGCTCTCTAAATCAAACCCTGAAGTTAATCTTCCTGTTGTTTGAGCCCATGCCATACTTTCCTTTATAAAAGATTCACTTTTTAAGTACTATGAAGCTATTCAAATGATCTAGCAAGATTAAAAAAAATTGTCACCTTGATCCCCTTTCAACTTTAAGTGAAGCATTTTTCTGTCAAAGGATCAGTCAACATTTCAATAGTTTTATCCAACCTTCCTCTCTTAAAAGGCTAATAATCAACACTTTGTGGGTGGCACAGTCAACTAGAATGCTCCATTTGGATATATGTTCAAAGAGTCTCTATTTCCCTATTAATATTGTCTTCTTTTAGAGGACTGTACTCCTCATTCTTTTCATTGGAACTTATGTTTTTAAAACTATTTTCTCATGGTTGTGTATTCATTTGGACCCTTGCATGACAATTTTCTTGAGAACATAGTGAATTCAATTAGATAGAAAATAAGTTGGTTAACCACAATTCTCAGTGATTTGAGGGACAATAATATTTGGAAAACACTAGAAGTGTAACAATTAGTATTGTCAAGTTTGTCCTTAAAGAAATGGTTTATCACTACAACTAAAAATTCCACTATTGCATGCCTTGTGCCAACCACGTACAACTTGGGTAGATAATTTTAGAATTTGAATGGCCAAATTAGTAATGCTACTAGAGCCCCCAAAAATGGTGATTGGACTTTCCTTTCATCTTTTCACCCTTGATGAATTGACCATTTTCTTCTTTGCTATTGGATTTACCTTATATGACATGGTTTTCTTGTAGAACATGACTGCCATCTCTTGATAATTATCTTGATGTTTTTGATGTTGTTAGTCCATCATTGTGCTCACCAATTTCATCACTACACTCCATTTGGAATACTTCGAGAAAAGACTTAACAAATTCAAAATACAACCCAATATCAAAGATTTGTAATCACCCTTATCGTGGACATCATAGTCAATAATATCCGTATTTGTACTAGTATGACATCTAAATCTTGTCTATTCATAACTATACAAAGCATGTCAGTTCCCTATGTGGACCCATCAAAAAAAATTTCCGTTTTCAAACAAATTTGAACTTGAATTGTCCTAAGGCTTCCTGTGAGTGCACTTGAAGTAAAAATTTGAAATGGGTGATAATCAAAACTTGCTTTCAGGCATTTTTGCAGAATGGTCAAAACTGGTCAAGTTGCCTTTGGAATTGCCCTAGGAAACTGGTCAAACTACTTTATCAAGCCACAAAAATTTACAAGCATGTAGACATTTGGTCCAAAAATGGAGTGTAACAAATGACTCAGAAAAAAAAGACATGAGGTGAAAATTTTTCATTGTCAAAGTAGCCTACTCGTACTTTTCTGAAACTGCACTTTTCCAACCTCACTGAAACATGTTCAATCATTGATTTTGAAAAATATCAAAACTCCATTTCTAAGGCTACCACTTGGCAAGCTAGTACATGTGGACACCATAAGTGTGTGTGCAAGAGGATTTGACCTGATTTGATCACGTGTGATATATTAATGCTCAAAGTGGCCTTCTCTGAAAATCTAGAAATATTGATTTTGAAACCCTAAAAAAGTTCAATTGGAATGGGCTTTGGAAAATAGCAAATGAGAAGATAGGGGCTACAAACCTGCCGAGTGGTAGATAATAATATTTGCAATCACAGGGATCAACCACTTTGATGTGCAGGTAATTAGGTAACCAAATATAAATTCAAATGTAGGGGCACTTTTTGCAGATTTACATAATTCAGTTTGCAAATCTAAACTTTTTGCAAATGGATTCAAGCTGGAAATCTTAGCAAATGGATTCATGGGGCTATGGCGACTGACATGGGGCCTCATAAATATGTAGAGAACCATGGAAAAATATCAGTTGGGCTCAATACTCAACAGGCACAAAGATACAACATTGCAAATATGGCCTACTTAGAAAAGTGCAACATGTGTAAACAACAAACCAACTTCTGGACCTTGAAACTAGGACTTCAAAAACTCACCAAAACTGATCCAAGGAAGCTATAAATGGTCACACACCATCTTTGATAAGTGCTCAACACTTCCCCAAAGTGATTTTTCATGACAATTTATGGGTGTCATATTATAATCTCCCAAAGTGAGCTATTTTAGGCTTATTCTGCAAGGTACTTCTGAGTGCAATAGGAAAAAAATTTCATGGGACCTCCAAAATTTAAATTTTGGAGGTCCAAATAGTCTCGCCTCCTCTTTTATCTTTTAAATCCTTAGAGAAAGAGTTTCTCTGTGTTGTGTTGAAAATTGTTCAGAGGTAGATGACAAAGTTGCCTTGATTTCTAGCACTAGAAGCTTAGGTGGTGGTAGTCTAGCAATTTCCTTATTATAATCTTCTTGAAACTCGATAAATTTTACAAACAAGGCATCATACCACCCCTATGCAATTTCTATTGTGTCTACACCTAAATTGCATTATGAACAACCAACTTTGCAACTTGTGTAGGGGTAATCTATGATGCTCTTTTAACAATTACCTCTCAAGTAATCTCTCCAATAGATCTAGTAACAATTAGCTTTCCTTTGTTGGGAGCCATTGACCATATGGCCAATGTGTGCATCTTCGGGCTTAAATAAGAAACAAATAGAATATTGTTAACTTGTTCTTCTGATGCAAATGCCTCAGTGTCATACCTTATTTTGTCAAGAGCAATTGAAGAAGACAAATCACATCTAGGAAATAAGAGGATTCCACTTTCCTTCAACAGTTTTCTTCCTTCAACAAGGGGGATGTTGGAAATTTCATTGTCTATTTGTAGTGCCACTTGTTGTTCAATCTCCTCATAATGTCACAATAAAAAATTACTAGAAGTTACAAAAATTAATTCGTGTTGCTACAAAATATGCAACAACTTTCTTTTGATATGAAAGTAAACTAAAATATTTCCTCTAAAATCCTTTGAGTATGTCAAAAATATGCACTGAAAGAAAAAATTGTACTCAACCTCCTTTATTTTATTTTCTTCGACGATGCATGATTGCTCGTAGACCTGGATAATTTTGCATCATTTTGGGTTCTCTATAAATGGATATTAAACAAGGTTGATTGTATGTAGATAAGTACAAATAAAGATGTCATGGATATAGAAAGATATCAATTCATAAGATAAAATATTGACATGTAACTATATTTAGACATTCCATCAAAATTAACTCAAAACTGAATGGGTACTACAATGTATTTTAATTTCACAATTATGAATATAAATTAAGAAAATAATAAATTAGGAGAGGAGAAATGTTAGAATGCGGCTTAGTCTTAAGAAAAGGGCAAAAAAATTTATTGTTCAACTGCACCCAATACCCAAGAAGGCTAGCCCATACGAAAGAAAGCACAATCTTTGAAATAAAAACTGCAATTTCTGCCATTAATGGCCTCGAGCTGTTGGACAGTAGCTGGTCTGGTTCCTAGCTTGTCTTCTCTTGTATTTTCTTTGTCTATTTTTGTTGGTTTTTGTTTAGTTGTTTTTCTTTACTTTTCGGTTGCTTCATGTCTGGTGAGCTCCCCTATTTGACCTTCATGACCATTTTGTAAAGGTACAGATCCTTCCCAACTTTAATCTAATCAAAACAGTTATCTTATAAATATGAATCTAAAATTAATAAAAATAATTAAATTCAAAACATGTATAAACAGTTAATAACAAAAAAAAATTATAGAAAACTAATTGATATCTATCGATATTGTTATGTTTACTTTTTGAAATGAATATATTTAAACTATCCTTGCTCTTTCATAATAATCCAAAGATTATAAAATTACATTCTCTTACGTCAAACCTTTTGAGAAATTTACTCTGAGAACTGGAGATGCATAGGTATATATAGCGTATTCTTATGACAATTCTCTAGATCTATACAGGACTTTACTATAAAACAAAAAAATTTAAAAATGTTTTATCTCATTTCTTTATAACAATAATGTCTAATTTTTTCTGTTTTCAACTGTTGTGATCCACATGAGACAGACTCATTGCGCTTTAGAGAATATATATATACTGACCGTTAACTGGTTGCATTTTAAAACTCACATTATGAGCGTTCCGAGAATTCTATAGAGCATTCTCATCTGAAATGTCATTTCTTTTCTAGAATTTCCTGTTGCACGACATAGACCGGATGGCGGTAGAATGGATTTCCTCCTCTGTCTACTTCACCGAACGGTACTAGGGAGTGAGATATTCAAGTTTGTGAGTGGCCCAGGTCATGAATGACGAATAAAAGGCAATGTGTATAAATCCTTGAGGGCTCAGAATCATAAAGAAACAAATTTGTTTGGTAACACGTTTAAAAGGCGAAACAATGGATCCCAGCGATGTTTCAACATCATGGTGTCCCCATTCTACATTCCATTTTCGTTGCGATCTCGAATCTCTTTTTGAAGAGTTGCAAATGCATGAAACGCCCGAGCTGCGGATCGACCTAATTGTGAACGCAAGTTGATAAAGTCTTAAAATATGACTTGGAACGCAAACATGTCTGCTCATCGTTATCATGCGCTCCAAGTAGGTGCGATTAGGAATATACTTGGCGTTTTCTAGTGGAATACGTTTTAGCAGTAGAGCTTTTCTCTTGCTGCTTTTGCGCATGTTGGGAGTGCGTGTGTAATTATGCATATCTAGGGCTTTGATATCATTTTATTGATAATATTTCATTGTAATCATAAAATTAGTATAATTATGTTAATTTATTTCATATAGGTCTATTTTACGATTAGTATATTTCTTTTGTGCTCATGTTGGGAGTGCATGTGTAATTATGCATATATAGGACTTTGACATCATTCTATTGATAATATTTTATTGTAATCATGAAATTAGTATATTTATGTTAATTTATTTCGTGTAGGTCTATTTTAAAATGAGTAGAATATGTCTTATGTTAAATTATATAAAAATTATAATATATTAGTTTAACAATTATGAATTAGATTAATAAAACATGACTTGAAAGTTTAAAAATAAAAGATAGGTAGTCACATTATTATGTTATTAAAGCAATTTGAGTAAGAGAAGGAAGGTAATGGTCAACGTCCTCTCTTAGTCATTCAAGAAATCTTGACAATTATAACTAGGTTTCAAACATATGATAGTGTCATCTATCATGTTCTTCTTGTTTATCTAAAAGTGCCATGCAAGCATAAGAAATTGCAAAACTCAATCAATGGAAATTTTCATTGTGATGTTAATTAGGGATGCCACAATTAGTTTGACAAGTAGAAGATTAGCTATGACATCTATATCAAAGGGATGAGGAAAGTGATGAGAACCACTTCCAGAACTAACACTATTGCTATAGGCATCCTAGTGTTCAAGTAGAGGTGACACATCACTCTTGGCAAGAGATGGCAACACATGAGAAATTACACAAAGCATTATCCTAATGGTTAGTAAGAGTTTGCAAGTAGGAAAACTTCAAAGCTAATTTGTTGGCTTGGACCTGAATTTATAACATAATATTAGAGCATATAATGGATTTAGTACACATGGAAATGTGAGAATCTACAACAACACTACAATATAAAGCAATACTCTTATATTTTCATAAGGTAAATACAATTCCAAGTCGAAATTATTTCAAACTTGGGTAACTCTTAAAAAGGTTTTCCACTAAATACATAGAAGAATCGTATACCAAACAAAAAAAATCTAACTGAAAGAGCTTGAAAAATTCATGTATTTAGGTTCATATAGCTTATCCCTATGGGCAAAAGCATAAAAGATAAGTGATATATTCTAAATTTCCACCAAGATGATAGAGGAGTTGGAGACACCCAATTGAATAAGTGTAGATCTAACAAAAATACGTTAGGAAGAGAGAAATCATCCTAAGTGAGCTATTTTGGGCTTAAAATTTAATAAATCCAACTACTCCAAACCTGTAATTCCATTTAATGGAAATTGAATTAGGATTCCATCTAACATTGAGTTTTAAAATCACAGGAAAGGGAGGAAAGAACCTTTCAAAGACTTGTAATTCCAAAAAATCTGTCAAGATACCATTTTTAGTTCTTCCACTAAAGTTTTGTACACTAAATCCCAACCATATAGATTGTCTAGAGAAAGATACTACATAATAGTTTGAAAGGATTCATTATATTGATTCCTAAACATGTATTTAGACTTAAATTTTAACTAATAAAACCATCATTTGAAAATTTTAATGCATAAAAATAAACAACATTAGTAAGAAGTCTATGCTTGAAATTAAAAATAATAGACCATAAATAATAATATTTATTGATGGAATTCTTGTTCCTATAATTATTTCCTTTCTAAATACTTCTAGTGTGCATCCATTTTGATGGAATGAATGATGGAATGGATTAAGAAAATTATTTATTTACAAGTGGTAAACTTTTGTGTTAAGTTTCACTCACAACTCGACACCCTTTTGTATCTACATTATCCTTACATTTTTATATTTCTATTCATTCATTTATTTTCCTTTAGTATTATATCTTCATTCTCATATATATACTATTAATCCTAATCGCCACATTCAACTCATATCCATACCCATTTCCATGCATTCAATCCCTACCTCAGAACTAGCAATTTCTTGTTTTAGGTCCATCTTTCATAGCACATAATTGAATGGAAAATTTAAATATTAAATCAAGATATTATTTTTTTCGCTCATTTCACTAGATATTGTGAATACACTTAAAACAATTTTACATGACTAATTGATATATTTTTCTATTCAAATACATGCATTTTTCCAATTAATTCATAAGTAATCTAAATAAAAATAATTAAGAAAATATATAGAGAAAAAGGTGGATTCATCTAGAAACATTTCAATTTGGAGCTTAAAAGGAATCTTAGTTTGCATTATCATCACAAGTCATTTACAAGAATGCACATACTACCATCAATCATTTTCCCAAAGTCATAAAGCTAGTTTATAAAAGTGGTTTACCTTGGATACCTTAATGCTAGTGATCAAACAATTTTACCAAAGGTATTTTAAAATAGTAGAGATTGGAGTGAAGTGGTTTTTAAGATTCAACATTTTATTAGGTTAGTATTAAAAGTTACAAAGAATGTCCTTTGCCAAGATCAATTACACATGCTTAGAATCAAAATTTATATGCTCAAATTTGAACCACAAATATTTTTAAGCTTTCTTAGAATCCAAAATATTTAACATTTTTTGCACATTCATTAATGTACATCAATGAATGGATACTATGGATCATTAATATTTATATTTCATCATTATTTGTAAAGTTACTTACCCCATTCAATATATTTATTTCCTCTAAGTAGTATTTAAATGTATTGACTTAGCTACTAGATTAAATATACAAGCTGGTTTGTTTTATTTATGGTTTAATATCTTTAATTAGACTAGATTTATATAAAATGGGTTTATACCTTATATTTTTGTGAACTCATCTATTCTTATAGTTATTATTCTTAGTGTTTTACCTTAACCTTTATCTTTCATTTTTATTAAGATTTGAGGTCTGTATTTTCTTATTCCATTCTCATAATTTTACATGATATTAGGGTTATACTCTCTTTGCTACTTCATAGCTACATCATTATTTAATTTTGTGTCACTCAATGTTATATCTTATCTTATACCTATTCCAACCACCCTATAATTTTTGAATAATATTTTCTTTTATCTTAGATATGATTGTTCACTATTCATTTTACTTTGTTCAACCCTTAGGTCATCTTTATTTCTTTCTTTCCTTCATACATTTATGGGCTTATTTTATGCTATAATATTTTCCTTTTCATCTAACTTTATGAAGTTCTCACTTGAATCTACATGTTGTTCAATCCATTAATAATGGTTTCTCTAGTGATGTTCCAATTAGAATGTGACTAATACTATCACTATATTAGTTAATTATAAAAATATTAGAGAATTAATGTATTTGATACAATTTATTTATCAATACACAATTAGTGCTATATGTATTGCACACTATTGGTTCTAAGCTTGCAAACCCTAACTCCTGGATTATTGTATCCATACTCCCTCACCAATATGTGACCATGTCTTCCTCAACCATTTTTCCCTCTAATGAATTTTGTCTTACATTATTAACTACCTCTTGATTTTTCTTCCCCTGCCACACCTGCATCTTGTATGCAATTTTTCACATATACACCTTCTTCTTCTCCACCCTCTACTCTAGTTTACTTAACATAGTTTGTAAGACATGTGTGGCTCCTTGTGCTAGGTTAGTGGCATTCAAGCACTCATACTATCCCTTCTTCCATTATGTCAAAATTTTATTTTATATATTTCTTTATTTATCCTTCCTTTACATTATATGCACCTCATTATATATTTCCATCCATTCTTAGTTCTTAGATCCTATTCCTTATTTCATGATTCATTAAATACCTTAAATTTTTATTTTATTTTTCTTATTCTATAGATTATACTTATACATAATCCTCCTTAGTTACCCCCTCTACCACCCTAGATTAACTATTTTAAAATGTTGATAAATTTGAATAATGAGTTGAAAACATACATGGTGGGAAAGACAATGAATACTTCAACAATGCTAGAAATACATAATTATTATTAAAATTTTCTAGATATCATATTCCCTTTATATTTGTGCCAAATATTTTTTAATGTATAAGGGAAATAGTGACCTCAATAAACATTTATATTCCTTCATTACTAAATACTTGGACTTTGTCTATTATACTATACTCTTTGCTAAAATTTTCCATAAAACATTAAAACAATATGCCACTAAATTATTGTGATAATGGTAAAAACAAGTTTTGAAGGGAACTTTATACCCTTTATGAAGAAAAAAATAAAATATTTTTCATCTTAATTTTGGTAAGGTCTTAGCATTGATTTCAATTATCTTTCATAGGTAGATTTTATTTTTTTGTGTTTTCATTGTCTATAAGTTTCCTTTTACAATTTTGGTTCTAACATTAGCACCATTTATTTACAAGTATTTCCTTATAGTTTATTTAACCTCGACTTTACCCTTACCTTTCTAAAATTTATCCTTTATTTTACTGAGCTCCTATTCAATAGAGTCCAATATTTATTTGTTATTTTCTGATTTTATTCTCATTTTTTTCTCTTGACCTAATAGGCTATAATTTAATTTGTTACTATCACCCCAAAATTTAAGGGCATTAAGTAGAGTTTCTTGTCATTATAATAATATTTAATCAAGCTAAATTTAAGGACTAAAAACTCTTTGGTTGTTCACACAAAAATCAATCTTGGTCTTCATATGATTGATATTTATGAAAAATTGTTAGTGTTAAGTTTTTAACTTAGGCTTAATTGTTTTGTTAGTTTTCCCATATCGGCTAGTTTTTCACCCATCTCTTTCTTTCACGCCTTTAAAAGGCCTATACATTATGTATTTTATATCTCACATCTCATTCCATTTTTTGAATATCATCTATTGATATTTTGGCAGAATAGCTTTATGATTCTCTTGTGTATCTGTGAGGCTGGTTGTTTTTGCAGGTTGAGGATTCTGGGAAGGAGCTATGATGATCTCCTACATGGTATCAAAGCTCCTCCTCCTACTCACCTTCCTAGAGAGTTTCTGTCGTGGAGATCTGAGAATTATTTTTCCTGCATTTTGTTTGGGATTTGAAATTGTTCTTAAATTTTCTATTTCACCTTTGGGGTGGTTTTGAGTTTGTTAAGCTTTTTCCATGGAGAAGATATTTTCATGGTGAAGGAATGATCTATTTTATTTTAAGTGATTTGAAAGGTGGGGTAATTTTCCAAGTTTGAAACAGTTCACATTGAAACCGATGAGGCAACGTGAATTTGTTGAGGTTGTCATGAGTGTGAATGTGTTGTGATTATTGAGGCAGGTGTGGATAGACTAGAAGGAGTTGTTTTTGATAAAGGGTAAAACGGGTTTTACAGGGACCCAAAACCATAAAGTTTACAAAAATAAGGAAAGGAAACAAAATTCCAATAGAAAACACTAGTTGCCAGAAAGGAAAAGGACAATGCAAACTGTAGCCAACTGAAATAGACCAAAAAGGTCAAGCAAAAAAGGCTAGTAGGGAAGACAACAAAAAACTGGCCGCAACTAACCCAGACTCTTGAGGACATACTCTGTCTCTGCCTCCAAATTTTGCATGTTATGGACTCCCTTTTTAAAATTTTGAATCATGTTCGGAGTGGGGGGGGGATTTCTCTTAAGATTGGCTCTAGTTCTCTTTGATATGCGAGCATCCATTTCTTGGCTTTCATCATTGGTCTCCTCCAGGTCAACCACCAGAGACCCCTGTTGGGCTCTGTCTAACTTCTCAGTCATAGCATTAATAATAATGGCGTTGTGTCTAGCCATTCAATTTTTTGCTCTGCAACAAATTTGATGGTGTTCCTCATATTCTCAACCTCAATTTCAATCTTTTTGTTATTGTTAGCGTGGTGTCGAGTTTCTTTGCTAAGACCATGATCTCCACGATCCACATCTTTCTTTTTAATCACAACAATCTTGGCTCCCAGCTCTTCCAATTTTCTTTGAAGAGCCCAATTTTTTTATCTTTAACTCATTAATTTCATTGAAAGTCCATTCCAAAAAATTGAAATGGGAATCAACATCAGTTTGGCTAAATTCAGAACATCCAAAGCGGGATCCCTTCTAGTGTTTAAACATTTTTTTTTAGGGTCAGGAGTAATAGGGGACCCGTCTCTAGAAGATCTTTCCAACAACGGCTCAGCACTTGACTCAGTATTATTGGCACCAGACGCCTCAAATTCAGGAGAATCTTTGTAATAGGAAACAAGATTTTTAGCCTTGGGGTTCTTATCAATAGTACTGGTCTTGAAGGAGGGGCTTCTAGGCTCAAACTCAGCATGAGCCTTATCAGAAAAAGGGGTAGGGTTTATTTTTCTAGAAAGGACAGCATGCGGGCTAAGGAGAGTTCTGGCTGGACTAAGATTTTGAAAATACTCTGAACAACTGGGCTCAGTGTTGTCTTCCTCATAATCAGGAATGGTTTCCAGATTAGCGGGGATGAGAAAATTTTGATAATGGTCAACAATCAACCTAATCAGCCCAGTATGTAGGATAGGGAATCTTCTAGGGTATTTCTTATTATCATCCAAGCTTTTCCTAAGAGAACAAAAAAGATAATAGGGGAGTGAAACCCTTACCTTGTAGTGGAAGTGATTGAGCAGAGAAAAGTGATAGCCATAGACCCTGGTGAAGCGCCCGTCCACCGTAATGTACTCCATGATGACCCGTAGGACCTTTCTCCAAAGGGCTTTTATGGTGTCAGCTTCAAAGTAGCTGTTAGCAATTTTCACAAGATTCAACCTTTCTTTTTCTTTTTTAGGAAATATGATAATGACATTGTCAGAAAAAACCCTATCCCTGAAGAACTTCTTTCCATCAGTAGACAAGTTTGTCAGTTCGGCAATCAAATTTTCATTGAGCTCCACATTCCTACCAAATAGGGTAAGGTTTCCACTATTCCAGTTTTTCTCAAAAGGGTTCGTAGCCGCCTGATTGGAACCATGGAGCTTCTCTAGGAAAGGAAGTAACCCGTCGCTTTTTACTTTATTCCAAGCCTTTACATTTTTGGTGTGCATCTCATAGCTATCTGGCTCGATTCTTTTCCTTTCTCCACCCGTCCTGGCCAACACAATGGGGCAGACATGGATGAAATCTTTACTAAAACTGGCCCCGCCAAATTTGAGAACCCATAAAGTGTGCGACATTTCCTTGTAGACTAAGCCTCTGAGTGTGGTCCCATACAATCTAATGATTGTGGTGTGAAAGATCCAACCTATCCTCATTAAACGGATGGAACACCTCTTGTCCATGTGATTTATCACAATTCAATAAAGTGCAGACATTAGAACTTAGAACACTAACATTAAGCCAAGTGCGCGAATCATTACTCCTAACTCCTTCATTAGCAAAGAAATCCGCAACAGCATTAGCTTCTCTATAAGTATGTGATATTTTAAATTTATCAAACTTAGCCAAGGTGAAGATGGCATCATCAATCCAAGATTTTATAGTCCATGAGGGGGGAGACTTTCCATGGAAGCAGTCAATTATATTTTTGGAGTCACCTTCCAACCAAATATGCTTAAAGTTAAGACTTTAGGCTAAGTTTATAATGTGATAAGCACCAACAGCCTCTGCCAAATGATTGGTTTGGGAGCCGAGAGGAGAGGTCATCGCTCCAAGGAAATTGCCAAAGGAATCCCACTATTTTCATCCTCATAACCACTATTTTCATCCTTTTTCATTGGATATTTGACCACTATACTCATAACCACTATTTTCATCCTTTTTCATTAGAGATTTAACCCTTGAATTTGGGAAATCGGCCTTTGTTACTATGATTTCTCCATAGGTCATTACATTTGCAACCTTCTAGGATTTTGTGAGAGTGATTTATCTTTTGCAGGTGCAATTTCTAAGAAGTTGTGTTTTATTGGAGGCATGATTTTATGTTGAAGAGGGGAGTACAAATCTGATTTTCAAAATAGAAAAGAAGTCGCTTATCATTGGGAGAGGCCACAACTAGCATCATTTGGAGGCCCATGACTACTCTCCTTTTATAGTCACAATTCTTCCTTTGGAGGCGCTTATAAACCTTTCCATTTTTTACTTCTTTTTGTAGACCAAGCAAGCCATTTGCAGGTCGTGCAAAGCCATAATTGGTGTTGAAAATATTCCCAAGCACAATTTGAAATCTACGTGGGAAAGTTAGACAGGAGCATTAAAAGTGTTGCTGGGTGTATTGAAGGCTGAAATCCGTAGGCACGAATTTGGATTTGGTGGACAAACATTTTTCAAAAATTATACTTTATAAAGTTTCAATGAAAATATTTATTTAGTGCTTCTAATTGTTGTGTAGCCAAAGAGGAAGTGGGCCCAATTTTTTTTTTTTAGGTTGTTTTTTGGGAACTTTTATCCCATATTTGCTGCGAAGGTTTCTTTTTTCCTTCGTATTCTCCAACACTCACACTAGACAAGTAAAGTTTTCATTTTTCTCCATGTGCTGGCTTGTGTGCTTGGTAAGTGGATTTGGAGATTTGAAATGGCGATTTGGTGTAGGATCCTACCAAAACACACCAATTAAGGTGTATAATTTTTTGCTCAAATTTTTTGAAATTCAGTTACATAATCAACCCTTTTTGCATTATTTCTTCTTGAAGTATTTTGGAAAAATAAATATCGAGAGGCTACATTGGTTCATATTTTTAGAGGTTTTATTTCTATCAGTTTAATGTATTTTGCTTGCTTATGGTGCAAATTGTTGTCATGTCTATTCCTGATTCAGTTGAACTTTTAACCCCCATAACTATCACACATAGAAGATTAAAATGTGAAGGTTGCTCCAATGTAAGGGTTTGTGGTCCACACTAATGATACACAACCCACTTTTACCAGGGAGTATGAAATATTTTCTCATAAAAAAAAGTGTGATGAAGCTATGGTTCTGAAAGCTTTGCATTTTTTTGATAGTTTTCTTTTCCACATTGAGGAGCGTAATACACCTAAGGAGGTATGGGATGAGTTCAAAAACATGTTTGGTCAGATCGGTGAGTTTTTTGCTTTGCAACTAGAGGCAGAATTAATTTATCTTTCCCCTGATGCATTTCCTTCCATTAATGATTTCCTAGTCAAGTTCAAATATATGAGGTCACAATTGGGAGGATGTGGGAAGGATAAAACTGATAAGGAGTCCATTTTTTTATTTTTTCTAAGTTGAGTGTTCCATTTGAAATTTTTTCTTCTACCTTCTACTCCACCATGGATGCTTTAGGAAATGCATTCATCATGCCTTCTTTTTAGACATTTTTTGAATGATTGATGAGGTAGCAAGCCAAAATTGCCTAGTTAGAGAGGGTTTCTATGAATCATGCATTAGTTGCAAAAGCATCTTAGAGAAAAGGAAAGAAGAAACCTAAGGCTAAGACAAAGTCTAATGAGTCTTCCACCTCTTCAAAAGAGGATAAACGTAAGAAGGAGAATTTTAGTTGTGTTTATTGCAAGAAGAAAGGTCAAGAAGATCGATGAGCTTTCACATCTTCTTCAGAAGAAAAATATTGCACTACACTCATCTGTGACTCCTTCTTCTATAGCCTCTCCATACGCATCACCTTCACCTTCATCCAAACCTAAATAGTCAAGTAATGCAGGATTTGCAAGTGGAATAAAAGGTAAAGAAGGAAAAATCTACATGGGTAAAGGACATGTATTGGTAACCTCTATAATTCATTCTATTCATGATAGATGGTGTTTGGATTTAGGAGCATTTCAGCACATGGGTTTTACTCATCCTTTTTTGGGTTTTCATCCTACTGATACTTCTAATATTTTATTGGTAGATAATAAGTCTTTGGATGTTGTGGGGATAGGAAATTTTGAGATTGGTGATGGTTGTTTTAGAGATGTACTATGTATTCATGATTTGCACACAAATCTACTTTCCAATCTATTAGATTACTTATGGTGAGGTACCTAAGAGTGTAGAGCTCATTGTAGATTACGATTTTATTAGAGAGGTTGATAGTGGAAAATTCAGTGTTATTGGTGAAGTTGATCATGAGTCTTGTCTCTATTCCTTTTCTCATTTTGTTGATGATGATGATTATGAGCCTCGCACCCCACTTGCTAGTGTTGATAGCAATTTCTTGGCAGAGATTGGTCATTTTAACTTTGGAGTTCTTTAGACCTATGTTGATTCATCTCTTGTCGCTTCATAGGTTGGTTCTTTAGCATAGCTCAAGATATTTTTTATCCTTTAGATAATTCTTTGTGGGATAGCCACTTGATAGGTCTTGCAGAGTTGTTTTGTGAATCTCACATTTATGATTTGGATGATACATTTGAGGGTATATCCCTTCTTTTTTATGACAACATCTACATTGCTATCACACCATATGTGTCTTTGCATATTGCTGCTTTAGAGTTTCCACATAGTCTTATTGATCTTCCTTCTTCAGTTGAGGTTGTGCACCTGATCACAATGTGACATTTGGTTATGTGGAGGCACCAAAATAATTTTTAGAGGCATCTTTCATGTTCATTCCTCCTCTCCCTTCTCTTGTTTCAAAGTTGGAGTTTCTCTTGCATCAGTGGTTTTTACTCCCTAAAGGGATGTGTGTTGTTTGTAGACATGGGATATTCTTTACACTTCCAAGATCACCACAAGAGTTTCTTCATCGTGGGGGGGGGGGATCTTCAACATTTATACTTTTTTCTATGGGGGCCTACAAAGTATCTCTTCTTTTGTATTTTTTTTAGATTATTGATGAGAGTTGTCCTTTGGGGATGTTGTGAAGTCCTCCTTTCACTTTTTCATCCTTTTTTTCTCTCTTTTGGAGAGGATTTTTCTCCCACGAGATTTTTCTCCTTTTCTCCAATTATGAGAGATTACATTGCATAGCAGTTGTGCATGGGTACCTAACATGGCCTTATAGCTGGGACCCATATTCCATTTCATTTTTCATAATAATCTCCCTAAGTTTTCACTTAAGGGGGTTGTTAAGGTTAAGTTTTTAACTTAGGGTTAATTGTTTTGGCAATTTTTCCGTATTGGGTATTTTTTCACTAGTTTCTTGTTTTCACACCTTTAAAAGGCCTATACATTATGTATTTTATGCGTCTCTCGTGTATTTGTTGAGGGTGGTTGTTTATACAAGTTGAGGATCTTGGGAAGGATCTACCATCTCCTACAATTTTTTTTAATTAAAATCTACTAGAATTCACATAATTAAATAAAATTTCCATTTTCTCTCTAGTAAAGTTTATCATTTCAAATAAGTCATCCATGGTTTGGGGTCAACTAGTGTAGAGATGGTATATTTTAGATAAGGTATGGGGATCTTAAAACAAGGGTGTAATTATTCAAATCCCCCTCAAAGAATTCATTGGTCATTTACTTCAAATATTTTGGAACCAAGCAAATATAGAAACTAGGAGTTTCCACTTCATTTTTTAAGAATTTATGGGAATCAAGAGAATCTAGGATCAATAAAGAAGTAGGTAAAAATATATAAATTTTAAAATTTAGATCCCTACCAAGAAGAAAATTTCCCTAATAGGAGACTAATCAAGGCTTTGATATTCTAAGATTGAGATAGTGAAATAGTGCATGGCCCGCAAGGTATTTTTGACCTCACATAATTCACCCATAGGAAAATAATACCTAGGTGTAGGGTTACAACCCATTGAATACATTTGTATTCCATGATGGAATTTTCTATCGAATAAAGTAGATTAAAATGAAATAAAACTATTTATGACGAAGAAAGTGATGTGAAAAAAAAAAAATTATAGGAAGAGGCCAGAGAAAATTTACCTTATAGGGTTATGTATTGCATTATGCATAGGGAAATATCGTTGTAGGGAGGATTAGTGGATATCCTAGTGTATCCAAAATATAGATACTAGATATCATACCCTTGATTAAGGAAAGTGCTACTAAATTTGTCTCCTCCCTAACTTATGGGTTTATACATTAATTTTCCAATTTGTGCAAGGCATTTTAAAGATGTTTTAATTTAAAATGGGTATTTAGTTTACTATTTTAATATATTTTATTTTTTATAGGGAGGTCTACCAATTACATCAATAATTATATATATGATTTAAAATCTTGTGTTTAGATCACCACTTTCATGATTTAGAGTTATAAAATATAATTTTTGAGGGATTGGTTAATCTAATTGCTAATATTATTTACATCAATTATTTTATGCCTTCCATGGAATTTTATGTACATTTCAAAATAGTTTAATCCAATATAATTTGGCAAGGAATAGCTTAAAATATGATTAATCAATTTCGCCAATTCTTCCTCATATAATTTAAAATTTAAATAGCTTACATATTTTTCTCATAGAAAAACATCAAAGATGAGAAGGACAGTGTTAATCAATTTGATACTAGGGTATGTGCAGGATCATCATGGAAAAATAGGCCCTAAAGTGGCAAAAAAATTAGAAAAATCAGAGTTAGGCAACTTGACGTAAAAATTTAAATAAGTTATCTATATTATTTCATAAATATGTAAGAATAGAATCTGTAGCAAATTGAATGTAGTTTCTAAACTACTAGATTTGTTTAAAAAGAAAAGAAATCTATTTGGTGAAAATTTGAAATTTCAATGCAGTAGTACTTAAATTTTAAGGAAAAAATAAGAAGTAGGTGTCTGTCTGACCACCCTAATGACAATAAAATGATAATATATTTTTATAGGATTTTATATATAAGTAGAGGACTCATGTCCCAATGTGATGCATATTTTTTTGTAATTTTTTCCAAGTAATTAATTAATTATGAATTTTTTATTACAACTTTTAAAAAATATAAAAAACCCGTATGTCTGACCACCTTAACTTGGTCAAAACTTCATGAAATTCAATTTTTATTTTTTTAATCCGATAGTATGCAAAGCATAGAATGTGACACATGTTTTGGATTCAAAAAATGTGATATCGTTTGAAAGATATAGATGTTTTCAATCAGTCCATGAATTAGGAATTTAGTCATAATTTGAATAGAAAATGAATAATAATTACTTATTGAATTCAAAGTAAAGCATAATTTATATTGGTGGAAATTTGAGAATCTCCTTTAAGAACCCTTTTCATTTCATTAATTTTGGGTTAAAAAAAGTCATCAGCCACATACCCATCATATTGCCACTTTTTGGCCCATCATGATCTTGCACATACCCACTACTAATGTGAGAAATTTATAAAATTATAGGATACTTTGAATAATTTAATATAATAGATTTTAATATCTAATTTACTTAATCCCCTATATTCTTCTATTGTATCCTAGTGAGATAATTTAAAGGTATAATAGTGATATTTTTTTTCTTCATGGACATATCGGCAAAGAGAATCATATTTAATCATGCATGATATGGACACATAAGATATACAATTGTAGCGTAAAAAATTATCACTTGAAATTTTCACACTAGGTTTTTCTCCCTCCTATGCATTTGGACCTAATTATGCACCTAATTTCCCAATTATGCATGTAATTTCCCGTTTTAAAACATCTCTTAGAAAATAAAATGTGGGAAATAAAAGTATGCATTTATTATTTTCCTTTGATGCCTTTGATCTTGGAAAATAAATAATCTAGTCTCAAGCATCCTACACCTTAGACAAACATTTTTGGCTCCAAATTTGTATATTTGAGTGTCAATAATTTATTATGTTAATCTCCAATTTCAATTGTTGGTCAACGGTATTTTTATTTTTGGGAAATTAGAATAATTAAATATAAATACCTAGTAATTTTATCATTTAAAATCCTAAGGAGAATAAAGAGAAACTATTGAGAGAATTGAAGATCCTAAAATCAATCAAAGGTAGTCAAGTGTAGAATTATCCAGATTATTGAAACATTTTGTCAAGCAAATTTTATATTATTTTCGTGTTGGAATTGGTTGTCATTGATGTCAACACTCATTTAGGGTTGTGTATGACGTTGTGCTAGTAGTGGATTTTTTGATGTTCATGGATGTTCATGATTGGATACAGTCATGCCTTGTTTGGATGGGCTACTAATGTTCATGGTCGGTGTTCATGGTCATATGTCATGCCTTGTTTACTGACAATTAGAGTTGTATTTTGTATGGTTACTAATACCAAAGATGATATCATGATGATATATTAAGATGAGGATTAGAAGCACTAGGATGAATATTAGAAGCAATGTTGAAATTGGAGAGATGTTGATGATCTCTAGTATGTTGTATGCTCTCTCCTAGTGTTCTTGAGGAAGTATGTGTTGTTGCAAGGATTTTCTAGTCTCCACAAGTTGGTGAAAGTTTCTACTATAGGAATTTGACTTGAAGACTATTTAGGAGAATTCTTTACATTCCCCCGTGTTTAAATTTTTTGGCCTATGGTTTGGAATTCGGTGTTATCATCTATGGATGTTAAACTACTATCTTTTTATGTCACCTATATTGTTGAGGAGGTTTTTGGTAATTGCAGAAGGTTGGAAGCTTTGTTTCCCATCAAGGGTTTCCTTGAAAAATGATCTATATTTCTTTCTATTGATGTTTCTACACATGCGGATTAATGGACATTCTCCCAGTGTTCTTACAATGTCCTAGTTTAGTTTTTAGATGTTTTTTTTACCGATAGTTGGTTTGTTAATTTTATATCTCATGGTTGTGTGTTCTAGGTTTTAGGATAAAGTGATTTTTTTTTTTTTGTGGTGGCTATTTCTGACATGATAGTGTGAAAGAAGTGTTTCAAACTATTTTTGGATATTCATGGAACATCTCTTTGTGGTACACACATCAATTATTGATCTCTATGGCACCACATATTGTTTCGAGTTGGTTTTCTAGGAAATTTATGGATTTCTAACTGACAGGGCTTGTTTTATTTCTTGTGCTATGTTCTTGGGGGTCTACACCAGCATTTGAGGTTGCATTAAGATGTATTTAGGTCCTAATATATCTTGTTGAGATCCACATTGAGTAATTTAAGTTGAAGATATTTTCTTGGGCCGAATAATATTGTGTTACATGTTTCATCCTCAAGTTTCCCTATTGCCAACTTGTGTTGTTCTACGCCAGTTTGTTTAATGTTTTAGATCACATTGGAAGATGTAATATGATTTTTTGGGTCCTCTCTATCTCATGGATAGGACCACATTATGCTATTGTGGATGACCTATTGGAATTATTGTTTAGTTTTTATTCTACTGTACCTAATTGATGTTTTGTGATCTTACAAAGGAGATAAGTGAAATGAAGCAGTGGGTTGTGTCTGAGTATGGATTAGTGAAGTGATTTGATAAAAATAAGAGTTAGATTATCTTTAACGCCTCAATCAGTAGAGTGTATTTTTGGCATATGTTGTAATTTCATATTTTCATGTATTGTACTATCAGATAATGAGTTTCTTCAGTGGGTCCTTTTATTTTATATTGTTCCCTAAAGTTGTGTACCTCGATACTACATGTCCTTTATATCTTTCCATAATGTTGTGTGCCTTAGCATGAAATTCCTTGCAAGAGTAGTGTGCCTCCATAGCCAGTGAACATTAAAATAAATTATCATTTTGTAAGCAGTGAGCTTCCTATATTGAGAGATTTATCTCCATTGTTTCTCCCTTCTTGGCTATTCCACGTAAATCTAGTGTTATCTTGTGAATGGGTGTTCATTTCCTTATCTTTCATTGCTTCTAACTTATTTAAGTTTTTCTAATCTAATTAAGGGTTATTGATCTTGTTAATAGTTTTAATTTGTATATTACTAAAAGATTTAAGATATAGAGGGATTTTGTTTTGATAGATACTAATTCACTGACCCTCTTAGTATCTAGGTGTGCTCAACAATTGGTATTAGATATGTACAAGTTCCTTTGAATAAGCTTAACCACTTGAGAAAAGGTCTAGGATGGCACATGATGTATCTTACAAGGGTCCCAGGTTTGATGGGATAAATCACACCTTTTTGAAAGTAAGAATTGAAGGCCATCTAAACTCTCTAAGGTTTGGTGTTTGGAAAATTTTCAAGGTTGGTTACATTTCACCTTCTACTCATCCAATAGATCTAGCTGAAATTAGATTGTATGAGAACAATTCCAAGGAAAATATTGCTATCATATGTAGGTTAGCTAAATCAGAACTTTTGAAAGTGATGAGTTACAATTCTACTAAGGATGTACGGGAAAAGTTGAGAAGCATTTATGAAGGAGATAATAAAGTGAAGAAACCCAAGATGTAAATCTTCAAAAGAATATTTGAAACACTAAAGATGATAGAGGAAGACATTCCTAGTTATATGCTCTAGGTGGATGAAGTAGTTACTAGCATTAGAGGTCTTGGTAAAGAAGTGAAAGAAAATGAGATTGTGAAGAAAGTTTGGAGATATCTCCATAAATATTATAGTCATAAGGTATATATTCTATTGAAGATTCTAAAGACTTGGATAAGTATTATGTAGATGAAATGTTTGGTGCTCGCATTTCCTTTGAAATGAGAGAATTTGAAAAAGATGATCCAAATATGAAGGAAGTAGCATTCAAAGTCAGTAAAAAGATAGAAGATGATTTAGTGGATCAGAATGATGAATTTGATGAGGAAAAAGTAAACTTTATGAAAATATTGAGGAAAGGCACTGACAAATACAAAGGTAAGCTACCTTTCAAGTGTTTCAATTGTGGGAGGATTGGTCATTTTGCATCTAAATATCCCTATAAAGAATTAGAATATGGAAACAATAGAGAGAAGTTCAAAAAGAGTTTATTTTCCAAGGATTTTTTTTTTGTTCAAAATATGAGGATAATTATTCAAATAATAAAACCCTATGCATGGCTATGAAAGGAAAAAATGGTGATATTGAAAAATGTTTAAGAAGTCTTCTACTTTGTAGGCTAAAAAAGTTAATGGAAGTTCAATGGTAGTGTGGACTACCTTCCATATATAGGAAAAAGAAAATACTTTGGTGATTAATAGTGGTTTCTCTAACTATATGACTGGTGACAAAGGAATGTTCACCAATCTTAAGAAATGTAATGGTGGAGCTGTTAAGTTTGGAGGTGATGAGTTGGCACAGATTTATGGAAAGGGTGTTATTCCCTATTTAAAATCTATATAAGAGTCAATTTTGACCCCTTATGCAAATTCCCTTTTTTCCTTTATCCACCTTAGAAAACCAAGTTTGGAGGCTTAATTACATATAATCCCGTTGCTTTCATCCCACTTGGCACTTGTTGTGAGCGTCGGTGGAGGAGTTTCACTTCCCATTGGGGGTCAACTTGTAATGCCCTCCTTGGCCAACAAATTCCTTCATCTCCTTCTTCAAATTCACCTCTTCTTGATCCATTTTCACTCTCTAGATCTCTTTGAGCCCTCTCTTATCTCTTCATCAAATCCTCTTCACAATATTTTGACAAGCTCTAAGCAGCGTCTTCACCATCCCTTCAATCTCCAAAAACTTTAAACTTCACAATAACTACATCAACACTCCATCGCTTCAGTAGAGAAAGTGTGGAACAAAACACCATTGCAGTAGAGGCTTGAGTTCCTCTCATTTTCTCTCCCATTATCCTTGAGCACTCTTGGTGGAGGTTGTAAGATTTCACTCCTCTCATCTATTAATTGGTTTAGCATAACACTATTTTGTAGTGCTTTAGTGCTCTTTACTTCATTTCTACTTTTCTCTCTATCTATCTAGTTGTCCATTGAGGTGGGAAAACCAAAATGGGGGTTTGATTGAGGCAGACCCCTATATAGAACCCAACAATTTCTCTCCCCCTCTTGTTTGTAGGTATTGAAGACACTCATGAGCTGGAAGCTTCATTACTTGCATGGTTGTAATTATTTCCTTCTCTTTATCTTTATCATCTCTATTTCACTTCATTTCAATCTTCTTACTTCCTGTTGCTTTCTTGCATTCTAGAATTTCTCAATAAATAGAGTAGAAGTAGTCATTTATCTATTTTATGAGACATTCTCATTCTCTGGTCTATATGAGATGCCAACGCGCCTCTAAGATGCCAGCATGCCACACTGTCATCTATATTTTTCACTGACGTCCTTTGGCCAAGAGCTTATTAGTTTGTCTAGAGAATCTTTGACCTGCTCTTTCTGATCCTAAAATTTTTGCCATTGTTCCTTGAGGTTTTTTAGGGAAGTTCACCCCATGAGGCTCTCTGAATGAAGAGAAATCATGACTAGCGAATGCCCCTCTTCTACATTTTGGTGAACCCGATGTGAAGAGAAAATATTTTGAAAAACTAGGAATTTATTGAAGAGAAAATATTTTGAAAAACTAGGAATTTATTTACCCCTACTTGGTGGGGTCATAACTTTTGACTCGGTGCTCGGAATCTATAATTGTTTGCACTCTTGGAAAGGTCTCCTAGAGAACTAGTTTTATCCCTAAAATACCAGTGTCTTTGAAAAACAATTTTTAGGGACTAATGCAAGTTTCGACCTCAAATTATGCTCCAGAAACCTCTGAAAGCATAAATTACTAGAACATAGAAAATACTAAAAAAATTGTAATTGATTTCATATCTTCTTTTATTAGTTTTGTTTATAAATTTGTTTAAAATGTAAATAATATTCCATTTCATGCATGTGATGGTGACTTGGATTTACCCATGTCACTTGGTATCTTTGATCCTTCTCACGAAAGTCCTCTGGCTTTAGGGGATATTTTGTTGCAAGAAGATGAAATCATTGATACCTTTCTTAATGTTATGCTACCTTCTCTTCATTCCAATGCACTCTCTTCTAGAGATGATGAATTTTTGAATAATGAACCTTATCTTTATTCCAATGTACTCTCTTCTAGAGATAATGCATTTTTGAATAATGAATCCTCTCTTCATTCTGATGCACTCTCTTCTAGAGAAGATGCATTTGTGAATGGTGAATCTCCTCTTCATTCTAATGCACTCTCTTCTAGAGATGATGCATTCATGAATGATGAATCTTTTATACCTTTCAATGCACTCTCTCTTAGAGAAGTTATAGTTTTTAATGATGAAATTCTTATCTATTCCAATACACTCTCCTCTAGAGATGATGCATTAGCAAATGATGAACCTCCTTCCACATCTGATTCTCCCTAGATCAATGTTGAGAATGTTTCTTCAAATAATTATTCCGCATTTGATCATGTACTGATTGATGTTGAGAATATGTATTAAAATAATTGTTCTACTAGCTGTAATGATTCTATAAATGCAGTCTATGTCTCTACTGCCCCTCAAAGGCCTAAGAGACTGGTCATTTACGTGACTCCAACTAGTCCTTCTCCTAAAAGGATTTGTTCTATTGATAGTGTTCCATTTGATAGTGACTCTCCTGATCTTTCTAAGGCTCCCTCTTATAGAGCGGTAGCCAATACCTACAAGAATAGAATGAATAAACAACCAATATTTCCTCAAGCACCTAAACCTACAACTAAAGCACCCAGTGATTATGATCTGGTCGAGAAACTTCAAGTTACTTCATCTAAGATCTCACTGTGGCACTTACTTCAATTTGCATTGGTTTACGAAGGAATGCTTTAGGAATCCTTGCAAAATATCCTCTTGCCTTCTTCCGCTATGTCGATATATGCTAATGCGTTGATAGCTTATATTCATGCGAATTCGTCGAATATTACATTTTATCCGCAAGAAATCCTACCTCCCAAAGTACAGAAGCAAGCAGATCCTCTAATGATTATAGTCAAAATTAATAAAATTGGAATTAGACGTACTCTCATTGACACTGGTTCAAGACTCAATATATGTAGCATTGATCTATTTCCTAAAATTAATATGTATCCATCTTCTCTTAATGCTTCTTTCGTTGTCATTCGTGGGTTGGATAATGTTGGTCAACAAGCCCTACACATGATAGTCTTTCCTTTTAGGTTGGGACCCATTACCACACCCACCCTTGTATATGTTATGTTAGAAAAGCTACCATTTAACCTTCTTCTTGGTAGACCGTGGATTCATGCTATGGGTGCAGTCCCATCTACCTTGCATAAATATATTTAGTTCATCGCTAATAATAAAGTGGTCACAGTCAAGGCTAACCCTGAGGCTATGTGCTTATGTGAAATGGTAGCTACTAGTAAAAATTTGGTTGTGCCTACTCTTATTCCTTTAGTATCTTCCAATGTGTCGATGTTTACTCCAGCAATATCTACAAAGGATACTCTTCAGATAAAGGTCCCTAAGGAAGATCCTTCTGAAGCAAGGATTCCTAAGTGTGCTCCTTCCACCTCTTCTCAAAGGAATGCACGTTGTAGTGATGATTGGGGTTCTTTAGACTTTACAGAATCCTTTGTTGGAAAGCATAACTTAGTCAACCCAATCCACTTAGACCTTTCGAGAACATCATCCACACCCGCTATCGAAGATGGTCATTCTTTTGTATTGTGAGATAGTGTGAACATAAATTCTAATGTCCTTGGTGTTGATCCTCCTTCTGAGGATGATGATCATAGTTATGTTAAAGAGGATAATGTTGGTAGTCTTACCAGGAAAGATGATGGTGATCTCACAGAGAAGTATGATCCCCGTTGTCAAAATAATACTCTCCATATAGATCATCCATTGTCTGCTACCTTCTCATCTTCTTCTTGTGAGAAGACAAGTCTTTATCTACAAGAGAAAGGGTTGCTTCCCGCTCCTCATCCTTTATCTAAGGAAGAGCGTATTTTGTTACGAATTCTAAAAATTTTCTTAATCACTCTTCCTTCTCATACATGTAAGAAATCTCTTAAAAATGATGAAGGAAAAAATTATTTCTACGCATACCATCGAGTGCTTGGTCATTCCACTAATGAATTTAAAGCCTTGAAAGATAAAATGCAACAACTTATTGATTTAGGTGCCACCAAACTCCCATTTTATTGATGCACCTTCCTTTCCTTCACATGATAAGTGATATCAAGGTTCACCTCTATCCTATTCTACATATCTTGCATGGTTCTCCTCCCCTGTATGTTAGGGGTAGTGATAACTTGTTTTGGAATTGTGTATCCTTCTTAAGGACCCCCTATCTTCTCTCTATCTTTCAATTCAAGCATCCCTCGAGTTGACCCCCCTTTCTTCATGGTTGGTTCCCGAGGAACCCCCTTTGAAGGTCTTTATTTCAAATGGATTCTTTCACATCTAGCTTAGGGAAAGCCTAACTAGACCTATCTTTTTTGTGACTATCTTGCAATGCAGCTTGTAGCAACCATAGGATTCTCTAATTTTTCTTCCTCTACAGGACCGAGAACCTGTAGAGCTCCAAGTAACATCCTTATTTTGTGATACGGGTTTTCCTCCTCGGGCGAGGATTTCTTTTATCACCTATACTTTGTGATACAGGTTTTCCTCCTTGAGTGGGGATTTCTTTTATCACCTATATTTTGTGATACGGGTTTTCCTCCTCTATCAGGGATTGCTTTTATCACTCTTGCATTCATTTCTATCTTTGTCTTCTCAACTGTATATACCGGATCAAAGATGAACATCTTCTTCATCCTAAGTATATGCTCACTCTTTAGCTTCATAGTTCTATGGAACTATGAAGTCCTCTTTTAACACTACACTCTAAGGTTCGCTAGATCAAGGTCTACTTCCTCAATGGTTCATGAATACATTTCTAACACAAATACTTATCTGATCTACTTTACCAAAGCATGCATCCATATTTGTGCTCGCTAAAGTGGGGGAAAAATGAATAAGAGTGAATTTGCACCCCTTATGAAAATTCTCTTTTTTCCTTCATCCACCTTAGAAAACCAAGTTTGGAGGCTTAATTACATATAATCCTGCTACTTTCATCCCACTGCGCACCTGTTTTCACCTTCAGTGGAGGATTTTTTGTTAGGGATGCTCGCGCGACACACAGACATCTGTGTGGCGCACTTACATCCCTGATAGATTCTCACGTTTGGAGCCTACAAAGGCATTACACTTCCCATTGGGGGTTGACTTGTAACGCCCTCCTCCGTCAACCAACTTGAATATCACTATTTCATTCATCTCCTTTAAATTCACCTCTGCGCTATTCATTTTCACTCTCTAGCTCTCTCTAAGCCCCCTCTTAGCTCTTCATCAACTCCTCTTCACAATGTCTCCTACAAACTCTTGACAAGCTCTAAGTAGCTTCTTCACGATCCCTTCAATCTCCAAACACTTTACACTTCATAGCAGCAACATCAACACTCCATCACTTCAGTAGAGTAAGTGTGGAACCAAACACCATTGTGGCAAAGGCTTGAGTTCCTCTCATTTTCTCTCCCATTAGCCTTGGGCACTCTTGGTGGAGGTGGTAAGCTTTCACTCCTCTCCTCTATTATTTGGTTGAGTAGCATAACACTATTTTGTAGTGCTTTAGTCCTCTTTACTTCATTTCTACTTGTTGGTGTAATTAATTATTTAATTACACTTTATTAAGTTTACTTAGGTTTTACTTAGGTAATAATTAGTTTACTTAATTAATAAGTAAGCTTTATTTAGTTCACTTGATTTTAGGTCAACATTAGGTTTTACATTAGGGTTATGCATACATTGCTTTCATAAAGCAATTTATCACTTATTATTTCTCAACTTCATGGTATTAGAGCTCTAGACCTGTAGCTACATGTTCATCTTTTGAAGATATTTCCTCAACAGTGATTTTTTCTATGCAAGGGTTTGAAGCTAGGTGGATTTGGGAGTAACCTTTTTTTTTGGCATTTTTTGGACAAAACAGATCTCGCCAATGAGTCTGCAGCACTCGAAAACCCCTATTTTCATATAAAAATTTTCAATTTTGGACACAGTCGACCAGAGAGGCAAAAAAAAAAATTCCCCAAGGCTATACGTCCCTAGGGCATGCAGTTCGAGGCTTGGAATTTATTTTTTTTAAATAAAAATAATAATCAATTTGATTTTTGCATGGACTATTCAAAACAGACCATGCCACCTCTACACCACCACCACACCACTCCCACTAGTCCACTCTGCCCACTCCAACACCATCGTCGCCCTCCTGCGTCGATTCATCAGTCTCCAGCTCCTATAGGGTCACATCGGTGAGCAGGAGCCCCAAATCCAGCCCCGTTGGCCTCCCAACCACTACATTCTATCCTATTAGTGATTGAGAACTTTTTCTCCAGCCCCCTAGTCCTGCATGTGACAGGGGCTATGATTTTTTAGCCCTTGAGGGTTGCAAAAGGCTTATTGGGCATATTCAAAGCATTTTTATGAAATCGGCTATAAATTTTTCATACAATGTCCATTTTTTGCAAACAAGATATCATTAGAAAGTTGGTTCAATGCTCTATCTAGTGGTGTAGGTTTTATTTTCTGGTTATTTTTTTTTATGCTTTTTTCGACCTCTGAAGTCAGAAGTTGTTGTTTTCACTCTGAAGCGCATATCTTTTTCCTCGCTTATCCATTTTTCACGATTCAAGAGACATTGGAAAGCTGGTTTCATCCTCTCCTTAGATCTCAGACCTATTTCTTCTAGATTTTTCACCAAGTATCTAATTTTTTTCAGATCTCACCCTTTCCTTTTTGAGTTATTTTCTTGAGAAATGTGCAATCAGAGTATTTTTTTTAGATCAAAGAGGATTTTTTTTTGCTTTGAGAGTATATACTAATGTTTTATGTCAAGGATTTAGTTAATATTGCACCCCTTACTCCATTCAACTATTTTGGTTGGAAAAAAATGGAGATTCATTTGAAGCATCAAGGGTTGTACAAGGTAACCATGGGTACAAAAATTGAACCTACAAGTGCTACTAAAAAGAGAGAATGGTTTAATAGGTGTGATGAAGCTTTTGGTACTTTATGTTTGTCTCTTTCTTTTTATCTTCTTTTTCATGTTGAGTCTTGCACTACACCCAATGAGATTTGGACTAATTTGGAGTCTTTGTTTGGGAAGCAGGATACTATGAGAGGGTTTCAGTTGGAGAATGAGCTTATTGGCTTAAATCCTAGGGATTTTGACAGCATCTAGGAGTTTTTCACTAGACTCAAGTCTCTTAGATTATAGTTGTCACATTGTGGTGTTCAAAAGGAAGACTCTTAGTTGATATTGTCCATTCTTTCTAAGCTTGGACCAGATTATTCACTTTTTGTATCTACCTTTTATGCCACTAGGGATGCACTTGGTACTAGATTTACTATGCCTTCTTTTGATGATTTTGGATCTTCTCTCACTCAAGATCAGGCCAAGTTGGCTAGGATGGGAAAGTTGAAGCCCTCTTCATCACATGAACTTATTACATCACAGGAGCCCAAAGATCAAAATGCTTCTAGAGGAAAAGGCAAGAAAAAAAAACAAAAGGATTCCAAATCTCATGAGTAGTAAAAAGAGTCCTTAGATTCATCCTCCTCTTCTAAGGGGAAATCATCTAGGAAGGAGAAGGTTCCATGTGCATATTGCAAGAGAGAAAGGCATGTAGAACATAGTTGCTATAAGGACATTGATGCGCTGAAGCATCTTCTTTAGAAACATTAGATTGATTTTCTTTCTAGGATGCTTGCATGATAGGGGAACAATTGGTTTACATACTTCATCAAATATGAAGGGACATGCTCTTTGTGCTTCTTCAGGTCTTGGATCAGGGAGATGGCTTCTAGATTTAGGAGCATCTCATCATATGGCATCTTCATAGTCTATGTTCACTTCCTTTGATCCTTGCACTATGTATCCTATTTTAATGGGAAATAATACATACATGAGTGTTACAGGGAAGGGGTCTATTATTTTTGGGTACAACACTCTTCAGGATGTCTTTTGTGTTCCTCATTTTACAAACAACCTTCTTTGCATATATCAGATCACACATGGAGGTAATGGGAGATCTATGGAGTTCACACTTGATTCAGTTATCATCAGAGACTTGTAGAGTAGAGAAGTTATTGCTATTGGGGTGGTGGATCACTCATCTCGGTTATATTCATTAGTAGATTTTGCTACTAATGGTTCTTTTGTTCCTACAATTGTTCATCACACTTCTAGTGTGAATCATCATTCAGAGGAGATATTTGGCTTCTTGAAAATTGGTGTTCTCACTTTAGATTTAGTTCTTGAGAAATCCATTCCCTCTCCTCCACCTACTTTTGAAATTGTTGATACTTCTATGGATACAAATGTAGTTTCTTCCATTTTAGTGTTGCAGGACCTAGTTGATCATTCATCTTTGGAGGTTTCTCTTCAATATTCACCTACCTTGACTTCTTTGGTTGAGGTCACACCTGCTTCTGTTGAGAAATATTAAGATACACTTGATTCACCTTCAGAGATTGCATTCATGATGCGTCTTCCCTATCACTTCTTTTAGGAGATGTAGTTTCTTCAATCTTTTTGGGGCTACTTCATTCTTGTGGGGTTATTTGGTCTCTTCATTCCTCTCTTATGGGGGGGTTAATTCATGTATCTTTTTGATGGATGGTGTCCTTGGGGGGTCTTATTGAGTCGTCCATCTTTCCTCAATTTTTTTTTCCATTCTATTTTGGGAAGGAGTTTTGTTCCCATGTGGTTTTCCCCTTTACCCCCTTTGATTTAGTCTGAATTGCATTTGTAAATGGGTACCTGATCAAGCCTCATTATCAGAACCCATATTTTCTTTCATACATCTTTTCCTAGTGTTTTAGCTACTCCCTAAGTTCATCTTAAGGGAGGGTGTTAGTGTAATTAATTATTTAATTACACTTTATTATGTTTACTTAGGTTTTACATAGGTAATAATTAGTTTACTTAATTAATAAGTAAGCTTTATTTAGTTGAGTTGATTTTAGGTCAACATTAGGTTTTACATTAGGGTTATGCATACATTTCTTTTATAAATTGATTTATCCCTTGTAACTTCTCAATTTCTAAATAATATTCAACATCTTCATGCAAATTGCTCTACTTTTTATTGATTTTCTTTTGTGGAAGGCTTTTTCTAGTTTGCATGTCTAATCTTGGTTTCTAACACTACTTTTCTCTCTATCTAGCTGGCTGTCCATGGAGGTGGGAACACCAAAATGGGGGTTTGAATAAGGAAAACCCCTATACAACCCCAAAAATTTCACTCCCCTCTTGTGTGCAGGTATTGAAGACACTCACAAGTTGGAAGCTTCATCACTTGCATGGTTGTAAGTATTTACTTTCTTCTCTTTATCTTTATCATCTCTATTTGACTTCATTTCAGTATTATTACTTCTCGTTGCTTTCTTGCATTCTAGACATTCTCAATAAATAGAGTAGAAGTAGTCATTTAGCTATTTTCTAAGACATTTTCATTCTCTAGTCTATACGAGATGCCAGCACGCCTCTAAGATGCCAATGCACCACGTTGTCATCCATTTTTGCATGCAACATCCTTTGGTCAAGAGATTGTAAGTTTTTCCAGAGAGTCTTTATACCTGCTCTTTTTTATCCTAAAACTCTCATCACTATTCCTTGAAGTAGTTTATGGAAGTTCACCTCGTGAGACTCTCTGAATGAAGAGAAATTGTGAGTAGCAAATCCCCCTCTTCTAAAAAGATTATATTTTAAATTTATTTGGCCTTCTTTTTCTCTCTTGAAAATTATCTCTTTCCTTTCTATCAAAATATCTCTTTCTCTCTTTCTCTCAAGCTTACATAGATCTCTACAACTACCTTGTCTCTCACAACTATCTCTCTCTCTCTCTCTCTCTCTTGTGCTTCCTCAATCCTTGTAGGTATTGAATAATAGGGGAAATGAGGATGCTTTATAACCTAGATCATAGAACACCACTTCCCCAATTGTCATTCAAGAATGCCCTTGGATCCTAGATTGGATTGACTATCAACCCCAAAGGTGATTCAATTTTCAACAGGGAAGACCTAGGAGGGGTTTCTTTCAGCTTTGAGGGGTTCACCACTAAGTAAAAGCTTGTAAAAGACAATTTAACATTCAACTCACAAAACCTAGTAATGCAAGCCAAATAATGAATGCAAATGATGAAATTAAGCAATAGGAAGTTAGGATGTGTGTACCTAAGAAGTCTAGAAATATGATGAGGATTGGGGAATTGTAAAAGTACTATCAAAATGTGTCAGGGAGGACTAATGCGCCCTTAATTTTGTCTTAGTCTTGTTGTTGTTTTTTGGGGTAGATACAAAATCTTCGAATGTCAGAATAGAATCTGAAAGAATCTCTACAAAATACCACTTGGAGGACTAAGAAACCCTTTAGGCTCAATGTCTACACTTCCTTCTTCTCTTATCTCAGGTCCTAAAACTTCCAGATCTGGCCTGTAGGTGAGCTTTCATGAAGATAACAACTTTGCAATGCACCTTTGCACTCCAAATGATATTTAGCCTAAATCTATAAACACATACATGCAAGAGAGGGAAACTTTTTTATTGTAAGTAAATGGGGGTTTTCCTTCGTCAAACCCCTTTTTGGTAATTAAACCTTGGAATGAAATGAAATAATGGAGGTAAATGATGAATGAACAACATGCAATGTTAAAAATCACCAAACCTTTGTTATGAAATCTACAAATTTGTGTGAAGTGGCTTACTTGAATGTAGATCTTGACTTGAATGAATGCTTGATAGACCTTGACTTGAATTGTTTACTTGAATCAAAACCATACATCACAAATGTTAGCTCAAAATCACACACGATGCAATAATATCCTTATATGATGCTAGCATCTTGATGGTGGCTCCAAATGTTTGATGAATTGCTCTTGAATGCTCTTGTAAACTCAATTATTCTATTAGGAATTCCCTCACAACATTCTTCTATTCTTGGATAATAAAATGAGTCAAATAACCTTGTATTTGTACTTATCTATGCTTAATATCCTGAAATTATAGCACAAAAAGCCGACATATGAATTCATTAATTAAAAGGGGCTAAATACCACCAAGATTTGAAATTAAATCTCAAAAATAACCTAAGGTTAATTAAGATGCCCTAGGTGGCATTTTAGTCCTGAGGCATGAAACTCGGGGTACATACTCCAAAAAGGGAGCCAATTAAGGTCCATTTAAAAAGAGGGTCCCAAGACCTTTGGAGGACAAAAATTCCCTAGGAGGCATCTTAGTCCTAACCCAAAAATTAGGGATACACAACTAGAATAATTAAATGATCATTTCTCCTTTGATGATTGTCTATATTAGCCATAGAAAGATATAATTTATTAGGCCTATGGATGCAAAATAGGACCAATTACAACATAATTAAGGATAAATAAATTAAGGCAGGCCCAAACAAGTGTGAAAATGCAAGGGTATCCATTTTTCTACACTACATCTATCCCCCACTTTAGTGAGAGGATGAACTTGCTTCAAATTCATACTAAATTAGCTAACCATGCAATCAACAGGGGTTCAAATGTAGGAATTCTAGTAAGATAGGATGACAATAACCAAGAGGGTGGCCAAGCCTCTAGGATCAAGATCCTATGGAAGACCAACATAAGCACAAAGGAGCATGCTTACAGATGATATATGAAGCCATAACCAAAAAGAAAAGGAAAAAAAGGAAAAAGAAAAATGCAATGGATCAAGCTTCAAATGGCCATCCAATGTGCTATGGATTGGGTCTAGGATGTTTCTCCAAAAGAGGTTTACAAGTGGAACATGATGTACACTATGCAAACAAAACACATGCTCATAAGGGCTAGTGAAGCTAGTTGTCCACTACATGAGCCCCAAGAGATCCATATGAAAGTCATACCCCCATGAATATGATGAGGACAAAAATAAAATGCATGCTCCAAGGGCTAGTGAAGCTAGTTGTTCACTAGGTGAGCCCCAAGGAACCATATCAAATCCATACCTCCATGACTTTAATAGGGTATAAAAAAAAAGTAAGAAGAAAAAGGGATGTTTGAAGGAATTTTGCTTCGTTTGTGCAAGGTCTCATCTTAGGGAACATTGTGCTTAATGTCTCCAAGAGAGGACAAATGCAAGGTCTCATATTAGGGAAAATTGTGCTTAACATCTCAAAGAGAGGACAAATGCAAGGTCTCATCTTAGGGAACATTGTGCTTAACATTTCTAAGAGTGGACAAATACAAGGAAATATCACACTTTTAGAGAAAATCACACCAAATGACACCACCAAGAAAGGAATGCATCATAGGAAGAAACAAAATTGCACAATAAAACATGAGTATTGATGTATTACCATAATTTAAAGTGTTTTCTTACATCATTACTATGAGAAATTTCGCTAAAGTAGAAGAAGACATGAGAGCTTACTCGAAAATCCCTATGCCAAGTCACATTTTTTCGACAAGCTACATCATGCAATAGGATGGAAGGGTTGCCCCCAAAAATACAATGCTAAAGATAACTAGTATGTCATATGTGAGCCAACTTAAGGCATGTTGCCCACATCCCAAGCTTTCTCTTACATATACATGGAAGGTCGTCAACTAGCCAAAAGAGACAACAACCAGTGACATACGAGGAAAAGGCTACCCAACCTTTTTCCCCCACATAGTGTAGGACAAGGATGAACAAAAATGAAAAGTGGAACTAGGTGCTTCAACCCAAGGGAGAACACCACAATCCTTAAGATATTGAAATTTATTTGTCCAATCCTTACATTAATTAGTAGAATTACCATGAACACTATGATATGCACAAAATGAACTCTTGTATTAAAATTTATTTCATGTTCTTGGGGGAGAGATATCAAACAATCTTGGAGGAGTATCAACAAGATACTTTCTTGATCAAAAGTAGAGGATTCTTCATTATTTTGTGCCAAAGATATCTCTTGCTTAGTATTAGTTGTCATAATTACACAAGACTCTTTATATTGCAAGATTTTGTACTCTCCTTTATAGGAGGTTGTAAAATCTATAAAATTAGAATCATAAGTGTTTTCCATGATGAAATTAACATTAAGTGAGGACTCATTTTTTTCTTTCAAAGGATAATAATAAAAACCACTAGTGTCTATCAAATCAAGATGCACTAATGTTAAATTTGGCTTAGAGGAAACTTTTCTAATAGTGTTGATATTGAGTGAAGGATTGTTTGTTTCTTTTGAAGGGAAATAACCTAGACCAATAGTAAGAGAGTTTTCAGGAGAGAAGAAAAAAATATGTTAATCCAATTTCATGAATAGGTTTTGTAGAGTAACTTCATCACAAGGAGGGGAGGCATCGGGAGAAGGAAAAACATCACATTATTATTTTTCAATGATTGGATCCTTTTGCTCAACTATGTATTCTTTGTTAAAAGGTGCAAGACAACTAAGAGGGGGGAGGTGAATCAGTTGTCACCAAATTTAACCTCAAAACTTCAACACTTATTAACTTTACAACCACACTATTCTGTTAATAATCATGAACATGAAATGTAGATAACAAAAAGTAAAACAAATACAATGAGTACCAGATTTTACATGGAAAATGCAATGAGGGAAAAAACATAGTGAGGATTAGCTCACAATATAAAGAGATAGAAAAACTAATTACAAAGGCTCACTTCCAAGGGCTCACTTCCCAAAAGAGGACTCACTGTCTAGATACAAAGGCTCACTGCCTAAAGAAAGGACTCACTATCCACCCGAGAGGTTCACTACCTATTGATACAAAAGAAAACAAAAGATCCACCATAGAAATTAACACACATCCACAACCTTGATAAAAAGATTGCAAAAAACTTTAGCTCACTGCCTTCAAGAATCTAACACAATGAAGTACTGCTAGCTTAACTCACTTTCACACACTTCTACTCTTTTAATTTGTGGCTTACTTTGTTACTTTTCCATCCTAATTCAATTCTTCACAATTCGACTTTCATTTATACCATCTTCAACCTTAGAAACTTTCTCCAAGGTCTGCCACATATGCCTCATTTCATAAATTCAAATTAGGTTAGCAACTCAAAATTCCCACAGTGGAAAGGAATGAGAGTGGACCAATAAAAATACTTAACCAAGACCAAAAATAATGTCTTAGATCAACCACACACTTCCTTAATTAAATTTAATTCTTCAAAGGAAGTGTAAACATAAGGTTGTCCAAACCTAATGAAATCACAAATGAACATTGATGTACATGCTTCCCAACAAGAAGATAGTACACGGATGATGCAAAATGCTTCATTATGCATGAGAACACATCTCATGTTCCTTCAGATATATCCATAGCAAGTGCAACAATCTTTAAACATAGAAATCCTTCCATCAGTCCATTCGGACTGTGCAAACACATACAATAACTCTAAAACTTGACTGTCGGATCACCAAACCACACATGTCTTTTCCAGAACCAAGATAACACCATTATAAGACACATTCTAGATATGGAAGATCTGAAATAGAACAAAAGAGGATTGTGAATCAGAAACATTTTTCCCAATCACAAAAATCTAACTCTGCCAAAATGGTTCACACAACTCTCACACTTCATCAAACCAAAAACTACAAATTAGTAGATATCACCATTAGATGATAAAAAAAAACCTTCAGATTTTCACAAGCATAGGGTCAACATAGGAGAAACATGGAGCACATTTTGAACACATTCATAACTTTGACTTCTCTCTTTATTAATTATCTCAAAATCACTTGGAAACTCATCAATTCAGCACATCTAGAACATCATAAAGATATCTCCATGTACTCACAACATCTCGACAATAGGTGAACTATACATGCACAATCTGCAATATACTAAACTATGTTGAAATCAATGACAACATTAATGACAACACCACCAAATATGCTCATACTTGCAACAATCTCCCCCTTTGTCATTGATGGCAACACATGATGTGAAAAACCATCAAAGACAACATCCTACACAATATTCTAAGAGGACATCTTGTCTTCCTTTTCTTACTATTTTTCACGTGACTTTCTCTCCCCCTTTGACATAAATGGAAAATATAAAAAAATATGATTACTCCCCCTTAGGAGTGCACTCATTCAACTTATACTGCAACAATGAAAACCCTTTCTACTCCCCCTACTGAGTAGACCCATTCACTAGTCTAGATAAATGAAGAATTTGTGAATTCACTGGACTAATGAACCTTTATGTGCACCTATTTCAGAGGGACAATGACTCCCAAAATCTCTGAAGATACTCAAAAGTATCCTTCAGAAGAGCCTGAGTAAATATATTTGTAATTTTTTCCTTTGTTGTCACATACTCCAATCTAACTTCATTCTCCAAAACTTTTTTTCTTTGGAAATGATATCTAATAGATATGTGTTTTGTTCTTAAATGCATAACCATATTCTTTGAAATGTTTATACCACTTTTTTTGTCACAAAAAATAGGAGTAGGATCATCACATATTACTCCAATGTCTTTCAGAGTTTGCTTCATCAACAAAACTTGTGTGTAGTAGGATGTTAGCAGCAATGTATTATGCCTCTACAGTGGATAAAGAAATTGAGTCTTGTTTCTTACTCAACCAAGAAACCCATCTTCTACCAAGAAATAAAGCACCCCCACTGGTACTCTTTCGGTCATCCACACAACCAGCCCAATCTGCATTGTTATAAGCACTCAAGGTGAAATCAAGACCCTTAGGATACCATAAACCATAATCCAATGTACCTTTAAGATATCTAAATATCCTCTTTATTGATGTAACATGTGCCTCTTTAGGATCTGCTTGAAATTTGGCAACTGAACATACTACATGCATAATATCTGGTTTGGTAGCAGTAAGATATAGCAACCCACCAATCATAGATCTGTATTTGTTCTGATCAGTTTTAGCAAATTCATCATCTTTACTCAACTTACATCTAGTCACCATTGGAGTACTAATTGGTTTGGAATCATCCATTCCAAACTTCTTCAACAACTCTTTCACGTACTTGGATTGTGAATTGAATATCCCCTTATCAGTTTGATTTACTTGAATACCAAGAAATAAATTCAAATCACTAATCATGGAAATTTCAAATTCTTTTTGAATTTATTTTGCAAATATTTTACAGATGCCTTTATTTCCACCAAAGATGATATCATCAACATATACTACCACTATTAACATTTTGTTACCTTGCACTTTTAATTAAAGATTGCTATCAACAGAGCCTTTGTTGAATCCTTGTTTAGTCAAGTATCTATCCAATCTTGTGTACCAAGCTCTGGGAGCTTGCTTCAGTCCATACAATGCCTTCTTCAACTTACAAACTATATCCGGTTTGTCAAATAATTGAAATCCTTCAAGTTGTTCCATGTATACTTCTTCCTCCAATTCACCATTTAGAAATGTTGACTTGAAATCCATCTGATATACTTTGAAATACTTGTTGGAAGAAAATTCCAAAAACATTCTAATAGATTCCATTCTATCCACAGGGGAAAATGTTTCTTCAAAGTCTATGCCTTTACCTTGTGAGTATCCCTTGCATACAAGTCTTTCCTTATTTCTTATAACTTCACCATTTTCATTCAACTTATTCCAGAACACCCATTTTGAACCAATTTGTACATTCTTATTCAAAGTTCTAGGAACCAATTCCAATGTCTTATTCTTTTCTATTTATTGCAAATCTTCTTTCATAGCTCTCATCCAATTCTCATCTTCACATGCTTCACTCATATACTTAGGTTCAATTTTAGAGAGTAAACATAGATTTTCCTCACCTGCTACTTTACTTCTTGTCTTCACACCTTCACTCTTATCTCCAATTATCCATTCCTCTAAATGATTCTTTTGCACATACTTAGGAGTCTTAGAAACAGGTTCTAGTTCATTTTCTTCTTCTTCTTCTTCAGTATGTTCTTCTTCCTCTTCTTCTTCCTTCTCCTTATTCTCTTCTGGTACTCTTTCGTAGATAGGATCATCAGGTTCAACTTCACTTATCTCGATAGGTTTGTACATGCCTTCATCAAATTTTACATTAGCACTTTAAACAATCTTCCTCAATCTTTTATTGAAGCATCTATATGCTTTGCTAGTAGTAGAGTACCCAAGAAAAATTCCTTCATCACATCTAGCATCAAAATTACCAAGATTTTCATCATCTCTTTTAATGTAACATCCACTTCTAAATACCTTGAAGTACTTCACAGTAGGAATCTTACTATTCCATAACTCAAAAGGAGTCTTTGTGCTTTTTCCAAACTCTATTTAGAACATAAATAGAAGTGTGTATTTCCTCTCTCGAGTACACATCCAGTACATTTGAATGTTTCATCATGGTTCTTGTAGCTTCTTGTACTATCTAGTTTTTCCTCTCAACTACCCCATTCTACTTAGGGGTTCTTAAAGCAGATAATTGTCTTTTTATGCCATGCTCTTCAAATAATGTATTAAATTCACTAGAAGTGAATTCTCCACCTCTATCAGATCTTAGACATTTAATTCTCAGGTTCACTTCATTTTCCACTCTTTCTTTGAACACTTTAAACCTATCCATAGCCTAAGTCTTTTCTCTAAGAAAATCAACCCATGTCATTTGAGAATAATCATCAATAAGGAGCATGAAATACATGTCACCATTCAGGCTTCCCATTCTATTCGGACCATAGAGGTCAATGTGAATTAACTCCAACATTCTTGTAGTAGATTGCTCTTTTCCCTTAAAACTGGTTCTTGTTTGTTTCCCCAAGTAATAGCTTCTACACATAGTATTAGAAGGCTTTGCAATTCTAGGCAGACCTCGAATTACATCTCTTGAACTGATCCTGACTAGATTATCAAAGTTTTCATGTCCCATTCTCTGGTGCCACAACCAACTTTCATTGACTTGAGATACAAGGAACTGACCATCAATGCCCTTAAGTTGATATATTTTTCCATGAGTTCTCCTTCCAGTAGCAACCATATCTCTGGATCCTTTTATGATTTCATACGTATTATTCTGAAACACAAGCTTAAAACCATTACTACACATCTAACCATCACTCAAAAGTTTATGCCTCAAACCCTTTACATAATATACATTATCAGTGTTGTGAATTCCATCAAAGCTAATAGAACCTTGTCCAACAATCTTCGCTCTTGAATCATCACCAAACATGACCAAACCACCATCATACTTTTCAAGTTTAGTGAAATTACTTTTATCTCTAGTCATGTGATTAGAGCATCCACTATCAATCACCCAGTAGTCTTCATCCTATCTGGCATGAAAGGTGGTGACCAAAGTACCTTCCATCTAATTCTTTTTCTTCTCCGGAGCATTCTCTCTTACACATTTTCTAGGTTTAGCAGATATAGATTTACTCTCCAAAGCTAAAAAAAAAATTCACTATCATCACCCCAATAATCAGATTCATCATTAGAGATTCCAACTTATACTTTAACATAATACAACTTCTTATATTTCTTATCCTTTCTATCATTATCTTTGTGATCCTTGTTCTTCTTATGTGTAGCTCTATTTAGACATCTTGAATAATAATGACCAATATTACCACAATTGAAAAATTTAAAGGGCAACATACCTTTATACTTACCAGTACCTTTCTTCAACTTCCTAATGAAATTCACTTCCAGCTCATCAGAACCATCACTGTCTGGATCATCTCCAATCTTCATTGCCTTAAATTTTGTTTGCATCTTTTCGTCCTTTCCAAACTTACTCATCTCAAATGTAGTCAAGGTGTGAAATAGCTCTTCTTTAGTATACTTCTTAGGATCATACATTTTTTCAATAAATAAAATCTTATCACTATAACACTTTGGAAGGGTTATTAGGATCTTCTCAATTATATCTTCATCTGTCAGTTTACCCCCTTGATCCCTAACATCATTCACTGCAAGTTCAAATCTCTAGAAATAGCTTGCAAAATCTTCACCTTCTTCCATTTTCAAATCCTCATATCTGCACTTTTCTGTCAACCTCTTTGTCAATTTCACTCTTTCATTTCCTTCATAAAGATCTTCCAACTTCTTCCAAACTTCATAAGCAGTATCCAAAGAAAAAACCTTAGTTCACTCAGTTTTAGATAGAGCAATGAAAATAGCATATCTCACCTTCTCATTCTCCTTATAAGAAGAAACCTCATCTAAAGTAGTAGAACCACTTGCTAGAGCAACATACTTCTTTTTAACAACCTTCAAGGTCTTGTAACCAAGAGAGATAATATATCCTCTCATCTACACTTTCTAGTCACTGTAATCAGATCCATCGAACATAGGGATCACCAACTTATGTGCCATTGGATCTTCCTTAAGTAGTTAATCTCTACACCAAGGAACCAACACTCTGATACCAATTGTTAAAAATCACGTGAAAAATGAGAGGGGGGTGAATCAATTGTCACCAAATTTAACCTCAAAACTTCAACAATTATTAACTTTACAACCACATTGTTCTATTAATAATTATGAACATAAAATGCAGATAACAAAAAATTAAAATTAACACAATGAACACGAGATTTTACATGGAAAACCCAATGAGGGATAAAACATAGTGAGGATTAACTCACAATATAAAGAGAGCAAAACTGACTACAAAGGCTCACTTCCCTGAAGAGGACTCACTGCCCAGATACAAAGGCTCACTGCCTACAGAAAGGAGTTACTGTCCAATAGGGAGGCTCACTACCTACTGATACAAAAGAAAACAAAAGATCCACCACAACAAGTAACAAAAATCCACAGCCTTGATCAAAATATTGTAGAAACCTTTAAATAACTACCTTCATGAATCTAACACAATGAAGTACTGCTACCTCAACTCACTTTCACACACTTCTCTTTTAATTTGTTGCTTACTTTGTTACTTTTCTATCCTCATTTAATTCTTCACAATCCAACTTGCATTTATACCATCTTCAACGTTAGAATATTTCTCCAACGTTGGCCACATATGCCCCATTTCATAAATTCAAATTAGGTTGACAACTCAACATTTCCATGGTGTTAAGGAATGTGAGTGGACTAATAAAAATACTTAACCAAGACCAAAAATAATGTCTCAGATCAACCACATGCTTCCTTAATTAAATTTAATTCTTCAAATGAAGTGTAAACATTCGGTCGGCCAAACCTAATGAAAACAAAAATGAACATTGATGTATAGGTTTCCCAACCAGAAGATAGTATGTGAACGATGCAAAATGCTTCATTATGCATGAGAACACATCTCAGGTTCCTTCAGATACATCTATAGCAAGTGCAAAAATATTCAAACACTAAACTCCTTCCATTAGTCCATCTAGACTGTTCAAACACAAAGAGTAACTCTGAAATTTGACTTCCAGATCACCAAACCACATGCATCTTTGCTAGAACCAAGAGAACACCATTATAAGACACATTCCAAATCTGCAAAATGTGAAATAGAACAACGAAGGACTATAGTGTAGAAAAATTTCTCCCAGTCATAGAAATATAGCTCTGCTAGAACAGTTCACACATCAGTGAACACAACTTTCAAAATTCATCAAACTAGAAAATACAAATTAGTAGATATCACCATCATATTTTCACAAGAATATGATCAACACAAGAGAATTGTGGAGCACATACCAGAGCACATTCTGTACACATTCATAACTATGACTTCTCTTTTTATTAATTTTCTCAAAAGCACTTTGAAACTCATCAATTCAGCACATCTGCAACATCATAAAGATAGCTCCATGTACTCACAACATCTCAATAGTATCTCAACTATACATTCACAATCCAATATACTAAACTTTTTTGACATCAATGAAAACATTAATGACAACATCACCAAATATGCTCATACTTGCAACATTCTTTGATGGGGGAAACATTAGGAAAGGGAGCAAGAAGATTCTCATGACTTTCAATGAATAGTTCTTCTAATCCCTAAATATCTTCTTCACAATTATGTGTGACATTAGGAGAAGAACAAGTATGATTATCATGAATATCTATGATTACATCTCTTTGTCTAATATTTTCTTCCAAAATGGGGGAAGAAAATAAAGAGGATTTTCATAGGTCTTAAATTTTTGATCATCTAATGCCAACATGTCCTCCTCACAAATAATGTCATTGTCATGATTGCTTACAAAAAATTTTTGACAAATAGGGGAGGAGTTGGGAGATGAATGGAGACTAGGTATAGTGATGTTAAGAAATATGTCTATGATCTCATTCTCTTGTTCCATAATATCTTCCAAAGTAGGAGAGGTTATAGAAGAGGATCTTTCAACATTGTCATGATTCTCAATGGGTGTATCTTCTAGCACCAAAATACCTTTGTCAAATGTAGGAGAGATATTGAGAGAAGAGGAACTATGTTTATCATGATTGTCTATGCTTTCATCTTATTGTATCACTTCATTTCCACAAATAGAAGAGATATTAGAGGGTGTGGAATTATGGAGTGTGTCAAAATTGTCATTCTATTGCACTAAGAGACTGTCATAACTAGGAAATATATTGGAAGGATGATTACCATGCTTCTTAATGAGATTTTCCTTAGCATACCTGGAAAGGAAAAATATTAACATTGTGTGACAATTGATCTATCCAACTTACACAATATTTCAAATGACTACCCTTAAATGGATGTTTAGATCCCAATGCTTAAAACATGAATAAAATGTTGCAAACAAGATATAATTTGAATGCAATTTTCCAATCTTAAGTGAATGAAGAATGGCTCTAAATGCAATTATCCTGAATAACAATGTAATTTTTATGTTTTTTTAGATGATGCAAAGATGCAAAAATGCAACCTATATGCACTTTCATTAATGCAATATTTAGGAACCCTAGATGCAATTTCACTAATACAAATGCAATGAAAAATGAATGCAACCTAGATCTAGGTCCTTAGTGAACTCCAAATTAGAAAAATGAATGTCCAAAACATCAAGTTCAACAAATTGAACAATAGGGGAAATGGGGATGCTTTATAACCTAGGTCATAGAACACAACACTTCCATAATTGTTCAAGAATGCCCTAGGATCCCAAATTGGATTGACTATCAACCCCAAAGGTGAGTCAATTTTCAACAAGGAAGAATGAGGAGGGGGTTCTTTAAGCTTTGAGGGGTTCACCACCAAGAAAAAGATTGGAAAATACAATTTAACATTCAACTCACAAAACCTAGTAATTCAAGCCAAATAATGAGTACAAATTATGAAATTAAGCAACAAGTTAGGATGTGTGTACCTAGGAAGTCAATAAATGTGATGAGGATTCAGGAAATGTAAAAATACTATCAAAATATGCTAGGAAGCACTAAGATGCCCTTATTGTTGTCTTATTCCTACTGCTATTTTTTTAGGCAGATGTAGAATCATTGGATGTTGGAATAGAATCTAAAGGAATCTCTAAAAAATACCACTTGGAGGAAAAAATTCCCATGTTGCTAACTTAGTCCCATATTGAATTTCTCAAATCTTCGAATGTGATCCTGATGCTCAATGTCTAAACTTCCTTCTTCTCTAATCTTAGTTTTGTAAACTTCTAGATCAAACCTATAGGTGATTTTCTGTGAAAATGACAACTTTGCAACTTTGCACTCCAATTGATCAACCTAAATCTACAAACAAAAACATGGAAGAGAGGAAAAAATTGTTGATTGTGAGTAAAGGGGGCTTTGCCTTGGTCAAAGCCCTTGTTGGTAATTAAACCTTGGAATGAAATTTAATAATGGAGAGAAATGATGAATGAACAACATGCAATGTTATAACTCACCAAACGTCTATTATGATATCTGCAAACTTGTGTTAAGTGGCTAGATTGAATGTAGATCTGGACTTGAATGAATGCTTGATAGACCTTGACTTGAATTGCTTACTTGAATGAAAACCCTACATCACAAATGTTAGCTCAAAAACACACATGGTGGAAGAATATCCTTAATATGATGATTGAATCTTGATGATGGCTTCAAATGTTTGATGAGCTACTCTTAAATGTTCTTGTGAACTTAATTATTCTATTAGGAATTCTCTCAAAAAAGTCTTCTATTTTTGGATGATAAAATGAGTGAAAGAACCTTGTATTTATACTTATCTATGCTTAATATCCCAAAATTATACCACAACAAGCTAACATATGAATTTATTAATTAAAGTAGGCTAAATCTCGCCAAGCTTTGAAATTAAATCTTGTAAATAACCTAAGGGGGACTAAGATGCCCTAGGTGGCATCTTAGTCTGAGGCATGAAACTTGGATTAAAGACTCCAAAAAGGAGCCCAATTAAGGTCCATTTAAAAAGAGGGTCCCAAGAAATTTGGACGAAAAAGAAACCCTAGGTGGTATCTTAGTCCCAACCCAAAAATTAGGGACACATAGCCAGAATCATTAAATTATCAGTTCCCCTTTGATGATTGTCTAGATGTAGGGGCACCTGGGTCTTTTTGTAAATAGGGGTCACATGTTAGTATTGTGTGATGTTAAGTCATGTTTTTTTTTGTAATAAGGTCTATTAAGACCATGTTTGATGTTGTGTGTCAGTTTTGGTCATGTGGGGTCAATTTTGTAAAAGTTGCAAAAAGTTGCACAAGCAACTTTTGCATTTTTTGTTTGTAAGAGAAGTTGAACAGTTGTGTATGTGAAAAATAGTTTGAAACCATTGGGATATGCTTGGAAATTTTTAAATATTCCTTGTGATAGTCGAGGAAAACTGTTAGTCACATTTTTGGAGATCAAACAATAAAATATATTATGTTTTTTGTATTTTCCATTGATTTCTTGCTGATACAAAAGATAGTACAACCTCGTACGGCCTAGAAATGAATTAAACTTCATTGGAATTGATGAGGGATAAATATACTAACATTTTATTTTTATTTCATCTATTTTCATAAGGATTGGAGTGAATTAGAGCCTTTTTTCTGCAAACAGCTAGGAAACCCTAGTTAGTGAGGGTTTGATTGAAGAAAAATGAATTTGGGCCCATTCCATCAGTGAAGAAGCCTAATAACCAATGGGATGGATGTAGGTAGGATTTTTTGGATGTTTTTAGTGTTTGTAGGATCATGAGATGGAGTTGGGTGCAAGTTTGATGCAGCCCTAGCCTAATATCATCATGTATTAGGCTTAGGAGATAGGTAGACTTAGGGCTTTGTAGAGAAGTGATTTTGAGTTTTTTCCAATTGTTGGAAATTTTTTTTACAAACCCCATGTGACATGTCGAATTCCTTGAATTGAAGAGTGGAAATTGGGAGATTGAAAACCATATTGTTTCCTTGTAGTTCAAGCCCAATTAGGCCTAATTTGTAGTGTAGTAGGCCAAATTTGAGGGTTTTGGTTCAAAGAAATGATATCTACAAATTTGATATGTTTTTAAGTGGCTTAAAGGGTATCTAAAATGGTGTTCAATTTTTGGGTGTTGGGTCTTCTTTGAAAGTTATGTTGAAAAACCCCTATTTGAAGTACTACTAAGCGAAATAGGAAGATTTGAGAGAATACCACTAAGTTAAGGCATTTTAATTGAAAATTTTATTTGTTTGAGATTGTGTTCATACCATCCACCCTACTCTACATTATCCATAAAAATATATAATTTTATATGCTTCTGGATGCAAAATAGGACCAATTAAGACATAAATAAGGATAAATGAAGCAAGGTGGGCTTAAACAAGTGTGAAAATCCAAGTTTATGCATTTTCCTACACTACAGGTATATCTACTTGTATTATATCTTTGAGAATATTCCTATTTATCACATTATGTGTCTATGCATCTCTTTATCATGTCTATTTATGCTTCTTGTTAGCATAACTCCATTACATTATTAGCATACATGTTAGCAAACAATTTCTACTACAATTAAACCATTTCATCAACTACTCGTTCAACTTCTCAAGTCCTCATTATCTTTCTTGTATAATTTTTTTTCACTTTTTCAAAATAATACATTGAGCTTTACAGCTTTTATTTCATATTAGAGTGAATACCATGTGTATCGATTTATGCTAGTATGTTATTGTGTGAGTTGTTGTTTTATTCAAATCAAAACCTTTTTTCATGCTTGTGAATTTTTTTTAACGAATTTTGAGCCAATTAAAGGATTCAAGGAAGGTGTTGAGGAGGATTCTAGGGTCTGTTGATAGTTCCAAGAAGAGTTCAACACAAATTTATATCCTCCATTCCCACCATGTAAGAAGAGTAGGGTTTTCCATAAAGGAAAAGTTAGAGTGGTTGAACGGTTGTGTACTTGATTTCAATGTTGAGACTGTTGAGTTGAAAGATGTCCTTCTAGTCATTGTAAAGAATATTATATGTTGTATGCATATGGGAGATGTTGTTACATGTCATGAATGTCCTAATGTTAAATATGGCAAGTGCATTTATGTTTTTCTTATTGATAACACCATCAAGAGTGTCTCCGTGATTTTCTTTTATGCCTCTTTAAAGCTCTATTTATTGGAAGCTTATCACCCAATGAGAAAAGGGGATATTTTCTTTATGAAACAACAAAAAATGGGGGAGAATTATTTTGTATGGTTTAGAACATAGAGCACACCCACTTTCCACTTATTTCATTCAAGGATAACCATAGAGATCTAAATTAAGCGGGGAAAGAGATCTTGCAATAGGGTTATCCTATAGGTTGAATATAAACTAATGAGGGGTTCACCACCAAGTTAAGACTTGGAAATAAAAATGAAATGCAAGATGTAATATTAAACCCTAATCCAATGCAATCTTTTACTGGATGACCTAAAAATCCAAATGAAACAAAAAAAGAGCTATAGAATGTAATGTGTGCACTTGGAAACCTAAAGGATATTGAATGAGGCTCTAAACTATTGGAAATTATAACTTTAATGCTCATTGGGACTCATATGCTAAGCTAGGTGAATTAATCCCAGATCTAGGTTTCTGTGCAGGAACATGAATCTAGAAAATGGGTATTTGAATCTCTAAAAATATGAATTTTAACCTAAACTGGAACTCATTCACCAAAAGTGGTGAATCTGATGAGTTAGGGTTTTCTAGAACTCCAAGGTCTGAATCTGGTCTTAAAGGTCTACTCTATACTTCTTAATTGATTTTTAGATCTGAAATCCTGATTTGCTACCTGTAGAAGTTCTCCAAGTATCTCCAATGCAATGTGGAAACTTTGACAACTTTGAACACTTTAACAACTTTCTCCAAACTTTTTCTTCAATGTATCTTTAACCTCAATCTAAAAATAATACACTAAAGAGAGGGGAAAAGGTTGTTTTATTAGTTGATAGGGGTTTTCCTTGGTCAAACTATCTTTCGGTAATCAAACCTTGAAATAGAATGAAATAGGAATGGAGAATGATGAATAAACAAAACAAGATATTGCAACTCACCAAACCCTAGAAATGAAGTGTTGTAAACATGTATGAAATGGCTCCAATGATGTAGATCTTGACTCTTGCTTGAATTTGATATATCTCGAATGAAATGCTAGCTTGAATCATTAAACCCTAAATTAGAATTGTTAGCTCAAGAACAAACATGATGCACATGAAGTCTTTGACATGATGCTTGATACTTGAAGAATGTTGTAAATTCTTGATAATCTACCCTTGAATGCTCTATAATTCTTGATTGTAAACACTTGTAAACTCTTATGAACTCAAAATTGCTATAAGGATGAATGCTTGAATGCTTGGGGATCACTTGATTTCTTGTTAGGATAAAATGAGTGAAAAAACCTTGTATTTATACTCAATTATGCAAGAATTCCCAAAATTATAGCACTACAAGTTGACATGAATTCTAGGAGGATAACATCTTGCAAAATATTTGAATTAATTTTTATTTTGGGCCACACGAGACTCATTCACTCAAAGTGGAAAATGAGTCCCAGTAGGCATATTTTATGGGACCAAATTCAAAAATTCTTAGAAAGTTGTGAAACCAGGATCAAGATCCAAAAACCCCCGGACAACCAAATTTGGGCCACACAACCTGAAAACACCTAAATTATGATTGGATGTTGATTAGTGTTGGGATTATCCTCAAAAAGATGCATTAAGGCTTGCAATTGTAAAATAAGGCCAATTAAAGCATAAAGAAGCCCAATTATTAATGACAACCATAGAAAAGTGTGAAAGTGAGTTACAACACTTTACAACACATTAAATAAGGCATGATTAAGGTTATTAGGTTTAGTTAATTAAAAAAACCTCATAAAAGTATGAAAGTGTGTTACAACACTTCACAAAATTTTAGCAAGTTATCTTCATTAGTTCACAAGGGCCTGATACCTAATGTAAATGTCTCAAACACATTACAACACTAAATCAAGGCAATATTAAGTTTATTTTTACAAGGAGGGCCCAAACAAGCAAGGAAAACTAAATGGGATACTTTTTTCGTTGCCACATTTAGCCCCAACTTTTGTGAGTCGATGAACTTGCTCCAAACTCACAGTAAAGTGGACAAAAACACATCAAGAGGGGTCCAAGTGTGCCAATGTTGGTAAGATGGGATGAAAACAATCAAGAGGGGTGATCAATCCCCCATAATCAAGATCCCATGACTAACCAACATAGGCACATGCATACACTGCCAAAGAAAAAAGTAGAAATGAAGAATAAAGGAAAAATGGGGGTGGATCAAGCTTCAACCATTTTTCCATCATGATGTGGATCAGATCTAGATTGATTGTCCAAAAAATGCATGCTCACTCTGAGGCAAAAAAACTTCAGGTTGTCCGTTGGGTGAGAAATCTAATAAGGTGAGACACATGCATTCACGACCGGTATGTGCTCACACACACATGAGTGGATAAGGGAAATTCATGCCCTCATTTAGCTTCCCATCAAACCATATGAAAGTTATACCTCCTAATAACTTTAATAAGGTGTCACACAAAAATGAACTTTGAGCTTCATGAGACAAGCAAAACTTTGTATGCTTGGAGCTCATGAAAAAAAAAAATGGCTCCAAAGGAATGCAAGATGTGTTATGCAAGGTAGCCATATAACTAAAAATGAAAATACAAAGAATGTTCAAAGGATTATTTCTTAATTCATATGAGGTCTTAACATAGGGAACATTGTGCCTAATGTCTCCAAGAGAGGACCAATCAAAGAATAAAAGATTCATAACTTAGGGGATGCAGTGTGTCACATCAAGCCACTAAGAGGAATGTAATATGCTAAGATAGAGCATGCTCTTGAAGGGAATCACACCCAATGTCATCCAGAAAGAAAAAATACATCGCATAAAGTAAAAATACTACACCATGAATCTTGTAAAAGAAAACAATGCAAAAGAATAATGCCAATGTATGTCCCCACTTTAAAAAAATTACAGAACACCATGATGTGAGAAATTAATTTAAAGTAGAAAATGATAAATTCTAACAATAAAGAAGACATGAGAGCCAACTTGGAAAGCCCTATGAAAAGTCATATGTTTCCAAGTGAACCTACAGACCATGCAAAACAAAAGGAAAGAGAGGGGTTTCCCCCAAAGAATGAAAAAAAGATCCTAACACACATAAGGGATCGATGGATTTTAGGTCAGTATGTTCTTGCTACAATTATTTTAGAGAGCTTGAAACTATAATCATTCCCCAAATACACATTGAAATGGAAGAATGACACAAAGAGAGTGAAAAAAAATGAAAAACCTTTCAAGTCAACATGGAAGAGACATGAATGTATCGACACCTTGCATCATCCCCAAAAGGAAAACACAAGACAAATGAAATAGATAAGAGAAAATATTTTGGGTCAACATGGAAGAGACATGAATGTCTCAACACCTTGTGTCATCCCCAAAAGGAAAACACAAGACAAATGAAAAAGATAAAGGAAAAGTTTTTGGGTCAACATGGAAGAGACATTAATGTCTCGATCCCTTGTGTCATCCCCAAAAGGAAAATACAAGACAAATGAGAATGGTAAAGAAAAATATTCTAGTTCAATATGGAAGAGATATGAATGTCTCAATGCCTTACGTCATCCCCAAAAGGAAAACACAAGAAAAATGAAAAATAAAAAAGAAAAGTGAAAAGATGCACGACATCTAGATAAGAATGAAAGTACAATTAGAGGAATGTCACAAAGAGATAGGGATACATAGAACAAAATAACATAAAAGAAAAATAAATAATGCAAGGAAACTAGTAAGGCACATGCGAGTCAATCTAAATTAGGTTGTTCGCATCCCAATCATGTTCATTGTATATCAAAGGTGGACAACTAGCCAAAGGGATAAAAGCAAGTGTCAAACAAGGGCCATCACCAGGTTCAACACTCTTCTTAGGATAATTATCATTTAAGCTCATGGAAGAGGAAAGTAATGTGTTCAATTCATTATGCACCTCTTCATAAATTCTAGCAACTTCCTCATTGTCATCTAAGTTAATCACAATAGGAGGTCAAATGATAATGCCTAAAGAAGGCTTTAGCTCTTGTTGCAGTTGAATTATAGGATATTTTTGTTTTGGCAAAGGGGGAGGCTTGTCATGTATTGCTTCAATCAAGTTTGGATTTTTATTTTCTTTGTTATTTTCTTCATATAACTTGCAAGCAAGGGCATGACATCTATGCCTACACTCTCTAGTACCTCTATTTATTTTAGTTGTCTTTTCAAGTTACATTTGTGTAGGAGAGGGTTGATCAATCATAGGTTTATTTTCTTCCCTGTGGGGATAAATGGAAGGAACCATGGGAGGTTGTTCGACCACTTTCTCTTTGACTTTGTAAACTTGTTTTACTTTAGGAGGTGTGACGAAATTGTTTTCATTATCTCTTGGTCTATTGTTGGAAGTAGGTAAATTTTTTGTCTTAGGTTGGTCTTGGTTGTTTGGAATTTCTTTAGGTTCAATCATGGTTTCCTCAAGGATGGTAAGATTAGAGGTAGGTTGAGGCATGCTTTGGAGGGATAATTTTTCTATTTTCTTTTCCTTGAACTTTTGATAAGATTTGAAAAAGAAGTCTTCTTGTGGTTTGATAGGTTCTATAGGCTCGATCTGAAAGAAATCTAAGGAAAATTTTCCACTGGAAGAGAACAGGTTAAAGCCATTATAATGGATAGTGAATATTTCATTATCAAAAAGAAACTTTAAGCTTTTATGCACAACCGAAGGGACTACATTCATAGAGAAAAGCCATGGATAGCCTACATTCACATGAAATTGGTTTGACTATGGGATGATGGAGAATGATATTTCTAATGTTTTTTATCCTATTGGTAAAGGTAAGGTGATTGATCCCATCATAGAGAAAGAAAAACCATTATGCGTATTGATCCATGCTTTCAGTTTATCATATATCTCTTGATAGAGTTCATGCAAGAGTAAGAATTCCTCGATGATCATATTCTCTCCATAGGCAGGATCTATTAATATCCCATTAGTGGGCTTGTCATAGATACAACTGACTATGTAAAGATGACTATTGAGTGCATGTTTAAGTATATCTTGCAATGAGAAAAAAATGTCAAGATGCTTCTTAGTTCAACCCTTATGGGGAATGAAATCTATCACTCCCACTATGTCATTCATAGGACCATTATAGATATAGGATCATATTGAATGGTATCATTGTTATCATCATCCATATCAACATTAATCACATCATTCTTTGTGGTTTTTCTAGTTTTGAAAACTGAAATGTTATGACTAGGCATAGGGTTGGTAAAAATTTCCAAGTTTTGATTAGTAGGGGCAACAAACTTATTTCCTTGATCACTAACACCTCCCATGGATAGCCCACTAGAATCAGTGAAGACTTGCACAAGATATTTAAGACACTTGGAATGTTCTATATTTTTTCCATTTTGTTCATGATATTGCAATAAAAATTTGGTCTATAGTTTGTGGGAAATGTATTATTAGGATTGGGTTATTTAACGGGAGACAATGTAATCATATTCTATTCTAAGAGTTGTGACATTGTATTATGAAGGGTATCAGGTAGGGGAGTAAATTTTATTTTCGGGTCTCCATAGCTAAAGTGTATCATGTCCATAACAACACATACTTGGTTATTGACATTATGAGTTTTTTTTTTAGGTGGGTTGAATTGAACGAAACTTTTATTTTGTTTTGTAAATGGTTGAGAATTGTTTTGGTTTACTGACTCAAATTTTTCCATACGGTTAGAGGTGTATTTTATATCTCAATTACTAATTGAATTTTGATAATCATAGAGAGCAATACATAAGTGCATTAAGGGGGGAAATTTCATCATGGTAAGCTTATCTTGTATCTTTCTTTGTAATTTTTTTATGAACATCTTTTAAAGGTGAGGATCGGGAACCTTGACATCAATTTGGGAATGAAGTGATTGATAGTGTGAGATAAATTTAGTAATATTTTCTTCTTATTTTTTCTTACATCTCATAAAATCAGCCAAGGTCATCTTAGGAGTCATAATAACTTGGAAATGGTTATAAATTCCTCAAGTTCATTGAATGAATGAATTGAGTTGTTTTGTAATGAAGAGAACCATTGCAAGGTAGTATCTTTCAAGGACCTAGGGAAAAGATTAGCCAAGAGTTTATCATCAAGGATAAAGTCACTACATAAGGTAGTACAAACAATAACATGGTTCGAAGGATCTCCCTTTCCTCCATATTTCTTCGATTCTAGGCACCTCTACTCCTTGTAGCATTGGTGTTTGCAATATCTCCAAGGACAATGGAATACTTTTGATAGAATATGTAGTTGGGCCATTTTGATTTTGGTTGATGGTGGAAATTTTCTTTTGAAGGGATGAAATGGTTTGGAAGAGTTGATTTATGAGAGGGTCATTGTATGTATTATGAGATGGAGGTGAAAAGGTGAAGGTGTGTATGTGTTTGAAGGACAATTGAATGGAATTCTTACAAGTGGTAAAATGGTAGGAGATATGACGTGCGATGCCAAAAAGGCAATAAGAATACTAGAAAAAATACCCACAAAAGGAATCACATTACTAGTCGATTGCATTGTTTTTGTTACTTGAGGGTTCATATAGGTAGTAATAGAGGAAATTGATGTGGGAAGAGGAATTTGAATTCTTTGTTGGCTTGTGACATTTCTTGTAGGTAAATGACAACTAGTGGTTGATGTGAGGTGTTTTCCAAAGATTTGAATTATGTTTTTTACAAGGTCAAGTTCATATTCACTTTCAAGCATGTGATGAATGTTATATATAGTAGGGATGGAAGTCATTGAAATATTGTCATTTTGCACTTGATGTTGTAGGTTTTCTTAATTTTCATGGATTTGAATTATGCTTTCTTGCAGCACACTAGCAACCATTGTTTCAACATGCACCACACTACTTGAAGGTAAAGAGTTGTTAAGGGTATGGTCCATACCTAGTGTTCTAGTGTCAATACTAGGAGTGAAAGAGATAGATAACCCAAGGTCTACAATGTTTTTTCTACCATAGGATGACATGAGTCTCAAACTTCATCTCACTACAATATTAGCAATAGGACACCAAATACTCATGCAAGGGATTCTAAATGCAAAATAAATACAAATGCAATATAAGGTAAGAAAAATGAAATGATTATAAGAGAAACTCTGTAAAATGAAACAAAAATCTATCAATAGAAAACAAAAGCTTAGAAAAAATGCTTTAAATAATGTAAAATGTAGTGCAAAATCTACATTGGGATTGATTCTCCTATAGGGGCGTATGAGTCCCAGTGAGGGTTTTTTTTATAGAATTTAAAAAAAAACTTAATTGATTTTTATGCTTTTTATGTTTTATGACCTGTATCTTAAGTGTAAATATAGATTTTGTATGATTTTAAATGATATGAGATGCATAAATGCAAGCTATATTAACTTTCACTAATGCAAAATTTTGAAACCCTAGAATGCCAATTAACTAATGCAAACCCTAATAAAATTTTAGTGCAAGCAAGATCTAGGATGATAATGCACTCCAAATCAAAATTATAATGTTCTAAATGTAGGTTCATTAAAATGAAACAATGAAAAAATGGGTGGAGAAAATGCTTTCGTATGGTTTAGAACATAGAGCACACCCACTTTCAACTTATTTCATTCAAGGATAACTGTAGAGATGTCAATGCAACGTGGAAAGAGATCTTGCAATAGGGTTGTCATAGAGGTTGAATATAAAATAATGAGGGGTTCACCACCAAGTTAAGACTTGGAAAGACAAATTCAATGCAAGATGTAATACTAAAACCTAATGCAATATAATTTTTTATTGAATGACTTAAAAATGGAAATAAAACAAAACAAAGAGCTAAAGGGTAGAATGTGTGCACTTGAAAACCTCAAGGAGATTTAATGAGACTTTTAACTTCTAGAAATTCAGACTTTAATGTTGACTAGGATTCATACACTACACTGGGAAAATAAGTCCCAGATCTAGGTTTCTATGTAGGAACAGGAATCCGACAAATGGGTATCCAAATCTATAAAAAAATGAATTTTAACTGGGTATGTGCAGGATCATCATGGCAAAAATAGACCCTTAAGTGGCAATGAAATTTAGAAAAAATAGAGTTAAGCAACTTGAATTAAAAATTTCATTAAGTTGGGCGGGGGCCCTAGCTCGGTTGGCTAAGTAATTCCGTTGCGGCTCTGCTGGTCACGAGTTCTAGTCTCCCCCCGTCCCGTGGTACCGGAGGGCGTGTCGCGCCAGCGCCGCCGGTCACGTTAAAAAGTTTACAAATAGATACCATGTCTAAAAAAAAATAAAAAATTCATTAAGTTATCTATATTATTTCAAAAATATGTAAAATAGAATCTGTAGCAAATTGAATGTAGTTTCTAAACTACTATGTTTATTTGAAAAAAAAAATTCTATTTGGTGAAAATTTGAAATTTCAATGCAGTAGTACTTAAATTTCAAGGAAAAATAAGAAGTAGGTGTCTATCGACCACCCTAACCACAATAAAATGATAATATTTTTTTACAAGATTTTAGATATAACTAGAGGACTCATGTCCCGATGTGATGCATATTTGTTTGTAATTTTTTCCAAGTAAATAATTAATTATGAATTTTTTATTACAATTTTTAAAAATATAAAAACGTATGTCTAATAGCCTTAACTTGGTGAAGACTTCATGAAATTCATTTTTTTTAATCCTATAGTATGTGAAGCATAGAATGTGACACATGTTTCAAATTCAAAAAATGTGATACCGTGTGAAAACTATAGATGTTTTTCAATCAGCCTATCAATTAGGACTTTAGTCATAATTCAAATAGAAAATGAATAATAATTATTTATTAAATTAAAAGTAAAGAATCATTTATATTGGTGGAAATCTAAGAATCTCCTTTAAAAACCCTTTTTGTTTCATCAATTTTGGGTTAAAAAAAGTCATCAGCCACATACCCTACACATACCCATCATATCACCACTTTTCGGACCATCGTGATCCTACACATACCAAACCCAAACTCGGACTCATTCCCAAAAAGTGACGAATTAGTCCAGTAACGGTTTTCTAAAACTTCAAGGTATGAATTTGGTCTTAAAGGTCTACTTTGTGCTTCCTAATTAATTTTTGGATCCAAAACCCTGATTTACAACCTGTAGAAGTTCTCCAAGTATCTCCAATGAAAGGTGGTAAATTTGACAACTTTGAACACTTTGAAAACTTTCTCCAAACTTTCTCTTCAATGTATCTTCAACCTAAACCTATAAATCATACAATAAAGAGAGGGGAAAATGTTTTTTTGTTAGTGGATAGAGGTTTTCCTTGGTCAAACCCTATTTTGGTAATCAAACCTTGAAATAGAATGAAAGAGGAATGGAGAATGATGAATGAAAAAAAAAGATGTTGCAACTCACCAAAACCTAGAAATGAACTGCTACAAACATGTATGAAATGGCTCCAATGGATGTAGATCTTGACTCTTGCTTGAATGTGATATATCTTGAATGAAATGCTAGCTTGAATTATAAAACCCTACATCACAATTGTTAGCTCAAGAAAAAATATGATGCATGAAGTCATTGACATGATGTTTGATGCTTGAAGAATGCTCTAAAATGCTTGATAATCTACCCTTGAATGCTCTTGAATGCTTTAGTAAACACTTGTAAACTCTTGTGAACTCAAACTTGCTATAAAGATGAATACTTGAATGCCTGTTAGGATAAAATGAGTTAATTTTTCTTATTATGATAAATAAGCAATAAAATTGGGTTATGAAATCCTTCCCCTCTTAGAAGAGACATCGTCCCAATATCTAATAAGTCGAATAAAAAAACATCATATCAAATTTTGAACATTCATGTCTATTTCAACATCTCATCAAAATATGTATATTTCAACATTACATCAAATGTATATGTCTATTTCAACATCACATCAAAAATATGTCTATTTCAACATCACATCAGAAATATATGTCTATTTCAATATCACATCAAAAGTATATGTATGTTTCAACATCAGGATTTTTAGAACATTAACTATCATAATATCTCAATCCAAAAAAAATCAAACAAAATAATTTGTTTCTTTTTCAAGAAATAAAATGTGGAAAGGAGGGTTCTATTTCTTTCACATCCTCCCAAGTAGCATTGTCCTCTGAGTACTAGTCCCATTGGACCTTAAATTGAGCAATATATCTACTCCACAACTTAATGTTGTGTCTATCTAGTATTCCAATAGGCTCCACTAGCACCACTCCTAGAACCTGTACTTGCAAGGATTTCCAATCAAGTACATTAGTCACATAAGGATGATATGGCTTAAGCAAAGAAGTTCATGAAACACTTTATGAAGTCGAGCCAAAGCAGGTGGTATCTAGCTAGTCTATAAGAAACTGGGTTAATCACTTCCAAGACTTCAAATGGTCCCACATATCTTGGGCCCAACTTGGAAGACTTTCCAAAAGCTATAAAGCTTTTATGAGGCTTAAATCTTAAGAAAATTTTGTCGCCTATTGCGAACTATCTAAGAGTTTGGTTCTTGTCAGCATAACTATTTTTTTGGTTTGTTGCCTCTTTCAATTTATCCCAATTGATGGGGGTACAAACCTTCAGGTCCTACTATGATCCTATCCTCCAATTTATCCCAATTAATTGGGGTATGAATCTTCTACCTATAATGTTGTTTCATATAATACATTTGGAGGAGGTCTTCAACTACTTGATTCACCCTTTCTATTTGTCCATCAGTTTGAGGATGATAAGCCAAGATGAAATTAAATTTAGTCCCCAATGGCACATTCAAGATCACCCAATACCTTGAGGTGATCTATGTTTCCCTATCAAAAATGATAGTCTCTAGCACTCCATGTAAACAAAATATCTCTGAAACAAATTTCTTAGTGAGGGTCAACGATCCATCCTTTAGGTTTCCCAGAATGAAGTGTGTAACCTTAGTCAACTTATCAATCATTAACAAGATGATGTCATTCTTATTCTTACTCAATGATAACCCTTGCACAAAATCCATATTGATCACCTGACATTTATACCTAGGTATGTCATGAGGATATAATAATCCTGCTGGGTGTGCATGCTCAGCCTTAACTCACTAACACTTCAAGCATCTGGCTACGTACTCCACTACATCCTTCTTGAGTTTAGGCCAAAAATACAGAGTCTTCAACTCCACAATCATCTTGAAAACACCGGGGTGTCCTAAATAGGGTGCATTGTGAACTTGTTCTAAAACCAACTTCCTCATCTCTCTAGAGTCAGGAATATACATTCTCCTTTGGTATCTCAAAATACCATTCGATTCGATCTTGTACCCCTTGAACCAATGATCCTAGGGATTTTCTACTAGGGAAATCTTCACTCTTTCATAGTGCTCATCCCCTGCTAGACTTTGAATTACCTATTGCCTCAAGTTAGACCTTGTTGAGATCATGGTTGTCATATGTCTTCACGTGCTAAGAGAATCAACCACTCTATTGTCTTTCCCTTTTATATATCCAATTACAAATTCATACTCGCTAAGGAATTCTAACCACCTTCTCTATCATGCATTAAGGTTTGGCTAGGTGAATATGTATCTCAACCCCAAGTGATCTCTCTTGAGTTCAAATGGCTTTCCCAAAAGAGAATGCCTCCACATTTGTAAGGCATTAACTATGGGCGCCAATTCCAAATCATGAGGGGCATAGTTCACTTTGTGTTGCTTGAGCTTCCTTGATTCATATGATATCACTTGTCTACCTTGCATTAGTACTGCTCACAATCCCTCTCCTGAACCATCTATGCTTATAATGAATCTCTTTTTAGGCTTAGGGATAGTCAGTACTTGTGTTCTTGTGAGCTTCTCCTTTAGGATTTGGAATGCCTTCTCACATTTCTTGGTCCATTCAAACCACGTTCCCTTCCTTTGGAGTGAGGTAATAGGAGATGCAATCTAGGAGAACCCTTGCACAAACTTCCAATAGTATCTTGTGAGGCCCATGAAGGTACAAACTTCTAAAAAATTCTAAGGCATTGGCCATTCCATGATCACCTTGATCTTCTCAGGGTCTACAAAGACTCCTTCCACTGAAATAATATGGCACAAATAGTGCACTTTGTTCTGATAGAATGAACACTAGGACAACTTCTGAAAGAGTTTCCTTTCTCTCAATCGCTTATAAAATATCCTCAAATGTCTATCATGCTCTTCGACAGTCTTTGAGTAGATTAGAACGTCATCAATAAAGATCATAACAAAGTGATATAACTAGCCTCTAAATACACTATTCATAAGGTTCATAAAGGTGGTTAATGCATTAGTTAAACTAAAAGGTACAATTGTGAACTTGTAATGTCCATAGCAAATTCTAAATGAAGTATTCAAAATGTATTCTTCCTTAATATTCAATTGATGGTACCTTGACCTGAGATCAATCTTGGAGAACAACGTACCTCCCTTCATTTGATCAAATAATTCATCAATCCTCAGGAGTGGATACCTGTTATTGATGGTAACCTTGTTCAACATCTGATAATCTATATACAGACGCAAGGTTCCATCCTTCTTTTTCACAAAAATAACCAGTGCTCCCCATGGTGGCACACTAGGTCTTATGAGTCCCTTATCCATCAATTCCATTATCTAGGACTTCAACTCATAAATTTTTGTGGTGATCATTCAATAAGGTTCCTTGGATTGAGGCTTAGCTCCTTGAACTAGGCTGATAGAAAAATAAAATTCCTACTTCAGAGGCAGCTCCATAAATTCTTTAGGGAATACATCTTGGAACTTCTTGATAATAATATATTCATCTAAATATGGCTTCTCGATGCCAGGATTACTAACATGCACTGCATAAGTTGCACACCCCTTTCAATGAGCCTTCTCGATCTGCATTGTTGAAATATTTCTAAGCTTTAAGGGTCTCTACATTCCACAAACCTCGACTCAGTTTCTATAATCATCCAAAAAGTTGAGCATCTTATCCTCACAGTTAACTAAAGCCTTAAGCTTAGTGAACTAATTTATTCCCAAAATTACATCATATGAGCCTAAGGGCTCCACATACAAGTTGACTTGAGTTTGAAAGGTTGGAAGCTCTAACTCACTACAAAAGAGATAGGTATCTATGCTCTTCTCTACTTAGTTACCATTTTCAACTGTCTATGAATTTTCCATGTATCTAATTCTAATGGGTATCTTAGATATTATTCTAGGATCTATAAAACATTCAATAACTCCCATATCAATTAATATAGAGATAGATTGGCCATAAAGCTTACGCATTCTATCTGAATTGGTGAAGCTTGATACTCTACCTGTCTAATGTAGCATAGATCTGGTGAGTGGGTGATCCCACAATAATGGGTTACACTTTTTGCCCAAACTTGACATTGAAATCAACATTTTTCACCAAATCTTCACTTTCTTACACCTATAGCAACTAAAAGATTAAGAATTTGAAGATGAATCAAACTAGTGCTTTGTGAGATTTTGTGTGTAGATTCTAATTATATTTAAAAAATAAAAAATAAAAATAAAGTGTGAATCCTTTTATGTAATTTTTAGTAATTTATTTTTTCTACTAAACAACATTTTCAAAAGTGATTTTTACTTTAGACAACATAACTTTTTTTATGGAAAGGATATAATTCTAATTTTTAAAATATATATTTGTCACATAAATATCTAGTGCATGTATATTTTTTCATAATTTTTTGTTACATAATTTTTTTAATTAATTTTCCAAGTCAAAGTAATTATAATTTGGAAAGAAGTGTACTTCGACTTGCATAAATATTTTTGTATTGATTTGAATTAACTTATTTTTTTTGTTGGAATAAGGACATCAATACCTAGTGCACATGCATTTTTTTATAAATTTTTTTTCTATATTTTCATATATTTTCGTATGTGTGAAACAAAGAACTTGATGTTCATTAAAAAACCTTCACAATAACTAAAAAATAAATATAATAATCAAATTAAATATATTTAAAATTCTACTTTTTGGTAAGCTTGTAATAAGGGCTACATACTTACAAAATATAAATGTTAAATGAATTCATTTGATCGCCCAAGAGATAATTTAAAAGTGATTTTTTATCAGCATTTTGATAGGTGGAGAGGAGACTCCATTATAGGTATGGTTTAAAACTAATGGGGTTTGATCAAACCCTCTTTAGTTAAAATCATTTGAATGGAACCTTTATTTAGTCTTAAATTATCATATTATATTTTCCAAAAAATATGTGATTTCAGGAAAAAATCAGGATGTCCCTGTTGGTTATTTTTTATGAACCAAACTTGATCTCATCCCTCACCTATGAATCTGCCATAATTCAATTGTTAGTAAGGGTGAGAATTTTCCAACACACAAGTAAGGATTTTAAGGCCCTTACTTCTTCACTTCAGGTTCTATGAGACCTAGGAGGGTGATCCTTAAACATGTTCATGTGATATTCATTTTAACAAGAGCATTTCTATACACAGATGGATTCATTCAAAGTGAAAATGGGAAACATTCATTGAAGGTTTGGTCAAAATTTTAATAAACTATTTTCCATTGCAAGGAATAACTTAACACTTCAGGTTGGGACATTATAATTGAAAGATTTTATGATTTTATTGTCATTTTAAGCCTCTAGCTAGGTGTGTTACTAACTCAAATTACTCTGAGATAAGCTAATGAAGGGACCATTGCCTTGTCCATGGGATAATGGAGTCACATTTGCAATTGATCAGTAATAACCTAATATTTCAACTGAGTAATTTGTGCATTATTGGAATAGTACCTTATAGCATTCAATTCACTGTGTCTAAAACATAGCTTCTTACCAAATTATCTTATATCCTTTCCTCACAGACCCATGACCTTACTTTAGCATTAAATCAACCCGTTGAATTGAAGCATAAATAAACTCATTCATTCAGTTTAAACAACAGAAGACAAATGAAATTATCATTAACAATTTCATTCGTAATCGACAAGGAAATTACACAAGAGAACATATATTTTAGAATTGATATTTTTTATTATTGTTGTTACTATAAAACCATTGAAGATCACTACATCATGACTCATACCATAAACTTGTTCCTGGTATATTCATCAATCTACCTATTTACATTTATGCTCCATTCTAAGATTTTCTATTCACCTAGACCTTTCTAAGACTCAAAACTTTAACCACCTCCCCTCCTCATAATCAGCCTTGAAATCCCCTTTATAGTGATGAGAAGAAAAATGGATACTCTTAGAGATATCACTCTTTCTCCACTAATCATTCATTAATGTCTTAGGATTCCTAGAGGATTGACTAACAACTTTACAAGGTGAGTCAATTCACAATTAGGAAGGACCTACGAGGGGATTCTTTCAACTTTTAGGGGTACACCACTAAGAAAATGCTAAAATAACACACTTTAAGATTCAACTCACAAAAACCTATTAATAAAAGTAAAATAATGAGTACAAATGATTAAATTAAGCTATACCAAGTTAGGGTATACGTACATGGGAATTCTAGAGATGTTTTGAGGATTCCAAAAATGCAAAAAAGTTGTCAAAAAGTACTATGGAGGACTAAGATTCCTAGAGTGGCATATTAGTACCGCTGCTATTTTTTGGGGCAAATACAAAGTCTTCATATGTTAGAACAAAATCTAAAAGAATCCTTGAAAAATACCCCATGGAGGACTCAAATTCCCTACGTGGCTTATTAGTCCCATTTTGAAGTTTTGAAAAACTCTAAACAAGATCTTGAGCTCAAAGGTTTACACTTGCTTCTCTTCCGATCTCAGGTCTGAAACTTCCAAATATGACTTGTAGGTGAGTTTCCGTGAAGATGAGAACTTTGACAATGCAACTTTGTGACTTTTCAATCTTGCAATCCAAATGATCTTGAATTATTCAACCTAGATTTGCAAATACAAACACACAAGAGAGGGAAAACAAGTTTGTTGATTATTAGTGAATGGGGGTTTTCCTTGGTCAAACCCATTTTATGTAAATAAACCAAATGATGAAATGAATAATGAAACATGAAAAATGTAAATGATATCACCTTGTATGATGTCTTGTAAAGAAAATAATCAATCTGCCATGTAGTGGGCATGAAGAATCATAGGAACTTGTAAAAAATCTAGAGGAATCACAGGATGGAATCTGATTTCTTGGATAGCAAGCCTTTCAACACATCATCACCAAAGGAGGATTGTCTGAGAGATCTTTGAGATTCTACAACCTACTTTATATTTTCTTCATTCTTCCCAGAAGATTCCTCTCTTTTTTTTTCTTCCTTATCTTCATCTTCTTCCTTCTTTTCTTCTTCCACTTTCTCTTCTTATTCTTATTTCTCCTTTTCCTTTTCTTCTTTACTCTTTCCATCTTCATCTTTGTCTTCATCCATGTTTCCTTATTTATTATTTCCTTCACTTCCACCTTCATCTTTCTCTTCCTCACCATTATCTTTTTCATCATTATCCTTTTCTCCTTCAGTGTGCTCCAGAGGAGCATCATCATGTTTTTCAGGCTCAACTTCACCCCCATTCTTCTTCTCCATTTCTAAAGCATAATTTTCAAGACCTGTATCCAAAGGGATATCAACATCACCTGTACCAGGAGGAATTTTTTCCTCAAAATTTTCAACAAAAACTTATTAACTCATCTTAAGTGCAGAACTAAGCATGCGATATTTATCAGCTATATCCCTAATTACTTCTACAATTTCCTTTCTTATTTTCTTTATTTTATTTTTATCCCTTGTCATCAAAATATTCACTCTTTTCTTCATTTAGAACATATCTCCACATATCTTTTTCATGGTTTCTAGATCATATAGCGTCAAAGAAGACCCAATTTTATCAAATGCATCATTCTTGATTTTCTCTTCAAATTCAATAGCCTCAGATCTCCTTTTCATTAGGGTTTCCCACATTTTCTCAGGCACATTTTTCTTTACATCATCCCACTTAACATCCAATGTGATAACATATTGAATAGTAGCTAAAATTAATGTTTTCCTATCCTCTTTTTCAACTTGATCATAATATTTCGTTGTAGGCTTCAACATTTTTCAAAATTTAACAAAGAATTGAGTATAGCCTCTAATTTGAAATAGGGGCCAGGTCTTATTGAAATTTCCTTTTGTTCTTCTTGGTTTGGGGAGGCTTCTTCAAAAACCTTAGTTTTCTTCCACTCCGGCTTGGTGTGCACATGAACACCAAAATCTCGTTCTTCCTCTTCATCACAAGATGACACAACATGCAATTTTTTAGAACCAATACCTGCTTCCTTAGAAGCACCTTCAGTAGAGGATAAAATTCCTCTTCTTTTCCTTACCAATTTTGGTTTAGGTTCCTCCTCCTCTTCATCTTGATCATTTGTGACACTAAGGTTTTTCTCCCTTGTATATTTTTCTTTCTTTCCTCTTTTCCCAGGTACCATTGGAGGAGTTTCTTTCCTTTTTTCAGATCTTGTAGTAGGTCTGAAAGGGGTCAGGCCTTTTCCTTTATTAGTAGTACTGGGTTCAACTTTCATTACATGGGTTGTAGAGGGTTTAGAAGGAGTAGTCCTACCAAATCTCCTTAGACTTGATGATTCTACCTCCAACTCTTTTCCCTTAGCCCTTCCTAGTGCAATATTCTCATTAGAGAAACTAGCTTCTCTAAGATTCTTTTCCACATTCTTCCTTATTATTGGCTACTTATGCTCCAAGTGAACTTGCATAGATTTTTTAGCATAAGTGCCAATTCTAGGGTCATTAGCATCTCTCATAATTTTCAGCAACATCTGAACATATCACTCGGCTTAATCTTTTTTAACTTCATAACCCAATGGTTGATGGTTCGAGGTTCAAATTCTTCAATCATGTTTTCATCAAAAGAAATATCAAATATGATATCATTTCTATATTTCTCAAAAACTTTCCTCGGGATCCTTTCTCTCTCATTCATGTTCCTTTGAATGTAACAAAGAATGTTATTAGAGCATTATCTTTGTTCTTCAAATCATCCAAATTATGTAAGTGATCAAAAATGTGATGTTCCATTGGTTTGGATGTATCCCAAAATACCATATCATCCCTTCCAGGAAGTATCTTCAGAAAATAGAATAAAAAACACATAATCAAAGAACCAAATTTAAATGCATACTTCCTTTCTTTCATCATCCACAAATTCTCAAGCAACTATTGTCAGAGAAGTTTAAACAAGTCATAGTCTACACAATTGACTACCATATCAAAACCAATATAAATAGTTGTGGCAGAAACATTGTTCTCTCTGTTGGTGAAGTAAATTTTATGACCAATCATTATAGTGGCATACTTCATAGCAGGATTGGTGATAGACTTAGTTCTAAGAGCTATCTTGTCATATTTAGCACTAGTGAGATCCATCACTAGTTCATTCTTCATTGATTTTAGCACAATTAATGTTCCAATGTCACAGAGTCTGTAACGGCCTTAATTGCTTCCTTAGTTATCAGATGGGGTTGGTCAGTCCACAAGAATTTATCATTTAATCTACTGAGAATAGGCTTCACCTATCTATCATCAAAGTTCCATGGAATTGAAATTAGGAAAGTAGTTCCATCTTTCCAATCTCTTCACAACAATATCTGAGTATTTAGGTTTCACCAAGAAATTATCTCCAGTGAGCTCATTGTGTCAGATATCTACTATATGATGGTCTAGGTCTTTCCGAAACTTTAACAACTACGGGGGTTTCCATTCTTCATAATTTTGAGCTCAAATAATTCAAAAAGGATGATTCACATTAACCTACATCTGCACAAAAAAGTAGAGTACCTTTTTCTTTACAAAGAACCATAACTAGGGTTTGCACATCTCAAACTCCAAATTTCGTCAAGAACGCTCCAAAAATCTCTTCAATTTCTTCAAACACACAAGTGATTAAAATTCCTTACACATTCACTTTATAAAACAATTATTTTCCCTAATTCACATTAAATGCGGCAAATTTCAAAAAGATGTTAAAAACTCTTCTTCTCTTATTAGAAAAACCCTAATTTTCTTTGCAAATGATCATTCCTTCACATTTTCTTCTGGATCCACTTGCATAACCTCTGACTATGCATTCTTTACTGCATATCCTCATGCCAAATACTGACATGCCAAACATTAGGGGGGTTCAAGAAACATTTTGTTAAAGCTCCCCCTAAGACCTTGCTAGGTCTAATTCCCGAAGGAATTATCTGTACCGGATGAAGGTACGAAAGTTTCTGTTGATTTAGGCTCTTCTTTCTCTCTCCAAATCTTATTAATTTCTTGCTTAACCTCATTCTTGTCAACTTTCTTTACCGTTAACTCATTATTTTCTACCAGATCAATTTGCTTTCCCTTCTTACTTCTACAAAATCTTGAGATATGTCCTGGTTTGTTGGAATTGTAGCATACATTAGATTGTCCTCCACTGACTCATGACCTACACTGATTAGATTTGTGTCCAAATATGTTGAATGTATAGTAGTAACCATTAATGTATTGATTCATTCTTCCTCCATTAGACCTATTCACCATCGAAGTTTTGCATTCACTAGGTCTATGTCCAATTCTCTTGCATGCAAAATATTGACCAAAGAATGAACCAAGAAACTAATTCATCCTACTCCTACACTTTGTGTCCCTATAAGGAAATTTGTTACATGAAAATAAAAAACCATTGAAAGATGGGTACCTTTGTGCATTAGGCTGTCTCACAAGCGGTCTCCTTGTAAAGTTCCTTTAATTTGCTTTCTTTCCTTTATTCTGAGTCTTCTGATTATCATTAGAGTTTTCGCCTCCTTCCATTCCCAAGCCACCTTTGTCTTTACTTGGTTTTTTCCCTGAAATTAACTCATCAAGCTTTTCTGACCTAGATTTGAAATTATTTTCATAGAGTTTTGCTTTCTCCAGATCTAATTTTAGATTCACCACTTCTTGTTCAAGCTTAGTGCATTCATCAAACTTTCTTTGCACCATTTTATTCAGACATTCTTCAATTCTTTTATTTTCCTCTACTTACACCTTCAGACTGATAATCTCTTTATTATCGTACTTCAACTACTCACTTACTTCCCTATGTCTTTCTTTGAACTTCTTTAATTTTTCTTTTAGCTTCCAGACACATTCATTTGAATCATCAAGATTTTCTTTCAATCTTTGTTTTCGCTTTCAACTTTGTCAAGATCTTCAAGTGCAGTTTGAAGCTCTTCTTTATCATTCATTTGTTCCATCTTCAAGATCTTCCTCAAGATATTAGGCTTCTCCAAAGGAACCAGGCTTTGATACCAATTGTTTAATATCCAAGATATTGAGAGGGGGGTGAATTAGTATCTTCTTAAAATTACTGAACAAATACCATCCAATTACTCCAATGCATATAACATTAAAAATAAATAATAGCAATAACAAAACATGAAATCACACAACACATGAACACCATAATTTTTACGGGGAAAACCCAAAATGGGAAAAACCATGGTGAGTGTTAGCCCACAATATAGTATAACCAATTATAAGATATTACAAAATGGGTGGCTCACTGTAAGGACTCACTATCCAAAAGAGAGGCTCACTTCCTATAGAATTACAATGAAAAAATGGCTTAAAGACATAAAATGAATTGATAATGTACACCTAACACATGTTGATTCAGTTCCTATGAAGCTCAGTAAACTGACTTGACACACTTCATCATATTAGAAATTCTTCACATTCCCATGCTCATCATCAAATTCTTCAAAACTGTCCAATATATATATATATATGATATATTTTCAAGCATCAATTAGGTCAGCCTAATTAGATGCAACTCATATTCATCAAAAATACCAATTGTCAACTTCAATATTTCACAAAATCTTTCCAAAAATTCTCAACAAGCTACATCACATCAACATGAACCTAAGATAGGTCATACATATATCCGAAAAAAAAAATTAGTTCACCATTACATCATCTATCCATTAGGTTGGCCAAAGATAGATCTAATAGCAAAATTGCAATGATAGAGTAATGTCGATAGACTATACAAGCATCTAAATACGTGATATTTTGAATATAAATGCTCCGAGTATCCATACACCATCTCCCAAAACTGTAAGCAACAATAATGAACAAAAAAATATTGCGGACCAATATACCAAAGGATGTAAACTACATACCGGTTCAGATACTGGTCAAGAATACTAAATCAAACTAGGACTTAATCTTGTAGTTGCAACTCACATATCATGGTGACATCAATGACAACACAAAAACAACAAAATGATATGTTCTTCATTCTTCCAACATTAACAACATTGTAAGGTTGGTTTTCTCACCTCCTGTCGACCGATAAATGTGTGTTCCTTGGCATGCTCATGAAGTTTCACTTTTAGAGCTTTGTCCTAGCATGGGGAAATTGGACGCAGACTGACATGTGCATTTTTTTTAAGAAAGAAAGGTAAAACATGATTATTATCTAGTCTGCACGTTGAAATATGAAGTTTGGAGTGGACATGGAGGAGTTGGAGGAGAAAAACAACCACATCAATGTGAGGGGTGCTAACCAATATGGTTGCAAATTGTTTTACAACACCTTGTAATTTGTAATTTGGGAAAAATAATGTGGGATTTCAGTTATTTGAATCTCCTTGTTTAAATATATGAATGTCTTCAAAATCACACCTTCCATAGTTGGTGTTAAATTTCAGAGGATTGAAAAAAAGTGTGCACAAAATAATTCTACTTTGGAAAACACAATGTAGGTCTTCAGTTATTTTAATCTCCTTGTTTAAATGTAAAGGGTTGTCTCATGGTGGGTTCCTTGCTTCTTAACACCTATGGTTTTGCAACATGAAATGTTACAAAATAGTATGAATGTCTTCAAAATCACACATTCCATTGTTGTCTTTAAATTTCGAATGATTGAAAAAAAAAGGTACGCAAAAAAATTGTACTTTGGAAAGCACAATCTTAAATTTTAGTTATTTGAATCTCGGGTTTTGCAACATGGAGTCAGATTACAAAATAATATGAATGTATTGAAAATCAAACATTCCATTTTTGTGTTTAAATTTTGCATGATTGAAAAAAAGGTGCACAAAATAACTATAATTTGGAAATCACGATGTTGGGTTTCAATTATTTGAATATCCTTGTTTAAATGTAAAGGGTTGTCTCATGGTGGGTTGCTTGCTTCTTAACACTATGCCATAGAAAAATGGACCCTTTTCTTGATATAGATTAATTCATGAATAATTTGACTAAACAAGGTCTTAATCTAGTGTTGTGAGGAATTTTATGTGTCCACGCTAGGTCTTGGACCCTTCCGAATTAAATAAAATACATTTAATGACATCTTGTGAAGGTGTTTTTAAATGTTGTAAGACATTTCTACACTCTTCTAGACTCTTTTTTATTATATTTAATTTAAATATTCCTTTTTACTCATCAACAAGTCCTATATTGAAGTTTTGTAAAGTCTTGTGACAAACTTTCACACTCTCCTAGGCACAATCTCCTTATTTACACCTTTCTTATGACTTAATTGACCCCTTTATTCCCTCACATGACTTAATCAAGTGTATTTTTCAATGTTATCCCAACAAATAACATTAAATACAACATTATTCCCGACACTTTGTTTTAGTGAATGAGTCCCCCTTGGCCCCAAATTCAAAATATTTTAAATTTCCTTTCAGGATTTTATTCAAAATTACTTGATGTCATCCTGTGATGAGGTATTAATAAATAGTAAGGCACAAGATTGTATAAATAAGTGTTTTTATGCACATTTTACACATCTTATCTCACCATAATCTTCTTTGTCTTTTTCTGCCATCTTCTTATCATCTTCAATCCATAATCTATTATTCATACATTTTTCTATCAAGCAACTTAGGTTTCAAGGAATTTAAAGATCAATTTTCAGACTTTCAAGGGTAGATTCTACATGTTATGTTGCAAAACTTCAATTTCAATCATCATGGAAAGGTAATCAACTCCATTTTTGCATGTTTCATTCATTTCTTACATCATTTTGGTTTAATTACCTAAATGAGGTTTGACCAACGAAAACCTCCATGCCTTAACAATCAACATTTCTTCTCTTCTTCTTGTGTGTTTGCAGATTTAGGTCCTTTGGAAGCTTTAGAATCATTGGAGATCAAGTTGTGACATCATTCAAGTCCTTTCTTCACCATTCAAGTCAAAACATCAACAAAAAGTCATTTTCAGACCCGGATCTAGTAGTTTTAGAAGCATAGAGCTGTAGGGGACAAAAGTGCAGATCTAACTCCATAGAATCTTCCTCTAATTTTCTAGATTCCTATAGGTGGAATGATTCACCACCCATGGAAAATGTGTCCCATCTATAGGCTTGGAAATATATTTCCTTAGATTTCAGCTTCTGACAGTTAGAAACAGGTTTTCAAAACATTTCATCAGAAGCAGAACTAATTCACCATGCATGGAAAATTAGTCCCAGTGTCCATTAATAGAAGTTTCTAAGACATTCTAGAATATTATAGTGACATAATTCTACCTCTAGGTTCACTCTATTTAGTCTTATTCATTTTTGTTTTAATTTGCTTAAGTTTCTAGTTCATTCTTGCATTCAACACTGTGTTTTCCAACACTTTTACATTAGATCAATTTACATTCTTTAGTATGCATTTTCATTAAGTTTCCAACATTAAGAAACATTCAAACACTCCACATTTTCTTTTCATTCTTACATCCTTTAGTCTTGAATGAAACACTAAGTGATTTTGGCCCACATATTCTCTTACCTTCTAGGTGAAATACCCTAGAAGGTACATGAAGAATTTTGTTGATGGTGTTTTTATGCACTTCTCAACATAGGTAATGCATAGGTGCACTACCTCTCTTGAAAGAGAATCTCCCACAATCAAATTGCAGAACACTATCCCAAGGTCTCTCGGGTGTCAGGTCATGACAGTGCTTAGATACCTTAGTAGTTGATGTGATTTGTTGGAATCACAGGGCGGCCTTATGAAAAATACAAAGTGTGGACATAAAGCATGAAGTTGGATCTTTGAAAAGGAGTCCTTAGGATGGGAAGTTGATATACATAGGCTGTAGGTTCAAACAACAGTCTTGAACTCCATTTAGTTGTTGGGTTTGGCTTTACAATGTGCAATGAACCTTGGTATTGTTCAGTTTCTAAAAAAAGGAAAAAAGGGTGAAAGAGGGGAAAAGTTTCTAAGTTTGAAGCTTGCTATGAATAGTGACAATGGAGTTCCTACAATGAACAATTCCTCAAAACAATGTCCCACTTAACCAGGGATTTCACAGTATCATGGAAATTGTGCTATCTTCTAAGGGCTGCAGATGTCTCATCCTTCATTCACCACATGCATGCATGAATCAAAGATAAAGATTTAGGGCAGCTTTACAATCAAGTCCAGGCTAACTTTGCACAACTGTCTACCTTCAGCAAACAACAAAAAGTATGGACTAAGGGATCATCAACAAACTAGGAATTTTCACAATCACCCAACAACATTCCTAAGATTTATCAAAATGAAGCAAGCAGCTAACTAAACAGCCATAAGATCTAAGCTAAACATGTGAAATTGGAGAAATGAATCAAATGACATGAGAGAAATCAAGGAAATACACCAAGTCAATGATGTTTCTTATAAATTTTTGCAGCATGCCTTTACAACAACTCAACTCTCACTTTTGCAAATGAGGGAGTGCTCTATTTATAGTTTTCCAAAAGTTAAATGAATGGCCAAGATTCATTACAATTGTGTGGCCAAGATTCATTACAAAATAGGGTTTCACCTACCCCTAAATAGATTTGCAATTTAAAAATATTTTTTTGTCCTTTACCTATTTCGTCATCTAGTGGATGGCACTATTGCTCTTTCGTCCTATAGCTAATTGATATTTTCTCTTTGCTGTAGCTACTCTTCAGGGAGGTCTTCTTCCTTGGCTAGGCTATCCTCTTGCTCCTCAGAAGCTGCGTGCTCTATATACTTAAGGATGACCGCTTGGAGCTTGTCGATCTGGAGGATCTCGCATCTTAACGCATGGTAGCTCCATTCTTTAGTGTTTTCTTCCAGCCGCTTCCAATCCTTGTCATACTTCGAGCCCTGATCTCTGAACAGCTCTGATCAGTCGAAGGCACGGGTAGCAAAACTCAGGAATTCCATTGTGATTTCTCTGGATGTCCCGTCCTTCATCTTCTCCTAGAAGTATGTCTTGATCTTCTCAGCATCCATTTGTACCATGGGCATATCATAGCCCGTCATCAACTTGAGATACTCGGCGCATTCCGCTTGGATTTCCTTGATCCACTCAATATCCGGATCCACCTTTCTCATGATTAGCTCCATCCTCTCTCTTCGGTTGATTAGGTCTCTGCGCCACACATCCACGAGCTAATGATCCTCTTTCTTCAGCTCTAGCTTCTCCTCCCACATGTCCTTAGGCATCTAGAGGATGGCTTCAATTCTCGGGAAGGTGGAGTCATATGTTGTAGGGAAAGTGGTGCAAAGCCTCCTCGTGCTTTCTAGGGATTGGATTAGGTCAAAGAACATATTGTCTATCCTCACAGCCCTGTTGATTCCCATGTTTCCGATGTATATGACTTGTCGGAACCAATCCTCGGTCTTTTTCTCTCAGTTCTTCCTCCTCTCCATCTTGTTAATCTGCTCCTTGGAGAGCAACTGTGGTGCAGCTGTGGAGATGGTGGGCAGGTCATCCACTGAGGACCACTACTGGATATAGTCTGTTAAGGCAGCAACCTACGCTTTGAGCTCGTCCTTGAATACCTTATCATGTTTGATCAAGTGCACTACTGTGGCCACTGACTCTTCCAGATGTTCAACCTTTTGCTCTCTAGTCGCTGTCCCCAAGTCAATGGTGGAGACACTGTAACTCACCCCTACCTGGCCAACAGTTGGCATTGCTATTTGTGCTACCCGGGAGCCGAAAGTATCCATCGTTATTTTGGAATGGACCTTGGGCTTCTTCTCCTTCTTTGTTGTGGTCAGTGATCGAGCCAAGATGGCCTCTAATCTCGCCCTTGGGTATTTCAGCACTGGGGTTGTCTTCTCTAGTTGTTTCTCCAACCAGTCAGGCATAGGAGATTTGTCCTTAGGTGCATCATCACTGCCCTCACCTTTCTTAGTCAGAGACAAGACTTCTGCCTCCTTTTCCTTTTGGGGCTGCTCTTTTTCTTTAATAGTGTCCTCCTCTTCGTCAGAGTCATGAATAAACACGAGGTGTTTATCGGGCAGCTTGGTGGATAATTGTTGGGTGGGATCTTCTTCTATCGCTGTTTCTTCTTCTTTCTTCCCTTCAGCTACCTCGGCCTCAGGGCTCTCTACAACATGGGTCTCAGCCTCAGTGATATCCTTTTCGGGTTGCTCCTCTGGCGGCTGCCCCTCTTCTCTCTATGGTGACTTTTCTACTTTCTCCCCAACATCCTTTAGTTGCTCTGCCAATTCTTCCTCGAGGTCCTCATCAAATATTTGGATGATCTCCTTGGCACCCGAGCCATCCTCTTCAACCCTGCTCTCGGAAGAGCCTATCTCTTCCCCCTCATAGACCACCTTGTCGATGGTTCGATGCTCGTACTGGGGGTGTTCATGACATTCATCAGCCTCTTCCTCCATAGACCTTGAGGCTTCCTGCTCTCACTCCTCCAACTCTTTTGAAATTTGCATCGTGGCTTCCATGGCTGGCGGCCCTGTTGGTGGTTGTGAAGGCTGAGCTATTGTGAGGGCTTGGGCGAGGGCTGCTTGGAGAGCGGGGTCCATTAGGATCTGCGAGAGCTCAGGGGGAAGACTCTACAGATGCCGCGTGATAGCCTCAGGTATAGTGGAAGGGGGAACAGGCGATGCTATTGTTGCCAGCGGGAGGGATGTAATTGGAGACATGGTGGTAGAGGAAGGAGAAGTGGTCATGCAAGAGGAGGAATCAATGACGACCACTGACTCGGCCAGGGGCGAAGGGGCAAGATGGATAGAAATGTCCACCACCTATGGAAATGAGGCAATTGTGGCCTGAGAGGCGGGCAACGCACTAGTCAGGGGAGGGAGGAGCAAGGGAGGTTGCACTTCCATTGTAGTCACTGTCTGCTTGAGCTTCTTGGGAGAGGAGCCTCCTGTGTCTTTCTTCGCTTGCTCCTTGGGGTCCACAGATTGCACCATCTCTGTTCCTTTCCTCTTTTGAGACCTAGTGATGGGGGGAGACTTGGAAGTCTCACCAGTTGAAATGGTGGCGACAACGTCCTTCGTGGCGCTTGGCTTGCTCTTGAGCGCCTCATATGTTAGGACCACCCCATACCTCTAGCACGGGCTGGATCGGGACAGCAACATTCCTTTCCCTGGTGGCGGCGGTCTGGCACGTGTGGCATGAACGAACATGGAAATGGGTATCCTTGAAGATAGTTGGCCAATAATACCCTACCCTTAATATATGATGCACCGTAGAAGAACCCGAGCCATGGCCCGTACCAAATTTATTGTGAAACTCCCTCAAAACGCGTTCTGCCTCCTCCTTGCCAAGGCATCTCAGATAAATGCCTTCATGGTTTTTCTTGTAGAGAATAGAACCCTGCAACATATAACCATTACTTTTCAATCTTAGGGCCCTCTTTTGGACTCCTTGCAGATGCGGTGGACACTTATGATTTAGTAGATAATAAACGACATCTTGGTACCATTCTCCCGGGGAGACATCTTCAAGCTGGTACTACTGTACCGTGAGTTCAGGCCCAGCCTCTGCTGCTGTTTTGGCAATTATATGGGTGAGTGCCTGCCCTCTCACCAATTTCATCAGTTGGATCTCCATATCATATTCTTGGAGCAGGGTGACCCACTTAGCCCTTCGTTCGCCCAATTTGCTCTGCATGAGTAGTGTCTTGACTGCTGGGTCGGGGACAATGGCGAACACCTTGTTGCGTAGAATGTAGTGTCTAAATTTTTTTACTCCCCAGACGAGAGCATATGCCTACTTTTCTATATTGTGGTAACGTAATTCAACATCTTTAAGGGGGGCACTCATAAAGGTGATCGGATGCTCGTTTCCTTCGTTGTCTTTCTAGGTCAACATGCTAGCACAAGAATGTTCTAAAGCAAATGAGTAAATGTAAAATGGCTTCAGATAATTCAGGCTAACTAATATAGGGGCCTCAACAATGGCCCGTTTGACATCTTCGAAGGATTGTTTGGCCTTCAGCGTCCATTCGACTTTGGCATCTTGTTTGAGCATGGCATTGAGAGGTTTGACAATTTCCGCAAAACCTGTGATGAATTTCCAGACAAAGTTGATCTTTCTAAAAAAAGATTTTAATTCCTTCTTGTTGCCCGGGGGTTGAACCTTGTGTAACGACTCAATCCACTCAGGATCAATGGAGATTCCTTGCTCTAAGATGATGTGCCTGAGCAATCTGCCTTCGGTCACTCCGAAAATGCACTTCTTAGGATTGAGAGAAACCCCGAACTCTCTGCATCTCTAAAATACTTTGCATAAGTTGGAGACGTGATCACCTCGCCTTTTAGAAAATACGGTCAAATCATCCATGTAGATAATTATGCACTTGCCAATGAGGTCTTTGAAAGTGATATTCATGGCGCGTTAGAAAGTGGCGCCGGCATTGATGAGCCCAAAAGGAATTTTTTTGTATGCAAACATCCCCCACTTAGTAGTGAACGTCGTCTTATGACGATCCTCATATTGCACCAATTCCTGATTATACCCAGAGTATCCATCGAAGAAGGACAACATCAGAGAACTATTAATGATTTACAACACTTCATCCAACGAAGGTACCAGATAGTTGTCTTTCTCTAAGGCACGGTTTAGATTGCAAAAATCCATGCACAATCTGATTTCTCCATTCTTTTTCCTGACCAGGACCAAGTTGGCCACCCACGTGGAATGCCTGACAAGAAAGATGATTCTTGCTGAAAGTAATTTTTGCACCTCCTTGTAAATGACAGGTTCTAGCAAGGCATTGATAGGGTGTTACCGTTGACGGAATGGCCTCACTTTGGTCTTGAGAGGGATGGTGTGTGTGATGACAGAGGTGTCGTACATTTTTAAATCTTGGTAGCTCCATGCCACCACGTAATGGTATCTTTGCAAAGCATTCGTAATTCCCTTCCTTTCCTCAGGCATGCACACCTTTCTGATAAAAACATTCCTAGCATCCTCGGCTGTCCCAAGGTTATGAGCGTTGCACTAGTTACTTATAGCTTCCTTTTTTGTTTGCTGATCCTGGTCCTTGATCTGATCTAAATCAAATATTCATTCCATCTGAACCATACCTCTGGGAATTGTATTGGTTTTGAGGTTGATGACCCCCTCTATGTCCAATTCAGCCTCCTGCAAATCAGTTTCATCAATTATTTGAGTTGTGAAAACATCGAAGCTTGTAATGAACTGGAGGATGTGCTTATCGTCATTGAATATTTGCATGTGGGTGACATTATCTGGGACCGATGGCGTAGATTTCAGCTCAACAGTGAATTTCTTGAGCCCAAACAAAGAGAGGGGTTGTAGAGTGCTGGCCGCTTGAGCTAAGGCATCGGCTGTACGATTTTGAGCACGAGGGATCAATTATATGTTGAATGCATCTAGGCCCTCTAAGAGATCCCAAACCCTGTGCCTATAATTAGTGAGTCTCCAATCATGACAAGAATACAACTTCTTGACCTGGTTAACTACGAGCGCAGAATCCCCAAAGACTTGCATCACTTTTATGTTTTTCTTCAAGGCCATGAGAAGGCCAAGGACTAGGGCCTCATACTCTGCTACGTTATTAGTGCAATAAAACTACAATCGGTGGGCAGCAAGAAATGTCTTACCCATTGGACTGATGAGTTCGATCCCTGCTCCAGCTCCTTGCCTTGACTTCGATCCATCAAATCAGAGCGTCCAGCACACGGGGGATTGCTTATCTTCGGGTCTGATTGAGCCTTCATTCCCTTTTGGCTGGACGGCAGGCCTTGTGATCTTAGGGGGGTTTTCCGGTTCGGGGCAATGATCAATAGGTGGTTCTTGTGGTGCCTCCTTTGGTGTTTCTATCAGAGGAGCAGCAGCTTTCTTAACATGCTCCACTATTGCTTTGCATAGGCAACAATCAAATTCAGAGTGAGCAACATTATGGACCCTACACCAGTTCAGCAATAAGAGATCCTAGAAATTCATTCTAGCTCCTAGGCTGAGCTGATCTCTTGCAGATTTTTCTATGAACTCCTGGAATCTATCGAGTAGTCCCCAGTTGTCATCCTCATTCAGCTCACCATCAACTTCTGCCAACACTTCTGTGTCTGGGGGCATTTGCATGGAATCGACCGAGGGACTACACAATACCAGCAATACTTCATCTGTATGTTCTTCTTAAAGCCCGATCTCATTTTAATAGGAAAAAGGGCGATAATTTCCTAAATCAGTCTCAACAAACAACACCTCGCTGAGATTATTATATTCTGTGATCATGTACTTCATACAGGGTTCACGGTCGATGCAGATCTGGTTTGGTAGCCCCTTCCATGGCAGCCACATGTGAGAAAGGTCAGTGGAGGTGTATCCATTCAGTGCCTTAGTGAACTCCCTTCCCAAAATAATTCTGTAAGCATCGGGAATGTCTGCTAGTTGGATATCTATGACCTATTGTATTCGTGGGTCTATAGTGATCTGTATGGGGATGCAGTTTATTTCACCCACAATGTTAATATATGTTTTGTCTAGCAGGGTCACCTTTCTCTTTAAAGGTGTAGGAGTGATGCCAAGAGCCTTGCATATGACTAAGGGCATGACGTTGGTGGAAGCTCATGAGTCAAGCAAGCAGTTATGTAGATTCTTCCAAAACATCTTAATGTTGGTCAGGAAAGAAGGAGTTTCTGGTCTCCCTTGGAGCATGCGCATAGGTGTGTCCATCTGGGCTATTTGACCTTTATTCCTATCACTGCCCATATCCTTGGCTTGCTTAAATTGTTGGTCCTTAGAAAATTGCCTATTCGCCCTTTTTGGCTCCTTTTCAACTTGCTCACTTGCTGACTGATTCACAGGAACATCCCTCCTTTTCCAAGCATTACCCTGCATTTCTGGTTCTTTTCTAGGTTCCTCAAAGGTTACCCTCTTGTCTAGGGTCTCTTGTGTCATATTAGAGGACGGAGTCCCATTTAGAACCCTAAAGAAAGCATGCCTCATGGTAGGGACTTTGAGTAATTCAAAGGCTGACAAACTGATTTTCACCTTCTTGAATTCTTCTACCACATATTCACCCATTTGCTCAATTTCAGAGCTAAAAGCTTGGCCTATGGGAGAACTAGGGGTTTGGACCTTGGTTTGCCCAAGCAGATTTTGGGGTTGGTTTTGAGGCTGATTTTGCGATGGTTTTGAGACTATTCTTGTTGATATTGGGCGGGTATTGAGGGAGCCCAGGGTTGCTGGCATATGGATTGGCAAAATGGTTATATCATTCCATTCCTATTCGTTGATTGTGGACCATTGCTTATCATTGGAGAGCCATTTGTTCTTACTTACCTCCTGCGCTCCTTCATCCTCAATACTCCTTTGGGCTCGTTGCAGGAACAGCGCCTCCACCAGACACGAGGAATCGTAGGGCTCAGATGAGACGATGTCCCTGTAGTTGGTATTGTCAACAGCATTTTGTACCTCCACCTGGAAGATTTCAGCAGCTGTCTGGAACTCAGGACAATCTAGCTCAGAATGTCTGCTGGTTTTGTGAAGTCGACACCATCCGGACAAAGCTACTTCAACCAGATACACGCCGCTGCATGTTTTGTTGTTGCTTGTCAGTTGATCAAACGGTGTGGGGACTCCTCTGTTATTGGGCCTGGTGTTCCATGTACAATTCTGCCTCTGAGAAGGTCTTTTTTCTGTATTTTGATTAGTGCTCTGTCCCCTCTCATAATTTTGCCTAGAAGAGGTGCCTACTTCCTGATTATCTCTGTTGTCTCTATTGTCTCGACTGTCCCTATTAAGGTTGGCCTAAAAATTGCATTGGGAGTCCTACAACTGGTTATTCTGGTTCTTTAGATGTGTCATCTCCGTGGACATCTTCTTGATTATCTCAGTTAGTTCTTCTAGCTTGTCCTTCTCGGTCGTGCCTCCAGGCGACGGGGCCAGATTTTGGAGAAAAGCAGCGGGGCCACCGGCTGATTTTGATAGGCTGGAGGAAAGTCCAGTCCTGACAAGTACAATAGCGCCTGGGGCTATTGGGAATACGCTTGCTATTGTGGAGCCATCTAGGAATAGTTGTATTACTGCTGGGGCTACAAATAGGAAGTCACGGGAGGCGCATAATTCAACGGCTGCCCCGGATGCGGCACCATAGGAAACTGAGGCACCTGGTTCATCAAAGGGGTTTGGTGAGCAAACACCTAATTAAGCCCTTGAATCTGTATCGGGTGGGCTACTGGCCCTAGAGAGGGCAGTGGACCGGAGATATTTTGCCCCAAGTCCGCACTTGCGACAACGGCTTCTGCATAGGCGGCCAGTGGGGTAGCGGGCAGTGGGCGTATCCTCTTCACCAAGGTCGACGTGAGGTTGTCCAGTGCTGAGTAGTAGACTGGGAGAGCTACCGCATCATTATGGACGTACGGATCTTGAAGCCTCATGTGAGCCTGATGGAAGCGGTCATTGAAGGAGCCGATAGGTTCGTTGACCTCCCTTCTGATAGACATAAACTACTAGTAAAGGTCCACGAGGTTGATGGGGATCTTGTATTTCTGTAGAAAGGCATTCTTCATCAGGTTCCACGAGGTGATGGATCCCCTCGGTAGATTAATATACCAATAAAAGGCTTCTTCCCCTAATAAATGCGGGAAAAGGTGACATGCAACATCCTCGTAATCCACTTGCATTTCAGTGACAGCTATTTCAAATATCTTGATATGTTCTTCTGTTGTCCTTTGCATATCGCGTGGATGAAACTTTGAACAAAATCCCTCTGGATTCTTAGGCATATCATTGTAGACCGCAAAATGTATCGACGACAGGTTATCTGCCAACCAAGCCATGGAGGGTGGTGGAAGTGGTACTTGCTGTTGGAAAATAGGAATTTGAGGTTGTATTTGCAAGACAACAGTAATGTGGGGCTGTACCAGAGTTATGGCTGTCTTGGCTGTGCCTTGGGCTGAAAGGGCCAGGAGAGGAGCAATCCCCTAGCTGCCGGAGATAGATGGTGTAAATGCTGTTTGAGATGGTTGGGTGGAAGATGAAAGCCAGCCAAATGAAGGTGAGGGTGAAATGGGGGCGGATGGGATGGAGGAAGAGGAAGAGGCAACGCTACTTCCTTGTGCTCGCTTTTCTCTCGTGGGAGGCTGCAATTCTTCAAATTCTCCCTTATTTGGTGTGGACCATAGAACTCTTTGAAACCTTTCAGGGGAGAATGATCCGATCCGATCCAGCTTCGTTTTACCCTTTAACTTAGTATCTCTAACTTGGCCTTCCTTCTAGCGCCAATTCTGTTGATGGTATTTTTATGCACTTCTCAACACAGGTAATGCATAGGTGCACTACCTCTCTTGAAAGACAATCTCCTACAATCGAATTGCAGAACACTATCCCAAGGTCTCTCGGGTCTCAGGTCATGACAGTGCTGAGATACCTCAGTAGTTGATGTGATTTGCTAGAATCACAGAGCGGCCTTATAGAAAATACAAAGTGTGGACATAAAGCATGAAGTTGAATCTTTGAAAAGGAGTCCTTAGGATGGGAAGTTGATATGCATAGGTTGTAGGTTCAAACAACAGTCTTGAACTCCATTTATTTGTTGGGTTTGGCTTTACAATGTTCAATGAACCTTGGTATTGTTTAGTTTCTAAAAAAAAAAAAAGGGCGAAAGAGGGGAAAAGTTCATAAGTCTAAAGCTTGCTATGAATAGTGACAATGGAGTTCCTGCAATGGACAATTCCTCAAAACAATGTCCCACTTAACCAGTGATTTCACAGTATCATGGAAATTTTGCTATCTTCTAAGGGCTGCAGATGTTTCATCCTTCATTCACCACATGCATGCATGAATCAAAGATAAAGATTTAGGGCAGCTTTATAATCAAGTCCAGGCTAACTTTGCACAGCTGTCTACCTTCAAAAAACATCAAAAAGTATGGACTAAGGGATCATCAATAAAGCAAGAATTTTCACAATCACCCAACAACATTCCTAAGATTTATCAAAATGAAGCAAACAACTAACTAAACAGCCATAAGATCTAAGCTAAACATGTGAAATTGGAGAAATGAATCAAATGACATGAGAGAAATCAAGGAAATACACCAAGTCAATGATATTTCTTATAAATTTCTGTAGCATGCCTTTACAACAACTCAACTCTCACTTTTGCAAATGAGGGAGTGCTCTATTTATAGTTTTTCAAAAGTTAAATGAATGGTCAAGATTCATTACAATTGTGTGGCCAAGATTCATTACAAAATAGGGTTTCACCTACCCCCAAATAGATTTGCAATTTAAAAATATTTTTTGTCCTTTCCCTATTTCGTCATCTAGTGGATGACACTATTGCTCTTTCGTCTTGTAGCTAATTGCTGTTTTCTCTTTGCTGTAACTACTCTTCAGGGAGGTCTTCTTCCTTGGCTTGGCTGTCCTCTTGCTCCTCGGAAGCTGCGTGCTCTATATACTTGAAGATGACTGCTTGGAGCTTGTCGATCTAGAGGATCTCACATCTTAACGCCTAGTAGCTCCATTCTTTAGTATTTTCTTCTAGCCGCTTCCAATCCTCATCATACTTCGAGCCCTGATCTTTGAACAGCTCTGATCGGTCGAAGGCGCGGGCAACAAAACTCATGAATTCTGTTGTGATTTCTCCAGCTGTCCCGTCCTTCATCTTCTCCTGGAAGTATGGCTTGATCTTCTCAGTATCCATTTGTACCATGGGCATATCATAGCCTGTCATCAGCTTGAGATACTCGGCGCATTCTGCCTGGATTTCCTTGATCCACTCAATATCCGGATCCACCTTGCTCATGATTTGCTCCATCCTCTCTCTCCGGTTGATGAGGTCTCTGTGCCACACATCCACGAGCCAATGATCCTCTTTCTTCAGCTCTAGCTTCTCCTCCCACGTGTCCTAAGGCATCTGGAGGATGGCTTCAAATCTTGGGAAGGTGGAGTCATATGTTGTAGGGAAATTGGTGATGAGCCTACTTGTGCTTTCCAGGGATTGGATTAGGTCCAAGAATTTATTGGCTATCCTCACAGCCCTGTTGATTCCCATGTTTCTGACATATATGACCCGTCGGAACCAATCCTCGGTCATTTTCTCTAAGTTCTTCCTCCTCTCCATCTTGTCAATCTACTCCTTGGAGAGCAACTGTGGTGCTGCTGTGGAGGTGGTGGGCAGGTCGTCCACTGAGGACCACTGTTGGATATAGTCTGTTAAGGCAGCAACCTGCGCTTTGAGCTCGTCCTTGGATACCTTATCATGTTTGATTAAGTGCACTACTGTGGCCACTGACTCTTCGAGATGTTCAACCTTCTACTCTCTAGTCGCTGTCCCCAAGTCAATGGTGGAGACATTGTAACTCACCCTTGCCTCACCAATAGTCGGCATTGCTATTTGTGCCGCCCGGGAGCCAGAAGCATCCATCATTATTTTGGAACGGACCTTGGGCTTCTTCTCCTTCTTTGTTGTGGTCAGTGATCGAGCCAAGATGGCCTCTAATCTCGCCCTTAGGTCTTTCAGCATTGGGGTTATCTTCTCTAGTTGTTTCTCCAACCAGTCGGGCATAGGAGATTTGTCCTTGGGTGCATCATCGCTGCCCTCACTTTTCTCATTCAGAGACAAGACCTCTGCCTCCTTTTCCATTTGGGGCTGCTCTTTTTCTTTAATAGTGTCCTCCTCTTCTTCGTCAGAGTGGCGAATAAACATGAGGTGTTTAACGGGCAGCTTGGTGGATAATTGCTGGGCAGGATCTTCTTCTATCACTGTTTCTTCTTTCTTCCTTTTAGCTACCTCGGCCTTAGGGCTCTCTACAACATGGGTCTCAGCCTCAGTGATATCCTTTTTCGGGTTGCTCCTCTGGCGGCTGCCCCTCTTCTCTCTATGGTGACTTTTCTGCTTCCTCCCCAACATTGTTTAGTTGTTGCACCAATTCCTCCTCGAGGTCCTCATCAAATGTTTGGATGATCTCCTTGGTGCCCAAGCCATCCTCTTCATCCCCACTCTCGGAAGAGCCTATCTCTTCCCCCTCATATACCACCTTATCGATGGTTCGATGCTCGTACTCGGGGTGTTCATGATATTCATCAGCCTCTTCCTCCATAGACCTTGAGGCTTCTTGCTCTCGCTCCTCCAACTCTTTTGAAATTTGCATCGTGGCTTCCATGGCTGGCGGCCCTGTTGGTGGTTGTGAAGGCTGAGCTATTGCGAGGGCTTGGGCGAGGGCTGCTTGGAGAGCGGGGTCCATTAGAATCTGCGAGAGCTCAAGGGGAAGACTCTACAGATGTCGCGTGATAGCCTCGGGTATAGTGGAAAGCGGAACAGGTGATGTTATTGTTGCCAGCGGGAGGGATGTAATTAGAGACATGGTGGTAGAGGAAGGAGAAGTGGTCACGCCAGAGGAGGAATCAATGATGACCACTGACCCGGCCGGGGGCGAAGGGGCAAGATGGACAGAAATGTCCACTGCCTGCGGAGATGAGGTGATTGCAGCCTGAGAGGCGGGCAACGCACTAGTTGGGGGAGGGAGGAGAAAGGGAGGCTTCACTTTCGTTGTAGTTACTGTTTGGTTGAGCTTCTTGGGAGATGAGCCTCCTGTGTCTTTCTTCGCTTGCTCCTTGGGGTCCGCAAATTGCGCTGTCTCTATTCCTTTCCTCTTTTGAGACCTAGTGATGGGGGGAGACTTGGAAGTCTCACCAGTTGACGTGGTGGCGGCAACGTCCTTCATTGCGCTTGGCTCGCTCTTTAGCGCCTCATATGTTAGGACCACCCCTTGTTGCTTTAATTGCACCAACCGCCCATCGACCCACTCCTTAGTGCGAGTTATGATCGGCTGGGTGATGGTATCCAGGTCATCGACCTCTTGCTCATCCCAATCAATGGAGGGGATCGCCAGATTGGCAACAGCAGGGTACCTCAGGTGCATTATCGTGAACTCATCCTCTTCGAGCTGGTCAGGCACCTAGAATGGTTATACTCTTCTTAGAAACTGTACACTCATGCGCATGTAGTGCCTTGCACAGACCTCCTTGTCATCTTTTTAGTCTGCCTAAAAGTCTTCAATGTGGTATTGGTGGGCGTAGGCCAGCCCTAGTGCCTTCCTGACATGGCCATGTGGGTCCATTCGCGGGCGAGCCGTGTACCAGTCAAAATTATATTCCTTAAGCTCTTTCTCAGAGTTGCTAGTGCATTAAGATGTTTGCAGTCGATACAGGCCCTGGCCGAGTGTCATTGGATAGGGGATCCCTACTATGTGCTTGTTGCCAAAGACTGTCTGGATGTGTTGGAGCTACCGAGAAAGCTCTAGGAGGATGATCCTATCATTTGGATACCGCGACAACTTATTTGGCCGCTCCGTCAAACCCTGGGCTCAGATGTAGGTAAATGTGGGGAATTGGATATATAGGAAAGCACATTCTTTTAAGAGCACCCTAGCGTTGTGGGAAACCCTCCTTTCAAAGTCTCCGGTGAACAGTCTGATGATATAACCAGTAAAGGCGTCATTGACTCGGTAGTACTCCTTGAAGTTGTAGTATTGGAGTTGAGGGTACCTGTCAAATGGCTTTAGCCCTCGCTTACGCCCCTAATCTGGTGCCACAAATAACCCGCTGTATTATCTTTCGCCTGCCAGGGAGTATACCAGGTAAGAGGTCATATAGAACTTTGAGCTCTTCTTGACATTGACAAACTACTCATGGAAGCAGTTGCTGATGATGCCTCCCCAGTCGAATGAGACCTTGGTGTTCACGTCCTCATTCCCCCGTAGGATTTGTTCAATGTAGTAGGTCATCTATTCTTGGAAGTAGGCGGCTGCTGGGAGACCCATAACCCTGCTCAGTATAGTTACCAGGTCATGGTAGTCGTCGTGGAAGTCGCTGTGGAATAGCTCTTGGGGAACCTTTGCAACACTGCCCTGTTTCTCCTTAAGCCAGTAGAGGTTGATTGATTTCTTGCACCCTAACGGATTGGCATCCCACGCCGCCTGGCATTGTTCTAATGAGGGGACCTCCATATGTGGGAACATGGGTATGTGAAATATTTTTGTGATTCCTTCGAGCGACATGTCGGTGAGGATGTTCCCCTCTTTATCCATGATTGTCTTGGTGTTTGTTTGGTAGGCTTCTCGGCAAGCCATTACTAGTTCAGGTGCTATGAGAGAGGGAGGAAAACTGGTAGTCTTGGTGATTCCACTTTGACATATTAGTCTGGCATTCTTTGCTATAGGGTCGATCTTGACCCTCTGAGTGAACTCATCTATGTCCACTTGGCCAATGTTGGTATCCGAGATCTCTTTCCAGTCTGTTAAAACCTTTGACTAGAGAAGCTCACCCTGAAACTGAGATTTCATCTGATCTTTATCTTCTTTTCCCCGAGCGGCCCTCCCTGATTTCTTGCCCTTATCCTTTTCGTTGGAGGCCCCTGAAGTTCCTGCAGCCGATTTCATATATTCTGCAAGCAAGGGAAAAGTTAGTGCAACAAACATCAAAAGCGTTCATGTTAGTCCATATTTCAAAGATAACACCTAAATAATCATTAAGTATATCATAAATTTTATCTTTAGATGGTATTAATCTTCGTTTCAGGGCGTTTGGGCAATTCGGGCCTGGAGGGACGGACTTCCCTAGCAGGAATGCTACCCAGAAGGGAAAACACGGTCGAAAGCTCCCTGGGACCCTTCTTAGCCAAATTTTAATGCTTTGAGAGTCTCATGATGGAGAACGACGAATCTTAGGACATGGGTCGAAGTCAGATTCTGGATTAAAGTTGGTTTGGATCGATCTAAGAGGTATCGAAGATTTTAGGCTGGGAAGCTACCAGGAGGCGGCCGTTGGCAATGGCAGAGTGCAGGTGGAAATCTGGGGGCGGAGGTCCGAGGCTCGGGGCCCGGAGCACCAGAAGGCAACCGTTATGAGGTTATGGTTCAGGCTTTGAGGCTTGTGGCGTGGCGGGGCCCGGAGGCTAGGAAGACGCGACGCACTGGCTGCCGCGAGATTTTCAGTAATGATTTGAATGGCAGCTGGGAAGGGAGGCCCGGGGCCCGAGAAGCAGGGAGCCGGCAGAGGTCTGCCGTCGAAGACGTCAGAACCGTCACGGAGTTCCAGAGACGGAACTTTGAACGACTGGACCCGGAGGGTCCCACGGCTATGAAGAGATTTGGCAGGGGAGAGAGCCAGACTTCCGTAGACGGAAGTCTGCAAGCCGGGACATGGGAGGCGGATGGCCGAGGCATGAAAAAATGTCGATGATGGAGGGGAAGGCGGGCTCCGGGGTCCGTAGAGCTCTGATGTCGGCGCCCAAAGAGTGTTCATCAGGGCGCACGGAAAACCCAGCAGGGAAGCCCGCCAGCCGGGGCCCGGAGGGGCATGGATGGATCCAATCCGCCAAGGGTTTCAAAAAAGGGCGAGCTCCCTGCGGAACGCCGGAGGCAGAACTCCGGGGGTTCGGGCCCGAGGTGGTCAAAGGGTGCAGGAGAAGTTTTAGATTCTCACGGTGGAGCTAGCATTGGGACCCGACAGCCGGGGAGGCGGGACGAATTGGTAGTTCAAGCTCGGCGAAAGGCACACAGAAACCCGACGGACCGGGCCCCGGGAGGAGGATTGCCATCGGCAAGAGTTTGGAGTTTGAGTTTGACGGCGACAAGGGGGTTAGGACCCGGGGTAGTGGATCGCCCTCTGTGAAGAACAGCTGCACGACTGAAAAGTTTCAGATTGGTGGTGAGGGCGGCTCCGTTAGGTTTGGCGAATTTCACGATATGGATAATGAGCGCAACTGAGTGCTCTTCTATTTGTTTCATTTTAACCAATTATTTAATTCATTTGAATTCTCCAAAATGACAAAAAAACACGGGAGGGAAAACTGGGATGGCCTACCTCAAAAACGCAAAGCATGGAGGCGTGGGACCCATCGGGGATCGTCGGAGTGAGCTTGATGGTCATGATCAAGATGCTGTAGTTGAAGGCGGTGGGCTCCAGATGATGGTCTATTCAGTTCGCTCCAATTCGCATTGTGAAAATGATTTTGGTGGGTCAGGCATTATATACCCCAACCGCCATTAATACCCGCAATAAATAAACGTACAGTGGCAGGAAAAGTTGCTGAGATTTCAAATTAGGTCGGCAGCGGCGGTGGAGACCCCGGGACCCTACGGCTAGGAGGACGCAATACGATGGCCGCCGTTTAATTTTTGACACCTTTGAATGGCCACGACGAAGATAGGACCGGGGCTCGGATGGCGGGAGGTTGGGAGGAAATCGTCGTCGAGGGAACCTGGTGTTCGATAGCGGCGATGGCGAGGAACACTCCAGGGCCTGAGGGGCAGGCGGCCACCGAAGGGTAGCTGTCGTAGACGGTGAGCCCGGGACAGAAGTCCAGAAACGGACTTCCAAGGCCCGGGGCCTGAAGGGGCAGGCACCGCCCGGAAAACTTGCACAAATTTCAACCGGCGGGCGGCGGGGTGGAGCCCGAGGGAAGTCTTCAATGTAGTATTGGTGGGCGTAGGGCGGCCCTAGTGCCTTCCTGACATGGCCATGTGGGTCCATTTGCGGGCGAGCCGTGTACCAGTCAAAATTATATTCCTTAAGCTCTTTCACAGAGTTACGGCGCATTGAGATGTCTGCAGTCGATACAGGCCCTAGCCGAGGGTCATGGGATAGGGGATCCCTACTACGTGCTTGTTGTCGAAGACTGTCTAGATGTGTTGGAGCCACCGAGAAAGCTCCAGGAGGATGATCCTATGATTTGGATACTGCGGCAACTTATTTGGCCGCTCTGTGAAACCCTGGGCTCGGATGTAGGTAAATGTGGGAACTGGATATATAGGAAAGCATAATCTTTTAAGAGTGCCCTGGCGGTGTGGGAAACCCTCCTTTTAAAGTCTCCGGTGAACAGTCTGATGATATGGCCAGTAAAGGTGTCATTGACCCGGCAGTACTCCTTCTTGAAGTTGTAGTATTGGAGTTGAGGGTACCTGTCAAATAGCTTTAGCCCTCGCTTATGCCCCTGATCTGGTGCCATAAATAACCCACTGTATTATCTTTGGCCTACCAGGGAGTATACCAGGTAAGAGGTCATATAGAACTTTGAGCTCTTCTTGACGTTGACAAACTGCTCATGGAAGCAGTTGCTGATGATGCCTCCCCAGTCGAATGAGACCTTGGTGTTCACGTCCTCATTCCCCCGTAGGATTTGTTCAATGTAGTAGGCCATCCATTCTTGGAAGTAGGCGGCTGCTGGGAGACCCATAACCCTGCTCAGTATAGTTACTAGGTCATGGTAGTCTTCGTGAAAGTCACTACGGAATAACTCTTGGGGAACCTTTGCAGCACTGCCCCATTTCTCCTTAAGCCAGTAGAGGTTGATTGATTTCTTGCACCCTAATGGATTGGCATCCCACGCCGCCTAGCATTGTTCCAATGAGGGGACCTCCATATGTGGGAACGTGGGTATGTGAAATGTTTTTGTGATTCCTTCGGGCCACATGTCGGCGAGGATGTTCCCCTCTTTATCCAAGATTGTCCTGGTGTCCATTTGGTAGGCTTCTCGGCAAGCCATTACTAGTTCAGGTGCTATGAGAGACGGAGGAAAACCGGCAGCCTTGGCGATTCCACTTTGACGTATTAGTCTAGCATTCTTTGTTGTAGGGTTGACCTTGACCCTCTGAGTGAACTCATCAATGTCCACTTGGCCGATGTTGGTATCTGAGATCTCTTTCCAGTTTGTTGAGACCTTTGACTAGAGAGGCTCACCCTAAAACTAAAATTTTATCTGATCTTTATCTTTTTTTCCTTGAGCGGCCCTCCCTGATTTCTTGCCCTTATCTTTTTCGGTAGAGGCCCTTGAAATTCCTGCAGCTGATTCCATATATTCTGCAAGCAAGGGCAAAGTTTGTGCAACAAACATCAAAAGCATTCATGTTAGTCCATACTTCAAAGATAACACCTAAATAATCATTAAGTATATCATAAATTTTATCCTTAGATGGTATCGATCTTCGTTTCAGGGTGTTTGGGCAATCCGGGCCTGGAGGGGCGGACTTCCCTGGCAAGAATGCTGCCCGAAAGGGAAAACACGGTCGAAAGCTTTTGGAGACCCTTCTTGGCCAAATTTTAATGCTTCGAGAGGCTCATTATTGAGAACGACGAATCTTAGGACATGGGTCAGAGTCAGATTCTGGATTAAAGTTGGTTTGGATCGATCTAAGAGGTATCAGAGATTTTAGGCTTGGAAGCCGCTAGGAGGTGGCTGCTGGCAACGGCAGAAGGCAGGCAGAAATCCAGGGGTGGAGGTCCGAGGCTCGGGACCCGGAGCACCAGAAGGTGGCCATTACAAGGTTATGGTTCAGGCTTCGAGGCTTGTGGCGTGGCGGGGCCCGGAGGCCGGGAAGACGCGACACACCGGCCGCCACAATATTTTCAGTAACGATTTGAACGCCTGCGGCGAAGGGAGGCCCGGGGCCCGAGAGGCGGGGAGGGGTTTTCCGTCGAAGACAGCAGAACCATCACAGAGTTCTGGAGATGGAACTCCAGACGGCTGGACCCGAAGGGTCCCACGGATGTGAAGAGATTTGGCAGGGGAGAGAGTTGGACTTTCATAGACGGAAGTCCGCGAGCTGGGACCCGGGAGGTGAATGGCGAAGGCACAAAAAAACAACGCCAACGGCAGAGGGGAAGGCGGGCTCCGGGGTCCAGAGAGATCCGATGTCGACACCCAAAGAGTGTTCATCGGGGCGCACGGAAAACCCAGCAAGGAAGCCCGCTAGCTGGGGCCCAGAGGGGCATGGATGGATCCAATCCGCTAAGGGTTTCAAAAAAGGGCGAGCTCCCTATGGAACGCCGGAGGCAGAACTCTGGGGGTTTGGGCCTAGGGCAGTCAAAGGTCGCAGGAGCAGTTTTAGATTCTCATGGTAGAGCTAGCATCGGGACTCGGCAGCCGGGGAGGCGGGACGAATTGGTAGTTCAAGCTCGGCGAAAGGCACATGGAAACCTGAGGGAGGAAATTCGACGGACCGGGCCCCAGGAGGAGGATGGCCGTCGGCAAGAGTTTGGAGTTTGAGTTTGACGGCGACAAGGGGGTTCAGACTTGGGGTAGCGGATCGCCCTATGTGAAGAATAGCCGCATGACCAAAAAGTTCCAAATCGATAGTGAGGGCGGCTCCGTTAGGTTTGGAAAATTTCACGATATGGATAATGAGTGCAACTGAATGCTCTTCTATTTGTTTCATTTTAACCAATTATTTAATTCATTTGAATTCCCCAAAATTACGAAAAAACATGGGAGGGAAAATGGGGATGGCCTACCTCAAAAACGTGAAGCGTGGAGGCGTGGGACCCATCGGGGATCGTCGGAGTGAGCTTGATGGTGACCATTGAGATGGTGTAGTTGAAGGCGGTGGGCTTCAAATGATGGTCTATTCAGTTTGCTCCAATTTGCATTGTGAAAATGATTTTGGCAGGTCGGGCATTATATACCCCAACCGCCATTAATACCTGCAATAAATGAACGTACGGCGGCGGGAAAAGTTGGTGAGATTTCAAATTAGGTCGGCGGCGGCAGTGGAGACCCCGGGACTCGGCGGTCGGGAGGACACGATACGATGGCCGCCATTTCATTTTTGACACCTTTGAACGGCCACGACGAAGATAGGCCCGGGGCCCGGACGGTGGGAGGTTGGGAGGAAATCGCCGTCGAGGGAACCTAGTGTTCGATAGCGGCGATAGTGAGGAGCACTCTAGGGCCCGAGGGGTGGGCGGCCACCAGAGGGTAGCTGTCGCAGATGGTGAGTCCGAGATGGAAGTCCAAAAATAGACTTCCGAGGCCTAGGGCCCGAAGGGGCAGGCGCCGCCCGGAAAACTTGCACAAATTTCAGCCGGCGGGTGGCAGGGCGGAGCCCGAGGGAAGTCTTCAATGTGGTATTGGTGGGCGTAGGGCGGCCCTAGTGCCTTCCTGACATGGCCATGTGGGTCCATTCGCGGGCGAGCCGTGTACCAATCAAAATTATATTCCTTAAGCTCTTTCACAGAGTTGCCGGCGAATTGAGATGTCTGCAGTCGATACAGGCCCTGGCCAAGGGTCATGGGATAGGGGATCCCTGCTACGTGCTTATTGTCAAAGACTGTCTAGATGTGTTGGAGCTACTGAGAAAGCTCCAGGAGGATGATCCTATCATTTGGATACTACGGCAACTTATTTGGCCGCTCCGTGAAACCCTGGGCTCGGATGTAGGTAAATGTGGGGAACTGGATATATAGGAAAGCATATTCTTTTAAGAGCACCCTGGCACTGTGGGAAACCCTTCTTTCAAAGTCTCTGGTGAACAGTCTGATGATATGGCCAGTAAAGGCGTCATTGACCTGGCAGTACTCCTTCTTGAAGTTGTAGTATTGGAGTTGAGGGTACCTATCAAATGGCTTTAGCGCTCGCTTATGCCCCTGATCTGGTGCCACAAATAACCTGCTGTATTATCTTTGGCCTGCCAGGGAGTATACCAGGTAAGAGGTCATATAGAACTTTGAGCTCTTCTTGACGTTGACAAACTACTCATGGAAGCAATTGCTGATGATGCCTCCCCAGTCGAATGAGACCTTGGTGTTCACGTCCTCATTCCCCTGTAGGATTTGTTCAATGTAGTAGGCCATCCATTCTTGGAAGTAGGCGGCTGCTGGGAGACCCATAACCCTGCTCAGTATAGTTACTAGGTCATGGTAATCTTCGTGGAAGTCGCTGTGGAACACCTCTTGGGGAACCTTTGCAGTACTGCCATATTTCTCCTTAAGCCAGTAGAGGTTGATTGATTTCTTGCACCCTAATGGATTGGCATCCCACACCGCCTGGCATTGTTCCAATGAGGGGACCTCCATATGTGGGAACGTGGGTATGTGAAATTTTTTTGTCATTCCTTCGGGCCACATGTCGGCAAGGATGTTCCCCTCTTTATCCAAGATTGTCTTGGTGTCTATTTGGTATGCTTCTCGGCAAGCCATTACTAGTTCAGGTGCTATGAAAGATGGAGGAAAATCGACAGCCTTGGCAATTCCACTTTGACGTATTAGTCTAGCATTCTTTGTTGTAGGGTCGACCTTGACCCTCTGAGTGAACTCATCAATGTCCACTTGGCCGATGTTGGTATCTGAGATCTCTTTCCAGTCTATTGAGACCTCTGACTAGAGAGGCTCACCCTAAAATTGAAATTTCATTTGATCTTTATCTTCTTTTCCCTGAGTGGCCCTCCTTGATTTCTTGTCCTTATCTTTTTCGGTGGAGGCCCCTAAAATTCCTGCAACCGATTCCATATATTTTGCAAGCAAGGGCAAAGTTAGTGCAACAAACATCAAAAGCGTTCATGTTAGTCCATATTTCAAGGATAACACCTAAATTATCATTAAGTATATCATAAATTTTATCCTTAGATGGTATCGATCTTCGTTTCAAGGTGTTTCGGCAATTCGGGCCTGGAGGGGCGGACTTCCCTGGCAAGAATGTTGCCCGAAAGGGAAAACACGGTTGAAAGCTCCTAGAGACCCTTCTTGGCCAAATTTTAATGCTTTGAGGGGCTCATGATCGAGAACGGCGAATCCTAGGACATGGGTCGGAGTCAGATTCTGGATTAAAGTTGGTTTGGATCGATCTAAGAGGTATCAAATATTTTAGGCCGGGAAGCCGCCAGGAGGCGGCCGCTAGCAACGGTAGAAGGCAGGCAGAAATCCAGGGGTGGAGGTCCGAGGCTCGGGGCCCAGAGCACCAGAAGGCAGCCATTATGAGGTTATGGTTCAGGCTTTGAGGCTTGCTTTGTGGCGGGGCCTGGATGCCGGGAAGACGTGACACACCGGCCGCCATGAGATTTTCAGCAATGATTTGAACATCGGAGGCGAAGGGAGGCCCGGGGCCCGAGAGGTGGGGAGTTGGCAGGGGTTTGCCGTCGAAGACGGTGGAACCGTCACAGAGTTCTAGAGATAGAACTCCAAACGACCCGACCCGGAGGGTCCCACGGCTGTGAAGAGATTTGGCAGGGGAGAGCGCTGGACTTCCGTAGACAGAAGTCCACGAGCCGGGACCCGGGAGGCGGATGGCGGAGGCACGAAAAAACAATGCCAATGGCAGAGGGGAAGGCCGGCTCCGGGGTCCGGAGAGCTCTGATGTCAGTGCCCAAAGAGTGTTCATCGGGGCGCACAGAAAACCCAGCAGGGAAGCTCGCCAGCCGGGGCCCGGAGGGGCATGGAAGGATCCAATCCGCTAAGGGTTTCAAAAAAGGGTGAGCTCCCTATGGAACGCTGAAGGCAGAACTCTGTGGGTTCGGGCCCAGGGCAGTCAAAGGGCGTAGGAGCAGTTTTAGATTCTCACGGCAGAGCTAGCATCGGGACTCGGCAACCGGGGAGGCGGGATGAATTGGTAGTTCAAGCTCGGCGAAAGGAACACAGAAACCCGAGGGAGGAAATCCGATGGATCGGGCCCCGGGAGGAGGATCACCGTCGGTAAGAGTTTGGAGTTTGAGTTTGACGGCGACAAGGGGGTTCAGACCCGGGGTAGCGGATCGCCCTACGTGAAGAATAGTCGCATGACCAAAAAGTTATAGATCTACGGCGAGGGCGGCTCCGTTAGGTTTGGCGAATTTCATAATATGGATAATAAGCGCAACTGAGTGCTCTTCTATTTGTTTCATTTTAACCAGTTATTTAATTCATTTGAATTCCACAAAATGATGAAAAAACATGGGAGGGCAAACGGGGATGGCCTACCTCAAAAACGCGAAGCATGGAGGCGTGGGACCCATTAGGGATCATCGGAGTGAGCTTGATGGTGACCATCGAGATGCTATAGTTAAAGGCGGTGGGCTCCAGATGATGGTCTATTCAATTCACTCCAATTCGCATTGTGAAATTTTTTTTGGCGGCTCAGGCATTATATACCCCAACCGCCATTAATACCCACAATAAATGAACATATGGTGGCGGGAAAAGTTGGTGAGATTTCAAATTAGGTCGATGGTGGTGGCGGAGACCTCGGGACCCAGTGGCCGGGAGGACGCGATGTGATGGCCACTATTTAATTTTTGACACCTTTGAACGGCCACGACGAAGATAGGCCTAGGGCCCAGACGGTGGGAGGCTGGGAGGAAATCACCGCCGAGGGAACCTGGCGTTCGATAGCGGTGACGGCGAGGAGCACTCTAGGGCCCGAGGGGCGGGCGACCGCTGGAGGGTAGCCATCGCAGATGGCGAGCCCGGGACGGAAGTCTGGAAACAAACTTCCGGGGCCCGGGGCACGAAGGGGCAGGCGCCGCCTGGAAAACTTGCACAAATTTCAGCCGGCGGGCAGCAGGGCGGAGCCCGAGGGGCGGGCAGACGCCCGGCGAACGCCGTGAAAGACGATGAATGCAGAGGGGAAGCCTGATAAAGGAACCCCGGAGGCCTGGGCCCGGAGGGCCCCAGGGCCGCTCCAGAGCCCAAAAGCCAGAGGGAACCCGCGAGGCCCTGGAGGGCAGCAAAAGACCAAAAGTGGAGGCATGGTCGATTTATGATAAAACTTTGGAACAACATCGACCATGCGAAACATCAAAAAAGAGGGGCACACAAAAGGAGGCAGCCCCAAAAAGACCCAACGGGGCGAAAGAAAAGAGGGTCCCCATTCTGAACGGGGCGTGTGTACTAAAGGCACAATAGATTTGAGTGTCAAAATCCTTCAGTTGAAAAAGCTATGGTTTTTGAACATGGAATGTTACAATAGATTATGAATTTCTTCAAAATCACACATTCCATTGTTGTGTTTAAATTTTGCATGATTGAAAAAAGAAGTGCACAAAACTAATTTTAATATGGAAAACAGAATGTTGGGTTTCAATTATTTGAATCTCCTTATTTAAATGTAAAGGGTTGTGTCATGGTGGGTTGCTTGGTTCTTAACACCTACGGTTTTGCAACATAGAATGCTATAAAATAGTATGAATTTCTTCAAAATCACACATTCCATTGTTGTGTTTAATATTTACATGATTGAAAAAGAAAAGAGCATTGTAAAATAATTGTAATTTGGAAAACAGATTGTTGGGTTTTAGTTATTTGAATCTCCTTGTATAAATGTAAATGGTTATCTAATGGTGGGTTGCTTGCTTCTTAGCACATATAGTTTTGCAACATGTAATGTTACAAAATAGTATGAATGTATTGAAAATCACACATTCCATTATTGTGTTTAAATTTCACATGATTGAAAAAAAAGGTGCACAAAATAATTGTAATTTGGAAAACACAATGTTTGGTTTCAGTTATTTGAATCTCCTTTTTAAATGTAAAAGGTTGTATCATAGTGGGTTTCTTGCTTCTTAGCACCTACGATTTTGCAACATGGAATGTTATAAAACAGTATAAAGGTCTTTAAAATCACACATTCAATTGTTGTGTTTAAATTTTGCATGATTGAAAAAAAAAGTGCACAAAATAATTGTAATTTGGAAAACAAAATGTTGGGTTTCAATTATTTGAATCTCCTTGTTTAAATGTAAAGGGTTGTCTCACGGTGGGTTGTTGGCTTCTTAACACCTACGGTGTTGCAACATGGAATGTTAAATAACAATATGAATGTCTTCAAAATCATATATTCCTTTGTTGTGTTTATTTTTCCAAGTTCCTATCATTTATATTGCACTTGTGTGTCAACACCATTAATTAAATTCCTTTTATTTCAATGATAAAATTTATGTTTAATATTTTAATTTCTTTTCCAAGTGGTTAGTTGTATTGTTTATGTTGTTTTACTTCAGTTTCAGCAGTTCCAAATATTTCTTTTTCATTTGTAAGTTGACCAGTCAGACATTTCATGAGTTTCTACCTTCTATTTCATAACTTTTATTTGTAGCTTTGGAGCAGTTGCTTCCACATCATCCCTTAGGACAACATCATCCATTTTTTCAATAGAGTTTTGAATGTATTCAATACTTTTTTGTAGCTCTATAGCCAATCTTTGCTTAGCTTTGAGAGTGTCTTTCTGATTAGAGAATGTAGATGTTTTCTATGTGATAAGTTATTTACAACAATTGTCTACCTTTTCACATAGGGATTTCATGTCTCAAGCCAATTGATTCTCTTTTTCTGCTCTAAGATCTATTTTTTCCTCTTCATTATCTATTTTGAATTGTATTTGTTCCATGAAATTCTTAAGTTGAAGAATCTTTGACTTCATTTGTTCAACTCCACTTATTGCATCATCTCTCACTTTCTTTTCTTGGATAAATTCAAATGGAATACAAAATTTATTGACTTTATCCACTTTTTCGTTGGCATGTTCCCATTACAAATACTACACAATGCTTCGTCATCAGGTTTTCAAGTGCAAGAACAATCTCACCAGTTGATACATTATCTATCTTATTCACTTTGGTCTACTTCTTTTCAAGTGTTTTAAGAGAAAATCTCTTTTTGATTACATACTTTCTACTACTTGATGTTCAATTTTTTCATTTCCATATGCCCATTGTGCATACTACACATACACCTTCCTAAAATTCTCAACAACACTAAGTTTCTTTAATCAATATAGCATTTGTCTTATTCTTTATGGTATCCTTATTTTCAAGTATTTCTACAACAGATTCCTTTATCATTTCATATGTTCCAGTACCTGTTGTATCTAATTTTGCATTGTCATTTTCCCATTGTACATACTTTAAATGCCCATTCCCCAACTTCTCAAGAGCACTCCAAGAATCTCTTTAGTCAATATATTATATATCTCATACATTTTGGTTTTCTTATTTTCAAGTGTTTTTAGGTCCATGCTTCCCTATTCATTTCATACATTCTAGTACCCTCTACCTCTTGAAGTATTAAGAAGATCTCAAGTTCCTCAACCAACAATGTTTTCCAACATTGAATTATCAATAGAAAAAATGAGTGTAATGAAAACCTTACACTACCAATGTAAGAAAAGGAACCTTGAAAATTTACCAAAACAATTACTTATAGTATGAATTGCATTTGGATTTCATCATATTATTAAAATATAGGCAGGTAGGAAAACACAGTGGATTGCGAGCTAGTTTGTTGAGCATGTACAAAATTGAAGGGTGGAGAATTTGGGGAGGAGTTGTAGCTGGGGGATACATAAAAGTAACCACATTTTTAGGTGAGGGTTGACCAACCAATTGCATTCTTATACATAGAGGGTTTTTCAACACTATGTGGGTTGTAGGTTTCTTAACGCACTATGCTTCCCAACCTCCGATTATACAGACAATATGATTGCAATGTAAACCTTTTTTTGTTTTCACAATACGAATGAAATGAAAGGAACATCTTCAAAATATATAAAAAATATGAGGTAGACTAAAAATTAAGTTTCAAATTTCTCAAATTAATAAACTATAGGCATGTTGGAAAACACCATGGATTGTATTTTCTATATTTTTGCTTGTTGTAAGCTAAAGGGTGGAATTTTTGCTTTTGTTCTCAATGATGTTCTTTTGCTAGTCATGTTTAGTTTTATGTTCACAAAATTTTGAATTTACTAGTTCTAATCTAGTCATAGTATCATCTTTCATTTTCTTTGCTAAGAAAAATTCATATGCAATATAAAATCTCTTGAGTTTATCCACTTTTGCATTGTAATTTTCCCATTGTACATACTGCATGTGCTCCTTCGTCAACTTCTCAAGAGTGGTAAGAATCTCTTTAGTTAAAACAATACCTATCTCATTAAGTTTGATCTCCTTATTTTCAAGTATTTTTAGAGCAGATTCCTTTTCAATTTCATAAATTATAGAACCTGTTGCCTCCAAATTTTTATTGTTTCTTTGCCTTTGCACATACTATAGATGCTTCTTTGTCAATTAATAAAGAGAATAAATAATCTCTTAAGTCAACACAATATCTATCTCATTCACTATGGTTTTCAATGCAAGTGAGCTTCACAATTTATTGCAATTGTGGTTTAGAGTTAAAATTGATTTTTGAATTCTTCATATGATTCACAAATAAATGCAGAAAAATATAGCGTGTTTTAGCCTATGTTCATTGAGTCATTTTTTTATCAGTGGATGCAATGAACCTAATTTTTTCTTTTCACATTGCTGGAATCCATAGAAGTAATTACATATTATTATTCACATTACACTTATAGGCTACATATAAAGTTGCATGTTGGACTTCTCATCGTGTTTTTCAACCTGCACTTTTTAAGTTCATGAATTATCATATGTACGCTTTTTCTAGTCATATTAAGTCACCCCCAATGGAAGTCTCGATATCACAACATGCTTTCTATGGTAAAACAGGTTTGTACACCCCATATACTATGACGTCTTAGTTGTTTTTCATGTGAGGTTGTGATTTTACTTGCATTCTTTATGTCTGCTTAGCAGTTCAAGTAGACACTATTTTTTCCAACATGGATTGGCTGACATCATGGATGATAGGAAAATTTACACATTTATTCCTTTCTTGATTCACTTCATTACTGATTCATGATTTTATCAACAGATGGAATATTTTTTTTATTCTTTTGGTGTTGTTGGCAGCAATGGATGCACATTTATTTACATACAAGGTTGTCATAAAAGGTTTTGGTTCCCCTCCAACCTTTCCTCTCCATTAACACATACACATGCACCACAATAAACACATCTTCCCTAATACATCTATTTTTGCAACTATAGAAGTGATTACATAGTGTTATGCACATTGCACTCATATGTCACATACAAAGTTATAGGTTGAACCACTCATCGTGTGGTTCAACCTTCACTTGTTTATTTCATGAATTTCTAGATGTTCCTTTGTTGCACATGTTAAGTCACCCTAACCATAAGGCTAAATATCACAACATGCCTCCTTAGGTAAAATAGGTTTTTACACCCCATATACTCTAAAATATTAGTTATATTTACATGCGGGGTTGCAAATTTAATTGCGGTCTTTGTCTTCTTGGAGGTTCATCTACATGTTTTGTTTTCCAACCTGCATTGTCTTACATCATGGTTGATAGGACATTTTACACCTTTCTTCCTTTCCTCATTCTCTCCATTACTAATTAATTTTCTTTTCAATAGATGCAACAAACATGTTATCATTTTCACGTTGTTGGCAGCAATGGATGCACATTATTTTGCATATAAGGTTGTCATTAAAGGTTGTGGTTGTCGTATAACCCTTCCTCTCCTTTAACACATACACACACACCACAAGCAAGGTATCTTCCAAAAATAATACATCTATTGTTGAAATTGGAGAAGTAATTACATAATAGTATGCACGTTACACTCTTATGCCACATACAAAGTTGAAGGTTGAACCACTCATCATGTGGTTCAACCTTCACTTGTTTACTTCATAAATTGCTAGATGTGATTTTGACCTTGATGTTAAGTCATGCCAAACAAAAGGTTGAATATCACAACATGCCTCATTAGGTAAAAGAGGTTTTAAAACCCCATATACTCTTAAATATTTGTTATATTTACATGCAGGGCTACAAATTTAATTGTGGTCTTTATATCTGCATGGATGTTCATCTACACACTGTGTTTTCCAACCTACATTGGCTTACATCATGGTTGATAGGAAATTTTACACCTTTTTCCCTTTCCTCATTCTCTCCATTACTGATCCTCCTCTTTTCAATAGATGCAACAAACATGTTATCATTTTGGCATTGCTAGTAGCAATGGATGCATGTTTTTTTTAACATACAAGATTGTCATCAAAGGTTTTGGTTGCCCTCTAACCATTCCTCTCCTTTAACACATACACACGCACCACAACCAATGTTTCTCCCAAAGATAATACATCTATTGTTGCAATTGTATAATTAATTATAGATTTTTATGCACAATACACTCCTACGCCACATACGAAGTTGTAGGTTGAACCACTCATTGTGTGGTTCAACCTTCACTTGTTTATTTCATGAATTGCTAGATGTGTGTTTGCTTCTCATGTTAAATCATACCAAACAAAATGTTTAATATCATAACATGTCTCCTCAGGTAAAATAGGTTTGTACACCCCATATACTATGAAATCCTAGTTATATTTACATGTGGGGTTGTGAATTTACTTGTGGTCTTTATGTGGTGTAGGAGTACAAACCTTTTTCATCTGAATTTGCTAAAGTCAGTTTGGTGTTAGTTTTTTTGGAGGTTTGTGGTAATTTATTTTTGCAATAAGGTCTCATTTACCATTTGAATGTAATTAGAAGTCCAATTTTGTAAAGGGATGCAAATGTTGTCAAATAATACTCAAAAGAGAAAAATATGTAAATGAGGTCTATGAAGAGTTTTAGGGTGTCAAGTCTTAGATTTTGGTGAATAAAATATTTTTGGATTATTTAAATATGTTTTGGGTCATTTTAGAGGCGTTTAGGAGGTTTTGGGGTTAAAATGTGCAAAATTTCCAAAGTGGACAAAATTATCAAAGTTGTAATTGCAAAAAATGCAAAATTCAAGGAACTCAAGGGTCAACTGGAAGTTGTAAGGAAGTTAGTCATTTTTTGAGGGGAGTTTCATCAGAGAAATTTTTAAATAATTGTTACTTATCGTTGTGTATGGTTGTTGAAGCAATTTTGAAGAAGAAAATATACAAAGTACCACTATTTTGCATCACTTATTATGATTTTCTATAAATTCTGATTTACCAGTGAATTGTATGATTCTATATAGAAAATAGTCATTCCAAAAGCTTGCAAATATTTTGGAGGGGTGTGTTTCCTATTATTTTCACTTGGTTTGAGTCATTGAAATAGGTTTTGAAGCATAATATCTTCTTTTTCCTTTGACAGACCCGGGTATACCCTTTTAAGGGTTTTGAAGTCTTGAATATGGTATAAGCCCATTCCAAAAACTATGCTCATTGTGTCTCTATGGAATGGGAATAATATGTTAGTCTAGGATGATAAGGAGTAGGTTTTTCTTTGAATTGTGAGATTTGGGGAACAAAACATGAATGTCTTGAGGGTTTTCCAAAGAATTGTGAATGGAAATGATGGTTTGTGAGTAAGTTTGTTGAAAAGATTGTGTGAAGAGGCTGTGAGAGGATAAATTGAGTCAAGGTAGACAACATACAGAGTTTTGGAGGCAATTATATCATTGTGAGGGGTTGGGAATCCCTAGTTTGAATAAAACTTGCCTTTTAATGGTGGAAACAAAGGTTTGTTGGATCAAAAATAGGGAGAGAGTTTGAGAACATGAAAATTGATGAATTTTTCATCTTGTTGACTATTTAAAAGGTCTAGGTGGTCATACAAGGTTGGTGGAGAGATTAAAGTAGACTTTCTTTGAAAAATAGACCTAATTGGTCTTCAAGGATAGTGTTGTCTTAGGGTTTGAGTGAAGTGTTCAAAAGAAGTCTATGTTGGTTTTGGTAAATGTTTAAGATGGCCTTGAATAGTGTTTAAGATATTCAAGAGATTGGTTGAGGTGAGAAGCACTGAGGAGAAAATTTGCAAAACATAGGTCTATAGACCTACTAGCCAAGGTATTAAGTTACATTGAAAAAGGTGTCAAGAGAAAAATTTGTGAATCTCTTTGTTGTCTCAACTAAATTGAATTGTGTTGTTTCATATCAAAGCCACCTATCCCTGCATCAGTTGGTATCAGTGCAAGAGATGGTAATTCAAGAACAAGTGAATAGCTCCAAGAGTGAAGTAAGAGGTAACAAAGAAGTGGAAGAATCCAAGATTGGGAACAATATGTTTGCAGATGTTAGGGAAGGTATAAAGATACTAACAAGCAGACAAAGAGTTAAGAGAAGGTTGACAGGGAAGTTTGTGCAAAAGAAGGCAAGGTTAAGTGATGGGCAGTCTAATCTTAGAGGAAGAGGAAAAGAGAAAGTGAAGAGAAAGAAGATATAAGATACAAGCTAGAGTAGATTGGAGTTCATTTCCAAGAGACTTGGAAAGAGTTCAAAGTCAGTTGGATGGTGCAAGAGCACCAACCATTTTCATCTAAATTTGCTAAAGTTAGTTTGGTGTTAGGTTGTTTGGATGTTTTTGGTCATTTAGTGTGTCAATAAGCTCTCATTGACCGTTTGAATGTAATTAGAAGTCCACTTTTGTAAAGGGATGAAAATGTTGTCAAATAATGCTCAAAAGAGAAAAATATGTAAATGAGGTTTATGAAGAGTTTTAGGGTTTCAATTCTTATATTTTAGTGAATAAAGTATTTTTGGACTATTTAAAAATGTTTTGGGTCATTTTAGAGGCATTTAGGAGGTTTTACGATTAAAATGTGCACAATTTCCAAAGTTAAGACAAAATTGTCAAAGTTGTAATTACAAAAAATACAAAATTCAAGGAACTCATGGGTCAAGTGGAAGTTGTAAGGCAGTTAGTCAAGTTTGGAGGGGATTTTGATGGGATAAATGTTTAAATACTTGTTACTTATTGTTGTGTATGGTTGTTGAAGCAATTTTGAAGAAGAAAATATACAAAGTACCCCTGTTTTGCATCACTTACTATGATTTTCTATAAATTCTTCTTTACCACTAAATTGTAAGATTCCGTACAACAACTAATAATTCCAAAATCTTGTAAATATTGTGGAGGGGTGTGTTTCCTATGATTTTCACACTGATAAATTTTGACTCAAAATCCGACAAAAGTTCCTCAGAATTTCGATGAACTTTCGTCAAAATTATTTCATCTATTTTACGACGAACTTTGAAACGTCAAAATTCTGACCCAGCATCGTCAACTAGGTAAAAATTTCAACATTTCAAATTTTGTCAAAAAATTGATGAAATAATTCTGATGAAATTTCGTCAAAATTCTCACGAACTTTTGTCAAATTTTGAGTCAAAATGTAACAGTGTCACTTAGTTTGAATTGTTGAAATAGGTTTTGAAGCATAATATATTATTTTTCCTTTGATAGACCTAGGTATACCCTGTTAAGGGTTTTGAAGTCTTGAATATGATATAAGACCATTCCACAAACTATGCTCACTGTGTCTCTATGGAATGGGTATAAAATATTAGTCTAGGATGATATGGAGTAGGTTTTTCTTTGAATGGTGAGCTTTGGGGAACAAAACATGACTGTCCTAAGGGTTTTGTGAATAATTGTGAATGAAAATGATGGTTTGTGAGTGAGTTTGTTGAAAATAATGTGTGAAGAGGTTGTGATAGGATAAAATGAGGCAAGGTAAAAAACATACAAAGTTTTGGAGGAAATTAAATGGTTCTGAGTGGTTGGGAGTCCCTAGTTTGAATAAACCCTACCTTTTAATGGTGGAAACAAGGGTTTGTTGGATCAAAAATAGGGAGAGAGTTTGAGAACATGAAACTTGATGAATTTTTCATTTTTTTGACTATTTAAAAGGTCTGGGTGGTCATACAAGGTTGGTGGAGAGATTAAAGTAGACTTGATTTGAAAAATAGACCTAATTGGTTTTTAAAGACAACGTTATCTTAGGGTATGAGTGAAGTGTTGAAAAATAAGTCTATGTTGGTTTTGGGACATTTTAAAGATGGACTTGAAGGTTGTTTAAAACATTCAAGAGATTGGTTGAGGTAAGAAGTAGTAAGGAGAAAAGTTACAAAACATAAGTCTGCAAACCTACTAGCTAATGGATTGAGTTACACTGAAAAGGTGTCAAGAGAAAAAGTTGTGGATTTGTTTGTTGTTTCAACTAACTTGAATTGTGTTGTTTCACATCAAAGCCACATATCCCTACATCATTATGTCAGCATAGAGGTTCATCTACATGTTGTGTTTTCCAACCTACATTGGCTTACATCATGGTTGATAGGACATTTTGCACCTTTTTGCCTTTCATCATTCTCTCCATTACTGATTCATCTTTTTGTCTATAGATGCAACAAACAAGTTATCATTTTGGCATTGATGAAAATAATGGATGCACTTCTTTTTTTAAATACAAGGTTTTCATCAAAGGTTTTGGTTTCCCTCTAACCCTTCCTCTCCTTTAACACATACACACACTACAACCAATGTATCTTTGTAAGATAATACATCTCTTGTTGAAATTTTATAAGTAATTACATACTATTATGCACGTTACACTCGTACGCCACATACGAAGTTGTAGGTTGAATCACTCATCATGTGGTTCAACCTTCATTTGTCTATTTCATGAATTGCCTCCTTAGGTAAAAGTGGTTTGTACACACCATATACTCTGAAATCTTAGTTATATTTACATGTTTCATTATGAATTTACTTGCAATCTTTATGTCAGCATGGAGGTTCATCTATACGATGTGTTTTCCAACCTGCATTGGCTTACATCATTGTTGATAGGAAAGTTTACACCTTTTTTCCTTTCCTCATTCTCTCCATTACTGATTCATCTTTTTTTCAACAAATGCAACAAACATCTTATCATTTTTTCATTGCTGGCAGCAATGGATGCACATTTTTTTTACATACAATGTTGTCATCAAATGTTTTGGCTGTTATTTTGTGTTGTCGTTGTCTATGTCCACTTGTATGTTGAGATAGACTGTCTTATTTCCAGCCTATGTTTGTGTTATATTTTATGCATAGCTTGATTCAATCTATCACCTTTAATTTTCCTTAGTTGAAGTCAGAAACCTCCTATTGGTTTCACGTGGGTGACAACAATGCATGCACATTTTATTTACATTAATGAATTATTTTTTCTTTTTCTTGACACAATCCACACTAATTTTAAATGTCCATCCAATTTCATCCTTTCCTAGAATGGGGAGAGGTTTGAAATGGAAGAAGGAAGATGAGTTGGAGGTGCAAGATGTATGGGATGGAGGCTCTCCTTTCTCATCTTTTCATTTGAAATGGAATCCTATTTGCATCAAGAAGTATGGGGTCCCTGACCTTGTCACAACAATTCCTCGTACGAGACAAGTGATGATTTCATTCACGGTGAAATGTTTGTTGATGGTTTTGAAACTAATTTTTTGGAAAAGAAAAAAAGACAACCTACCATCATGTGTCCTGTCAATGACAAAAATTATGGAAAAACAATTTGGTATCATAGGTTTGTATCTTTAAACATTCATTTGTATGGTATAATGATATTTTACTCTCTCTTTCTTCAAGATGATGAGATGATGCCTTCTTCACAACTACTGGTGTCAATACGATCCTAAAGACCTCAGAGACCAACCTCCACCATAGAAGAAACAACAAAATATGTTTATAAAATTGTGAGGTTGTCGATGCCACTTCATTATAAAGGTTATGCATTGCAAACCTGATGTTGCCTATGTTATATCCAAATAAATGTTCCATATTGATATAAATGGTGAATTTTTCCATGGAATTAATGACACAAGTGGAGATAGGCATTTTATTTTTTTTGCTAATCTATATGCAAAGTGAAAAATCTATATTGAAATTCTTTGCTCATGGACATCAGTGTGAATGCAATAATGGATAAGCACATCAATGATCCTATCTTATATGGCATGATATCAAAGAGAGATCAATTCCTTACAAGAAAGAATGTAATGAATGCCTGGTGAAAAGTGTGTTCTATTCATGCACAGAAATACCGAGTTAATGCGACAAGTATCATGATGTGGAATGGATAGGACTTTGACAACTTCTTCTACTTTCAATGGCCCCATGGGAATGATACACCTTCCATTATCAGGGTTTAGACTCCATGGATGTTGGATAGGATGGTTAGCCACTCACATAATTCATTCATCTTGATGGATTCCACGTTTCCCACTAACAAATATGAGGTGAGGCCTTATAAAGATTCACAAATAGTTCTTCATCTTTTCAATGATCTTGTTGGCTATAAAACTGATAATGCTCATGCTGAGTTATTATGTCTATAGTTTCCATTATATACTTTTCTCATTTTTGATGAGCAACAAAGTGGTATTCCTATTGCATGGTTAGTCTCCGCATGAAAAAAATATTGGGGACATATTTGTGTGGATACGCGTATTGCATGCTCATGGAAGAAGAGCCATACTCGACAGGAGAATCAATACATTTTTTACCTATGATGTGACTAGAAAAATCTAAGCCATATAGTATGTGCATCTCTTTGTTCATTTGTGTACTTTTGTCATTTGCTATTTATTTTCAATGCCACTTTGTCATGCAGATGAGTGGTAAACAATATCATTTGTATTGTGTAGTAGGGATGTCTTTCAATGTCATGTGCTTTTATGCCTTTGGCATGTTAAAAGGGCTTGGCTGAAGCATGTATATAAGTACGCATCTAAGGAGAGGGCAATGGATATCTTCCATAGACATGGCACAGTCATGATGGCAATCGTTGATAGCAAAGATACCATTACTCAACTATTGAACTCTTTCTTTGATGAGTTCAATGATCAACCCTGATTTTTAGAGTACTTAAAGAAGACTTGGTGCAAAGGAGAAGGTCAAATTGGTGAGTTGAAAATTTATGTCACCTCATAGGATTCACACTATTCACATTCTTTGACATTACCTCTACTATGTTGTGGTTTACTTGACTATTGGATTTTTTTCGCAGCCATGTGGGTGAAAATTTGTACTATTCCCACATGCCAACTAGGATACAAATGTAGCCATTGATTCATACCATTGTGCACTCAAAACTTGGTACTTGTGTGATCGTTCTAAAAAATGCACTAGGAGAATGGACTATTTGTATTACACACTTGTGTATAAAATGGAACCATTGTATAGGAAAAAGGAAAAGTTGTAGCAATATGGTTTTTTGATGAACTATAAGTTTCTAAATATGCAATCTAGTTTGGAGTGTGCCAAGGAAATTCTAAATAATCATTGTGTTCCAGATAAAACACATCTTCGATGGTACTGGGTGAAAAGTAAAAGTAGGTCCTACCACTACCTTGTTTAGAAATTTGCAAGAACCTTTTTGTTTGTGAGTGCCCTTGGAGTTTACAAGGTAGCACTTGTAAACATGTCATTAAGGTTGTTGACTTGATTAAAATATCATCTGCCATTGAAGGGGTTCTCCACGGTAAGTGAATTTCAATTTTAATTGTGTTACTTGATTGGAGTTAATTATGTTTTGCATTTTCTACTACCTAATACAAGTTTCTTTTGTGTGGTCATTTAGATGGGGGAAGTCAACCAATTGATAGAGGGGTAGATTTGAACTAGACATTATCATAGGGGGAATCAAAGAAAACAATCATAATCTTCTCACCCCTACACAAGCTCCTTCTATCACTCATGTATATGATGGACATTTTCTAAAAATGTGTATTTGGAATGACACAAATGAAATCTTGAATAAAGTGATCTGTACACCGCCACATTGTCTAGAACAGGTGCAATCATAAGCATAGTGTGTCGAGAGGTTTCTACAGAACCTACATAAATCAAATGCATTTTCATTTGAATTCATTCCCAATCTTGATGAAGCTGTAACTAGCACCGTTCACATGCATCCATGGTTTAGTGCAAGAAGGGATCATCCTTGATGTGCAACCCATGATACGAAGTGTGTTGCACAACAGTCAAATCACCAAACTCCTCTGTATGAATCATTTCCCTTCTCCACAAACAATATCTTGAATGTGAATGTCAATATGCAATGTGATAATTCAAGTGCAACTGCTATGGATGGGGCAGAGGATAAAACATCTAATACTAGTGACTATGAGAAAACTTGTTTTTGATTTCTACATTGTAATAGGAAATGGTATTGCAGATTTATTTTTCCAGTATGTGCCTCTACCATGTCATAAAATTTTTGATTTATTTTTTGAGCTTTTTTGTTCACTCCAACATTCCAATTTGGGGAAAGGAGTCATTTCCAGTGACTATCTTTCACGAGTGTAAACGGAATGGAAGGTATGGTTCCAATTTAATAACTATGCCTAGGTAATTCCAACTTTTGGTATGACATTATGCAATACCATGCTTCCTTATAAAACTTTCACTATGGTGACAAGCTAATGTCAGTCAAGATGCATTCAATCCACTGCTTCTTCAAGAGTTACTAAGGATTGCACGAGAATACTTCAGTGAACCTTCGCCTCTAGGTAAGCATAGTGCACGAGGTCCTCCCTCCACTCGTGAAGAGAAAAAATAATCTATTTAGTCAAAACTTTATTTATCTCTTTCACATTGCTCACTTCTTTGGTAGTGTTCTCATAGTAGTTCCCTTCTTCATTTTAGGCATTCTAGTACATCCTCCTCCACTTCTGTGTTTCCATATGTCCATTGCGTAAAACAAAAACTCACATTATTTCTAGTGTTGCAAAACACACTGTCCCATGTCAGTTAGTCTATTCTAAAATATTTTTTGTATCATTGCGACCAAGAATGTTATGAAGTCCTCTTTCAAATTTTTGGTACAATCAAAATTCCATCTAACTTTCTTCATCTGATTGGAAGAAATAGAATGCTCTCCCATTGATTGTTGTTGGAAAACACATGGTCCAAATGTCAGTTAGTTTTTTATGAAAGTCTTTTTTCTTACGATGAAGACCATAATCAAGTCCACTTTCAATTTTTTGAGATACTATTTGGTATAATAAAAAAAGGAATTTCACATTCTCATTCTGATTGGAACAAATAAAATGGTCATAGTGTTTGCACTTCTTGAAAACACATTGCCCCATGTTAATTTTTTCCTTACGAAAAGTTTTGTTTCGTTACCATAGAGATCATTATGATGACCACTTTCAATTTTTTGAACAATTGTTTGCTACAATGAAAATTACATTTCACATTCTTCATATGCTTTGAACAAATAAAGTGGTCACATTGTTTGCATTGTCGGAAAAAACATTGTCCCTACATAGTTAGTTCATTATGAAAAGTTTTTTTTTACTTTGATTTTTTTGAGCAACTATTTCCTACAGTTGAAATGTCCTTTTTTCCTTTCTTCATCTGATTGGAAAAAATAAAATACTCACATTATTTTCAATGTTCAAAAACACACTATCCCTTGTCAACTATTTCATCATGAAAATGTTAATGTTTTGTATAGTCCAAGAATGTACTGAAGCCAACGTTTAGAGTGTCTTTCTAAATAGAGAATGCAATTGTATCTTCATTACACAAAGTTCTTCCCAGAAGTTGTGCACATGTTCCTTTGTTTCAATATTATAGCTTTGCAACCACTTTTTGGTCACCATTGAGAATGTCTTTCTAATTAGATAATGCAATTGTATCTTCTAAAAATTTTGTTGTCTTTTTCAAGAATTTTAGTTCTTGTTGCTCCAATCGTGCATTCCCATATGCTCATTGGAGATACTGCACATGCTACTTCGTTAAGTTCCAAAGAACGGGTAGAATATCTTCAGTCAAAACATTATCTATATCTTCCACTTTTCTTCTTTCTTTTTCAGTGTTTTCATTGTAGATCCCCTTTTGATTTCATAATTTCTAGTACATTTTGGTGCACTCCTGCATTTCTATTTGTCATTGCACAAAAAACAGCTCACATTATTTGCATTGTTGGAAAACGCACTGTCCCCTAGTCTCACTTTTTCTACACATATTGCACATGGACAACATTTCAATACTCTTATGTAGCTTTGCAGCCGCTTTTTGGTCAGCATTAAGAATGTCTTTCTAATTATACAATGTAGTTGTATCTTGTGAATAAGTTATTTTCTTTCTAATTTTAGACATTTTACAACCTGCTGCTCCAGTCGTGCATTGCCATTTTCCCATTGGACATAATTCACATGTTGCTTCCTTAAGTTCCATAGAACAGGTAGAATCTCTTCAATCAAAACATTATCTATATCTTCCACTTTTCTCGCTTATTTTTCACATTATTTGCACTGTTGGAAAACACACTATCCCATATTGTCACTTTATCTACACATATTACACATGCACATAATTTTAATACTATTATGTAGGTTTGAAGGTGATTTTTGGTCAGCATTGAGAGTTACTTTCTAATTAGAGAATGTAGTTGTACCTTCTAAAAAAGTTGTTTTGTCTTTCATTCCAGGCATTTCACTACCTGCTACTCTAGTTGTATAGATGTCGCATAGTTCATGAGCATGGGTGTCTAGTTGGTTGACCAACTACCACCCATATCTTCCATGCAATATTCTTGCTCACATTGAGGAATTGAGTCTCCCATACAAGTTGCAAGAAAAGATGTTAAGGAGAATTGACAGAAAAGGGCCAAACTATACTGATTTCAACTATCATAATTATGCTCACTTCTTTAACTGCATCTTTGGTGTATGGGAAAAAATGAGCATGGACGTTCAATATCACAATCTAGAAATAGAGATTTTAAATTTATGTGATTGGCCAATGTCTCTTTACTGAGAAATTTGAGACCTTTTCCTAGTTGGATGCATCTCAAAGGTATACATTCAACCAACAGTAATCATATGCAAGCACAATATTACAAACATGCTGATCATGATGTTTATGAGATTCCTTAAGGGGGAGTCTCTAATTAGGAATCGCATGGGTCCTATGGAGGAATGGTTGCTGGCTGTGTTCAAATTCAACCACATTGTCAGGTTTGAGATCCATCATGTTAGACCATCATTCAAGCTTATTCATGCATTTTACGGGGTGCCTACATTGTATACTATCAATCCCACCTTGACAATCAGAGTGCACCAAATCCTTCTGAATGCTGAGAACAAAAAAATTGTACCAATTCATAAATGGTTGATGTAGTTCTCAATGTTAGCAGTATTAAATGTGACTTGTAATTTTCTTCAGAATCTGTAATATTGACTTGAAATGTTTTTGCATTTGATTGTGTGATGCAAATTTTTTGTCTCAGATCAAATCTGAAAACATTTCTAAACATTTTTTACCATCCCTTACTATGTATTACAAAATTGCTTACAATTCCTTGGATTTTTCGATGGATAGGTATTACAACATTACTCAATATAATACTGATCACCTAAACTTTATATATACAAGTCAAAGGAATAGTTTTAAATCTTGTGTAAGACTTTAGTAACTGTATAACTTCAATGCATGCAAATTTTACCTTCAACATTTTTGGTTTTTTGCGGAATTAATATAAGATCTTTACATGTTTCTACATGATGTCAATATTCTAATTTTTGTATATGTAGGCTTTATAGTAAAATCCAGTTAACATGGCTACCTAGATTTGACAATATAGCACAACCACCAGTGCTCTCATTGAACAATAATTGAGAGGTGAGTGACAACCCTTTGTGTTTTCCATCCTGCAACTTTTTTGTGCATTTTCTATTACAAACATATTATGATATTAAAATGGAATGTTTTTTGCAAGTAAGCGTTGTTATAAATATGAAGCTCAAGTTGAATATTTATGCACTTTATTGCTCTTATAAAATATGAAGGTCAAACTGAATATTTCTACAATATTGTTATAAAATATGAACATCAATACATTGTAGTTACAGTCTGCATAACAAAAAGTGTTGTGATTGACCAACAACTGAGAAGCGAGTGACAACCCTATGTGTTTTCCATCCTGCAACTTGTGTCCCAAACGTATTACGATATTCAAATGGAATTTTCATTTTAAGGGTTGTTATTATTAACATATATTTTTTTTAAATAGCCTTTGAATGGGTAAGAATTTAAACTATTCAATGGGTAATGTCAATAAATGACACTTGGGAGCCCATTTTGCATGTTTTATGATGTTATATGATGCCTCTATCAAATATTTTTCATTGGCATCTTGTGAAGGGGTTGCTTCATCTTCACAGGGTTATTGAATGGTTTCTTGTCACCCATAGTAAAGGGAGTCACTCAAACTATTGGAGTTTTTTTTCTCCTATTTTATTTGAGCTTATCATTCGTGAAATGAAGAAAATAGAAGTCTTTGTTTCGCTTCTAGGGTTTTGAACCTAAAAGGAGAGGGACAACAATTTTCATCTAGTCACTCAAGAACAAACCCTTAATATTTCAATGCAAAGGAGATTGAAATCTTGCAAAGCAAAGGTTCTAGGGATTGAATTATGTATAATGAGGGGTTGACCACCAAGTGTAAACTTGGAAAAGAAAATGTTTGAAAACACAGCGTGATATGCAAAATTAAACAAAATGACTCGAAAATGTAGGAAAAACAAAAGAAAAAGCCACATAATAGAATGTGTGCACCAAGAAATATGTTGAAGACTAAAAATAATGTTCATTCTAACATTTTGGCCCATTGGGACTCATTCGCCAATATGGGCGAATAAGTCCCAGATTGGGGTTTCTACACAGGAATAGGTTTCTCAAAAAAGAGTATCCAAAAATGCCAAAATCTCAAAATTGACCAAAAATGGAACTCATTTACAACTTGTGGAAAATGAGTCTAGTTTGACTTTTCTAGAAATTCAAAGTTTAGATTTTCTCTTCTAGGTCTAATCAATCTGTACCTCCAGGTGTCTAGAAATGAAACCTTGATTTTTGAGACTGTAAGTGCCTTTTTGTGAAAATTTTGACCTTCCCAATAGGGAGACAACTCCAAAAAATTTGAACCCTAATCTTCAATGATCTCCAAGCCTTCAAAGTACCTAGATCTGTAATCACACAAAGAGAGAGAGAAAATGTTGATTGTTAGGGAATAGGGGTTTTCCTTGGTCAAACACCTTTTAGGTAATTAAACCAAAGTGATGAAATAAGATAATGAAGCATGAACATGAGATAATGCAATTATAACCTTACCATGATGGTGAATCTTGAGTTGTTGCAACAATTGATGAAGAATCTTTCCCTTGAAATCCTTAGAATTGATCTTGAAAGCTATCTTGATGACCTTGTGAAGACTTGAAATGCCCTAACTTTTGCTTGCTTAACTTGAAAACTTGAATACCATATGAAATAATGATTTTCATCTCCAAGGCCAACATTCAGCAAAATTCAAGTTAGAATTACAATTTTCCCATTCAATTTTGAAAAATTCCCCAAAAGGGACTCATTGGCCACCCTTGGTGAGTGGGTCCCACCTAAGGGGCCTCATTCATGAAGGGCGGAGAATGAATCCCACCTTGAGGTTATTTTGGTGGGTCTTCATTATTTTAAGGTTTTAAAGTTTTTTTGTCATGATATTAGTCAAAATATGCCACATGATGCAAAAATAAGGGATCATAGGGGCCTATTAATGATGATATAAAGGTCATAAATGCAATGGGGCCCAAAATCCAACGTGAAAGTGTAAATAAATACACTTTACAGTACTAAATTAAGGCGAAATTGACTCTATTTAGCTTAGAAGGGCCCTAAATCCCATGTGAATGTGTAGAAAACATTACAACACTAGATTAGGTCCACTTGATTTACAAGCCTCCCAAATTTAATGTGAATATGTAAATAACTACGTTTTACAACATTAAATTAGGATAGAGTTAAGTTAAGTCAGCTTAAAAAGAGCCCAAGACCTAATGTGGATGTGTAAAACACCTCACAACACTAGATCAAGGTAGCATTAAGTCTAATTTATCATTAATTATTCCAATATCAAACAAGGGAAATATTTTTCTACACTACATTTAGCCCCCACTTTAGTGAGAGGATGAACTTACTTACAAGCTCAAACTAAAGTAGACATTCAAGAGGGATCCAATCATGCTGATGTGGATGGTATAGGATAACAAAGATGAAGGAGGCAGTCAAGCCCCCAAGATCCAAGATTCTAAGTGAAATAGACATAAGCACAAGAGGAAAGACACGCAAAGTGAATGATTTGTAGTAGAACAAGATACACGATCATGTAATGAGAATAAATAGAAGGAAGAGAAGTACAAATGAGCAAAAATAAAAAGGTGGATCAAGCTTCGACCATTTGTCCAACATGATGTGGATCAGATCTAGGTTGTTTGTCCAAAAATGCATACTCACTTTGAGGTGATGAAACTCTTGGATGTCTGTCAGGTGAGAATTCCAAAAAGGTGAGAAACATACACTCATGGTTGGTATGTAGTCACACATACGCAAGTGGCTATGGGGAAAGTCATGCCTCAGATTGGGCTTCTTGCTCAACCATACCAAGTTTATACCTCCTAATAACTTTAATAAAGCACCACACAAAAATTATCTTCAAGCTCCATGAGAGAAGGAGAACTTTCTATGCTTGAAACTCATAAACATTGTAAATGAAAAATAGTGCAAGGAATATTCAAAGGGATTTTGCTTAGTTCATGCTAGGTATCTTCTTAGGGAACATTGTGCCTAATGTTTCCAAGACAGGACAAGTCAAAAAAATATCATGCTCTTAGAGGGAATCAAACCCAATGACACCACCAAGAAAATGATGCATTGTAGGAAGAAAGAAAATCTCACAATGAAACATGAGTGATGATGTATGCCCCCACTTTAAAGTAGTTTCTAACACCATTACTGTGATGAATTTATTTAAAGTAAAAGAAGACATGCGAGCTTATTCGGAAATCCCTATGCCAAGTCATATGTTTCTGATAAACTATGTCATGAAAAAGGTAGTATGTCACATGCAAGCCATCTTAAGGCATGTCGTCCACATCCCAAGCTTGCTCGTATGTGTTCATGAAGGGTGATCAACTAGCCAAAATAGGCAACGACAAGTGACATACAAGGACAAGGCTAACTAACCCCTTGCCCCCACTTAGTGCAAGATAAGGGTGAGTTGAATAGGATGAAAATAAGTATCAGTTAGATGAATAAGGTGCTTCAACACAAGGAAGAGCACCACACTCCTTAAGATGTTGAATTTAATCACTTAAAGTGCTACATTCATTAGTAGCATGACCATGAACTCTATGATAAGAACACAATGAATGTTTGTAGTAAAAAAAATTTCTTGTTCTTGGAGGGAGGGATATAAGGTGATCTTGGAGGAGTCTTGAAAATATACCCTCTTGATCAATGGTAGAAGTTGTTTTGTTATTTTGTGACAAAGATATATCTTGCTTAGTATTAGTTATCATACCTATGCAAAACTCTTTAGATTGTGAGATTTTGTTCTCTCCTTGAAAGGAGAATGTAAAATCTAATAAATTCAAATCATTAGTTTTTTGTGAGATGACATTTACATTAAGTGAGGATATCTTTGTTTGTTTCATTTCTTGCAAAGGATAACAATCAAGACCACTATTGTTTATTAGTTCTCGATGCACTACTATTAAAGTTGGCTTAGAAGGATGTTTTGTGGTAGTGTTGATATTGAGTGAAGGCTTTTTTGATGGTTTGATTTATATATCATGTGATAATAACTAATACAATGAGTTGCTTCTTGCCTGTTAGGCTCTACAGGGACACAGATACCTTGTTCTCTAGCACCACATCCTTTCCATTGTAACCAAGTTGTTTCATAATTTCATAACCTTTTCCATAAAGCTTCTACATCTCTTTTGGATTTGGTGGTTGTTCATGGTTGAGTTCATCAAATTTTGTTGTGTAATCTGTTGTCTTTTGTTCTAAAGTGGTTCAGGTGGATGGATTTGAAGGGAATTCCAAATTTTGTGTTGACAGTACCACTTTTTCTTTTCCCTTATCTGAATCTTTGTTTATGATCTTGTATTCTTCCATGAATGTTGGTTTGAAGTCTAAGGAACCCCAATCATATTATAATAGCTTCGTGATTTTTTCAATGTGTTTTTATTTGTTTTTCTATTTTGTGAGTTCCACTTGTGTGGTTGGTGTTAATGTTTTCAAAGTATTTTCCTTGTTTTTCTCAAGTTGTAAGACACTATAAGGCTCATGATCAATATCAAGTGTGTGCACTTTTTTGTTGTAGACATAATTCATTTTATGATGAAGAGTAGAAGTCATTACATGCATCTCATGAATCCAAGGTCTTCCTAAAAAAAGATTGTATGAAGGATTATTAGGCATAACATGAATAGTTGTTTTGAATGTAGTTTTTACAACTATAATAAGAAAAGTAATCACACCGAGTGGTTGTTTCCTACATTGTTAAATCCAATAATAGATAACGAGGTGGATTGAATTTTTGATCTATCCACGCCAAGCCTATCCAAAAGCGAAAAACTACAGACAATAAGGGTTGAGCCATTGTCAATAAGGGTTCACTTTATCCCTTTTCTATTGTATTGAGATATGATCATGAAAGCATCATTTTTTTTTGCACTTCCAAAGTGGGAGTCCACTTTGGTGGAAAACAATGTTAGCACTTATTCTTTGAATCATGGCTGCTATGTCATTTGGTTTTGTGCTAGAGGGGACCACAACTTATTTCAAGGCTCTTTGAAGCATAGTGTGATAATTAGGTGAATTTTAAATTAGGTCCCATAGGGATATCTTTGTAGGAGTATTCTTAAGTTGTTCACCAAGATCATACTCCTTCCCACCATGTGAAGTTAAATGAGGACTGAGTAAGATAGGATTAGGAAATAGGAGGGATGTTGGGGTTGGTTGTATTGGTTGTGGATTGATTCTAGTGTTATATGTATGAGCAAAGGTATTATGACTCAACTGTTGTGACATAATATTCTTAGGTGGGTAAAGGATAAGTTAAGGTTAGTTTTAATTTTGCAGTTTGTGTCAAGGGGGGTAAAGAACGATGAGGTTGAATAATATTAATGTACCTTGGTGAAGGAGATTCTAATGTTACTTTATCATGTTCATCTAAGTGAATAATATCATTATTTTTTTATCTTTTCCTTTTGTTGCACCATGATATCCTCCCTAGGAGGAGATTTTTTAGGAGAACTACAAACTAGATGTTTATGGCATTCAAAGCTTCGTTCTTCTAAAATAACTTCATCACATGTAAGGGATTTATCAATGGTTGGATTTTATTGTTTATCGATAGTTGGGATATCAGGAGAAGGCTCTATTTGATTGTCCTTTTTCTCTAAGGTCTCGTTCTCTTGTACCATATTATCTACCCTACTAGGAGATCTTGTAAGATGTTCATCACATTCCATGTTTAGATTTTTTAAAGTAGCTTCATCACAAGTAGGGGAGGTATCAAGAGAAGGAAAACTATGATTTGCATGCTTTCCAAATAGATCTTCCCAAATGGTAAGATCATTAGGGAAGGGAGGAGCAAGATTACCATGAATCTCAAGAGGCGTATCTTCTAACAACAACCTATCCTCTTTGCATCGAGGAGGGATATTAGTACACTTTTGATTGTCATGGTCATCTATGATATCATCTTCTTTGGATAAAACCTTTTCAAATGCAAAGGATGAATGGAGATTAGGTAAGGTGACGTTAAATAAATGTTTCTATGATCTCATCTTCTTGTTTCCTAATATCTTCCAAGGGGGGAGGAGGAGAGGGACAATTAAGACTCTCAATGCTTGTATCGTCTTTCACCGAGATGCCTCTATCACTAATAGGAGAGGTATTGGGAGAAGAAAAAGTATAATTTTTATGATTGTCTACACTTGTATCCTCTTGTGTTATGACATTCTTACAAATATGGTAGATACTAGGAGGGTATCCAACATGCTTATCAAAGGTTTTACTTTATTTTCATAGGTTATGCCCATGAGTAGAGAAAATAGAATCATATAAGTTACTTGATATTATAGAAACACTAAATGCTTGAAAAGAACACATGATAACATTAGAAAGTAAATAAAGTTTTATATAAGGAATTAAAGTGAAATTTTTAAATGCAAGTTTCATATTTGAAACAAGGTAATTTACTGATTACACTATGCAATGATATGAAAATGGAATGTTGGAAATGCAAATTTGAAATGAAGTAGTGCATGAAATGGATAAATTGAAGCTAGTTTTAGTGAAATGCATGTAACAAAAAGTCAACCCAATGAAACTAATAACCAATGGCATCAAGCAAAAGCTTAAAAACAAGATTTTTAGTATTGTAAAAGGACTTTTCAGATCTGTTTAGGGAATTATTAGCCCAAGGTGGTGAATGAATCCCAATAAGGATTTTTTTCAAAATTTTCATAAATTTTCAATAGATTTTGATTCTTATGTTGTATGATATGTATCCTAAGTGAAAATGCAATTTTTAGATGATTTGTAGTGATTTGAGATGCAAAAATTCAACCTATATGCACTTTCACTAATGCAAAATTTTGAAACCCTAGAAGGCCAATTAACGAATGCAAACCCTAAAGCAAAGTTAATGCAAGCCAAATCTACGAAGTAAATTCACTCCTAATAAGAAAAGGAAGGTATTCTAAATGTAGGTTCACCAAAATGAAATGATGAAAATAGAGGTCTCTCTTTCACTTCTAGGGTTTTGGACCTAAAAGGAGAGAGACAACAATTTTCTTGATATTTCAATGAAAACACTAGTAGAATTTCACAAATAAATGACTGCATGACTAAAACTTTTAGTCACATGATTAAAAATTTTAGTGACGTGACTAACACTAGTAGTATTTGGAAAATAAATGACTAATTTGGTCATTTATAAGTGACTAATTTGGTAATTAGGTAAAATCACAACTAAATGACAAAATTAATGACTAATATTAGAAAAATAAAAAAGAATAAATAAATGACTAATATTAGACAAATAAAAATGACTAAATAAATGACTATTACTCCTATATTCTTTTCTTCTTTCAAATTTGATCTTAATCCATAGAGCTTAAGCAACCCTCATGAGACCCAAACCTAAGTGGACCATTTGGATGCCTAGGTTGCTTGGTGCACCAAAAATACGTATTGTGTGAAAGGAATTGCCTCCCAGTGCAATCGTAAGGCCTTCACATATTTTATAAAAAAAATAACATTTACATTCTTTAACTTTTATTACTCATTATGTTAATGAATCATTAATGTTTTTAACTATGTTTTGAAGGCTTGTCATGAGGGCATGATGCATAGGAACCAAGAGACACTACTACATAAAAGGATGTTTTAAGACATTAATTTAAGAAAAAATATTAGTTTTGTCTTAAATAGATATTTTATATTTAAATTATATTTTTAATTAACATCAAGTTCCCATAGTCCATGATAATTAAGTGTTCAAGTTTCTCGATTTAAACTGTGTGAGTTTTTTAAATCAACATTTTAGATCACACTCCATGATCCATCATTAGGATGATTTTCATGTAATAAGAGAGAAGAAAAATATAGTAAGATAATAGACTTGGAAGAATAAATAGGTGAGGAGAATAGAGGGCTAGAAAACAATAGGCTAAGATTTGACCAATGAAGAAAAAATATAATAAAATGAATTAAAGCAACTTACCCCTTGATAATAAAATAAAATAAGAACTAGGAAACTAAAGAGAGGAGATAAAGAAAAAAATAAAAAAGAGAACAATGTAATCAAAGAACCAAAGCAAAAGAATAATTAAAACATCAAAGAAATAATTAACATTATATATATATATATATCAAAGAAATAATAAACAATATATAAATATGTATATAGTTTTTTTTCTTATATATATAATATATATTAAAAATTAAAAATAAAAATTCAAATGTCTTAAATTAATTTTCTAATTTTCTTATATTAAGACAATAAAATATATACCTTTTCTAAAATAATTTTTTTATTAATAATTGTAAGAGATTTATGGATTTGATTGTTTGTTAATTTTTTGCATCAATGTTTCATATCATACTTTGTGATCCATCATCAAGATGAAAATTAGAGCACAAGGATAGAATGAAAATATGTAGACCAAGACAATCATAAAAAGGTATGAGAGGGGGAGGAGTGAGAAGGAGTTGCGTGTGAAACAAGGCACAAGAGGGCAATAACTTGACAAGAGAGAAATTCATAAAAAGCACACAAGAGACAACAAGCAATAAAATTAATAAAATTCAATCAATTTAAAAGAAAAAGAAAAAAAAAATGAGTACAAGCACAAAATATTGTTCAAATAATGTAAAATAAAAGAAATTAAACATTAGACAATCAAAGAAAAAAAAAATCATAATAATAACATTTAATAGATAGACAAGAATACTACTAAGAAGAAAATAAGAAAAAACTAAAAATTGAAAAAAAGATCAATTTTATTAATCCAAAAAACAAAATAAATTGTTAATGTAGAGAAACTAAAAAATTCAAAGTAATAAATACGAAAATAGAAAAAATAAAATACACACAAAAAATGCATATGAAATATTATATATATTTGATAATAAACTTTTATTAAATGTACAAGCCTAAAATAAAATATATTATCAAAAATACATCAAAGAATCAAAGAAAAAAAATATAATATAATAATAAAATTTAATAGAGAGACAAGAAGACTACTAAAAATAAAATAAGAAAAAACCAAAAATAAGAAATAATTTTTTTTTATTTCCCTCCATTCATTTTCCCTCCTCATTCAACACGTATTTTCCTTTTCCCTCCACAATGGCATTTAGCTAAATTTCCATAGCAAGCTACGTGGAATTTTATGTGGTAGAAAAGCCACCATTGGTGGTGTGAAGACTCCAAATTGTGCAAGGAAACCGCTTGAAGTTGAATCTTCTATTGGAAAAGCCCATGATCTGGAGGATCTCGAGCCACACACTCTACCCATTTCGTCCACATATAATAAGGGTTGGGACTTAGAAAACTAAAGAAATTTTTATTTAGGAGTGTTATATTCTTATTAATTGATTATGATATGTTGCCCCATGCATTTAAGCTTGTCCACAATGTTCTATAAAAATCAACTTTAGATACTTAAGTGTTTTTTGTTCCTGTGGCATAGTGGTTTGGAAATGTTTAATATTCACTCTTTCTTTCCATTTTCCTTAAACAAACTCCAATAGTCATCCATTGAAACTACTTTGTTCAAACTTTCCCCAAAGACCGGTTGCCCATGTGATGAATAGTTGCAGAAATGACTAACCATGTAATCTATCTATACAATAGTTTGCTGACCAATCAATATTGCAATCTTCCAACTCTTACATTTGGTAATCCAAAAAATTTGATCAATTAACGAGTACAAATATAGTTCTTACTATTGACATTATGCTGAGAGAAATAGTCTTGAAAAGTAGGTACTCTGTTATTGATACATAGACACTACTTTCAAGAGGAAATTCCATTGAATTTTTTTATCAAAACTAATTGTGTTTAAGAATACACTTCACCACAAACTATGGTATCCCTAAGCCTACTTTGTAGTCATCCTTTGAAACTATTGTGATAAAATTTTCCCCAAAAAACTTGCCCATGTGATGAATAGTTGTAGAGAGAGCTATATAAAATTACTAGAACTTAAAATTTAATGAAGCACACAATTAATTACTAATCTATACAATAACTTGATAAACAAACAATATTGCAATCTTCCAACTCTTATATTTGGTAAACCAAAAGATTTTATTGATTGAGGAGTACAAATACAGTTCTTACCATTGATGTTATGTTAAGAGAAATAGTCCTGTACAAAGTAGTTACTCTTTCATTGACACACATACACTAATTTGAAGAGGAACATCCATTGAAATGTTTCATCAAAATAAGTTGTATTTAAGAATAGACTTCACCACAAACATCATTTTTGGAAATAGTTCGCTTGCCTTGTATATGCTTCCACATTTTCATGTATGTCTAGCAGGGAACTTGTAACTACAACATATGACAAAAATTCCTTGTTGTTATGCTTTAATGGATGTCCCTTCATTATTACTAGATATCTGATGTAGTGCACATTATTATAGTGCAAGCCTATTTTTCAGATTGTTTCATTTAGCACTACCAATATTCTCCACAAGAACATTGACCCTGTTTAAAATGATGGAAATGGTTCACATCTCTTAGAAAAATTTCTCTTGCAAGTGTTTGCATTTACTTAATTATCCTAGATTTATGTAAAATAGATTGTTTCATAATTGTTATCCCATTTAACCATCATACTTCCCTTTTGTCATAGTAGACCACTAGACTCACTCTTCTCTTATACTTTGTCAGCCTATTATGAGGTTTCTCAGGCCTCCCAAATACCTTTTATCCCTTCTCAAACCTACTAAAAATATTTCTTTGTCACTATTCAAGGTTTCTTTAGCTCTTATCTATGCTCATATTTCTACCAAGTCTTTAGCATTGTCCCCACTTGCTTAGGATTGTGTCCTCCTTAGTTACACCTAGCTTATTTAACCAAGGACGAGAGAATAGAAACTTATCTACATCAGTACATATCATCCATTGGCACTTTTCCCTAGCTGAGAAGTATGTAATAATGTCTTAGCACATAAAGGACCATCAAAGTTGAATTATCACCAGTAATAAATGTTGTAGGGAGATGCATTTCCAACCCCCTGGGACATCTCTTGAGGACTGGGACACGTTACTCATACGGGAAACACATGTGGAGACATCCCTGCTTGCAGGAAGCATCTCACCCATGTTTCCTCAAGTTCTCATTTAAAAAATAAAAATAAAAAACCCTACATCATGTGGTACAGGTGGTACAGGGGTGATTTAATAACTAAAACCTATAGTTTGACTAATTTATATGCGGTTTTTGGCTTTAGAGTTTTTTTAATTATTTAAACCGATGTTTTGATTGGGTTTAGAGTGGTTTTGGTGAGTAAAATCCCATGGTTTCAAGGAGGGGTGGCTTTGGTTCAAAGCTTCACCACTTCAGCAAGTTGTGTATCATGAATTCTAATTAAACAAGATGGCTTATTCTGACTTTAAATCCCTTAATTTGGCAAATATTCTAATAAAAAAAATGGTATCTCCAAGTACCCCTGTCTCCTACTTTTCAAAAAAAGGCGTGATTGAATTCCATTATCACTTCTAGTCTTAGTTATTAGTAGCAGATCATGGCAATATATTGTTGTAAATTGTGAGATATAAGATCCCATGGTACTAGCCACATTTTTGATGAAAAAATCTTGAGGTTTCTAGAAAAAAATTGTTGACTAATATTTTCCTGCATTTTACTCATTCAGTTTGATATTTCCTTTCCCTTATTCCCACATATTCACAAATCTTATGTGTTTTTCCCTTTTAATCCAACTTTTTGAAGATAAGAGGAAGGGATCTACACTTTTTCCTTGCATTTAAGGTTTTCTGGGAACTGTTTCTTTCAATAAGGGTCTGATTTGAGGGCATTAATCTAGGTATTTCAAAATTTGAAAGATTCTAGTTTCTTTTATTTATTTTTTTAATTAAAACTGAGAACTGTTATACGTCTTCTTTATAACTAATAATGAATTTTGCTAGATTTCACTTTACATACAACTGTTGTAAGAACTAAGAAGTTTGTTACACCTTCTTCGTTGATGAATTCTAGCTTATGTAATTTTTATTCTCATTGTTTGATCTTTGTCATTTGTGAATATCAGGATAAGACCTTTCTTTCTTTTCCACTGTTTCTTATGCTTTGGGAAATGAAAGTTTAAAGAAGTTTTGTGGTTTAATTTCATAACTTTGTTCCTCACCATAATTTTTTTTCAAATTTTAATTGATTAAAGTTCATTCTTGTTTGAAACACTCGTTGATATATCCCTTAAGATAATTCTATGTGCTTGATATACTTTTTTGATAGCGCTTTTTTTTGTGGGTTTTAGACAAGTATCATTATGATTCATTCTTTTGAATCTTGATAATGTAATTGATTCTATTAGTTGTGTACATCTGGATAATAACTTCATTTTTATATCAATATATATGCCCTTGTAAACAATAGTTCAAAGAGGTCATACCATTATATTGTTTTATCTGATAACACTGTGTTAAAAGTGGGTATGTGCAAGATCATGATGGAAAAAATAGGACCTTAAGTGGCAAAAAATTTAGAAAAATTAGAGTTAGGAAACTTGATATAAAAATTTGAATAAGTTATCTATATTATTTCAAAAATGTGTAAGAATAGAATCTGTATAAAATTGAATATAGTTTCTAAACCACTAGGTATGTTTAAAAAAAAAAAATCTATTTGGTTAAAATTTGAAATTTCAATGCAATGGTACTTTAATTTCAGGGAAAAAATAAGAAGTAGGTGTCTGTCTGACCACCCTAACCACAATAAAATGATAATATTTTTTTATAATATTTTAGATATAATAGAGGACTCATTCCCGATGTGATGCATATTTTTTTGTATTTTTTTTCCAAGTAAATAATTAATTATGAATTTTTTATTACAACTTTTTTAAAAATATAAAAACTCGTATGTCTAACCACCTTAACTTCATCAAAAATTCATGAAATTCAATTTTTATTTTTTTAATCCTATAGTATGTGAAGCATAGAATGTGACACATGTTTTGGATTCAAAAATTGTGATACTGTTTGAAAGCTATAGATGTTTTTTAATCAGCCTATCAATCAGGAATTTAGTCATAATTTGAATAGAAAATGAATAATAATTACTTATTAAATTCAAAATTAAAGCATAATTTATATTAGTGGAAAGCTGAGAATCTCCTTTAAAAACCCTTTTCGTTTCATCAATTTTGGGTAAAAAAATAGTCGTCAGCCACATACCTATCATATTGCCACTTTTTGGCCCATCATGATTCTACACATACCCAAGTATGAAGCCATAGATTTTTTTTGAATATTTTTCATAATCAAAGTAGATTCTTGTCAAAAAATGTATTTTCACATCCTTTTAATATTCCCTTGTCTTACTTGAGAGCCACCTATGAGGGAGTCCATGCCTTATTATGTAGGCTTTGAAAGAAACATCGTCATGACTTAATCCTTTTCTTGACTAATAATGTATTTCCTTTCAATCTCACATGATATCTTTCTGTATCCATACTTAAAAATAAAATGCTTGATGCCACAACCTCAAGGTGAACTAATTTTTGTAATGGAAAATACATACAGAAACTGAAGTCATAATATTATTATCTTTGGAGGACTTCTGTAAATGTTTCACAATCTATTGGTTTAATACCATCCACGAGTTCATTTAATTTGAATTTTTAATAATCTATGCATATTTTCATGGGAATTGAGGTTGGTTGGTTTCTGAAGTACTTTGACAGAGTCACCTATTTTATGTACTTCAACCCATTTGGAGCATTTTGGTTTCTGCATTGGTTGTAACTAATGATGTTTTTGTTTCCTCTATAGAGAGAATTTTTGATGCAAGGACAGGGGTGGAACTAACTTAGAGCATACTCAAACACTTTTCCTAACACTATTTCAATATCCTTCATGGCATAGAACTCCAAACCATAGGTTCTTGCACAATTTCAACTTTTACCCAACTAGGGACCCAACGCCTAGAGTTCAATATTAACCATTGATTAAGGTTGAATCAAGACTAGAACAACTTTTAGAGTACATTTTATCAATTATTTCAACATATCCAACTGGTTCATGAAGTTTTCTTAGAACAAGTTAGACAAACCTAACCTGTAGTGCAACAAATAGGCCAAAAAAGGCCTCATTTACAAAGGAGGTATGCTCTAAAAAAATTTAAAACTTGAAAAAAAATCACCAAAATACTCCTAAGAACTCATAACCTTGAAATGCACAATTTTTTTGATCAAATCTTGAGAAAAAGTTGTTGATCCAATCAAATTTCTCTCAACACAAGCTTGACACATGGAATTATCAAGCTAGCGCATCATCTAAAACACTCGAAACTCCACTCCCTATCCCTATAAACCATTCAAACATTGAAAAAAACCTAACAAGCATCATTCCACAAATTTTCACTGAATTTCAATGGTGGAATGATGAGTTATCACATTTTTGCAACCAAAGTTTTTAAAAATGAGGGTTTTAGACCACCCACAGAAAAATGCCTAAAAAATAATCAGATTTTGATGAAATCAGGCCCAAAAGGATTCAAAATAAAGATAATATAATGCTCTAAATTATTCCAATGATTTTTAGGTGAATTTTTTTTGTACAAATCCGTACAGATCTCATGAAGTTTTGAAAATACAGTAAAAATGTATAAAACAAGGAAAACACCTCAATATTTCTTCTTAAAAATGTAATAACCACCTTGCCTCAATTGAGTTAGAGGCTTATCAACATGTTTACATCTTATTTTTGTAGTTACGAGAAAATACTCAAAATTTGGTGCTTTAAACTCCTTCAAACATGCAAAATGCCAAGTTGCACAATGTAACTATATTTAGCAACTTTTCAAAAATTGTCAACTTCCACTCCTACTTGACTAACTGACTAGATAGGCCTTTTATTACAATAAAATTGATCTCAAAGACCTTATTAGAACCATAAAATGACTCAACCTAAACCTATTCTCCACAAGGAATAAATAAACCAAAAATTGCAAAGGTGCTCTTGCACCCATTTTTCATTCTAATATTGAGAATCTACCTCATATTCTAGGGTGCTAATCTCACTGGTGCTAATATTGAAGGAGAAAATTTGAAGGTATCAGATATGACAAAATGGTTGTAATTTTTTTATATCTTGCATCAATGATTCATTGATATGCTAAGTTGTTGGTTCTAGTATGGGATCAAGTATGGGTATAGGGTTCAGGTATGCTAGTACAACACTTTTTTTTCTCCAAGGGTATATTATGTTTGGGCACAATTGTATTATATATATCATACAAAATTGAAAATTTATTTGATATATCATATAATGATAATAACATTTGAATCTATGATAGTATGATACTTCATCATTGGTCAATGGTAGTGATAAAGATAATATTAACTTTTAATTGATAGTTCAAAATTTTAATATTATGTCATATATGTTCAAGACTCCAAAGTTAAGATTTAAATGAAAATCATTGCAGTTACAAAATGTGAAAATAATATAGTAGAATATTTGTATTTTGGTCTTCAATCTTCTTTCAAAAGCATCTAGATCAAAGTAATCACTTGGTTCAACATGATTTGAACCACAAGCTAATGCAGTGCCACTTCCACTAGGTACATTATATGTAGGAACCTCATCATCTTCTGCACTTTGACAAACTCTACAGTAGATGCATCCAATTTGGCACATTGAGGGGTTATATCCCAATTTTTTGTTGCCCTTTCCTTGTAGTCATATTCCTTATGTGATAGGAGATGCAAGTTGGAATGGATATAGATAAAGTCTTCTAATTTTTTAAAGCCAACCAATTATGCTTGATTGAGTGGATAAAGGAGCATATACTTCAATTATGCTTAATCGAAGAACTTACAACCCCTTGAAATTGGAGAGAAAGTTAATACAACTTAAAGATAAAAATATATAAAATAATGGTAAGTACTAAGAATGTAAAAAAATAAAAAATGCTTTACTTGTGATAGAATCTTGTTTGCAAAAGGCTAGAGGAACAAATAATATTGTCCATGGAGATACCACCATGTATGAGAATCTTCCTTGTATTGGTCTTGAAGAGCACAAATACTAGGATCTTTTCTTGAGATGAACTTTCCAAACACTTTCTTGGCATTATCCACCACTTGTGGATTTGAGAAGATTCTTCAAAATGATACCTTATTTCCATTAGCAACTTCACTATCTCTATATGGTGTGGTTCTCCTTGGAAAAAAGGTATCTTTGTGCTATAATATTTAGGGGATAAGGCATATGCACTAAGATGCGAGGGTGTGTACATCTTGTTCCAATGATCATGAATGAATTTTTCCACACATTGAAAAAATGTTTCTTCGGGGTCATTCTCCTTCTATCCTATTATGACCTTTATTTTTTCTATTGTGGAATTGAGGCCATCATAAATTTCTTGCAAGCATGGTCAATCTATGTCAACAAACTTGATCATATGCATTATAGGTTTGATAAAACTCAAGACAGTCCACATGAGGGCACCAATTATCATTTAGGATCAATGACTTGACCTTTTGGGACCTCTTTGAATTTGATTGCTTTCAAATATTTCTTTGGTGACTAATGATCATGGTGCCCAATGCCTCTTGCATCTTCATAATTCATCGCAAAATGATTATGTGATGCAAATCAAGTCTTAGGAATCTAATGTTATATAAAAATAAGTAAATTATTACAAATTAAATTTAAAATAAATTTTATTTACCTTCAACAACTCCAAATTTGAGAAAATCCTAAAGATTCCTTGTGACATATGATGGTTTGTCACAAAAATTTGAATCTCCTCACCCTTAGTGTATATAGTTTTCACCCACTTTATTTGAGTACCAATCCCTTGCATCACCAAGTTAAGGGAGTGTATGTTACATGGTATCCAAAAAATGCGTACCTTTATGAAAGCACTTGTTGCCCTACAACTTTTCACATTGTCTGTAAAAAAATGGACAATGTTATAAACACCCACCATCTCTATGGACTTTTTTATGGTGTAAAATTGCACCCTAGTGCAATTTCCCATAACACCACCCCTACTTTAGCCTTATAAATAGATAATGATAAATCTTGCATCCTGGGCCTTCATTCTCGTTTGTACCTTGTCATTTTTTTTTAGTGCAATAATTTTGACTGGAAGTTGAATGAAAAATGAGAGCAACTAAAATCCTTCCTAAGAAAAGTTCCCTTTCCAATATAACTGTCAATTCTAGAGTCTCCTTGTTCATTTTTTCTAGCATCTTGTCATTTTTCATTTCTTGATAGAGAGATTCTGAAAGATGTGCAAGATGTTCTTCAATCTCAATAATCAATGTTGAAATAAAATGGAAGCATTTCTCTTGGAAATAAGGTGCTAAATCATTTATCCTTGAAGAAGTTTTATGTGTATGAAGAAAACTTAGGAGGTCTTCTAGAATATTCTTGGATCCCTCATCAATGGTATCTTTTATTTGACTAACCTCAATTCCAAAATAAGTGTTAAGGAGAACAAACAAGTCTTCATCATTTGTCATCATAAATATAAAACTCAACACGGGTAAATTGACACTTTTTAGGTCCCCTCTCTTGACAAGCCATCCCTCACTAGTAGTTAATTTGTGCAAATGGGTTTCAACATCTTTGTAACTTTCTAGAGATATAACTCATCCCACAGACTCTTTGAGTGCTTCAAAAAAATCTCACACACGTATTTCTATGGAAACTCAACAGCTGAACCAAAAACCATTTTTATCCACTCCAAGCTCCCTTCAAATGCATCCAGACTGTCCAATGTTTCTCTGGTCAATGTCTCATTTTTTGCAAGAACTTTACTTTCCACTTTTCACAAGGTCAAGCAAATACTTTCCCCCAAGCCTATCTACAAAGAGAATATCATCTTTGCATGTCTTCAGCCATGCTAAGCAAGAATCTGATACAAATTCACTCAACAAAATCATCATGGTAGCTTGTAGCTTCTCTCTATGACATTTGCACAATTGCACCTCATTGTCTGGGTTTGGAATCCCACCAAACAACTATGATCCAAGTGGAATTTCCAACACGGTCTTATAAAAAAGAGGAAAATCATTTAGAACCTCCAAGAAGTATTCCCCAACCTGACATAGTGTTACCTATATGACTCTTACCACATTATAGAAAATGGAGCTGACTGCCCCAACCTTATCGGTCTATTAGTTGAGCTATGAGGGGAGTTCCCTCAATGTAGTAATGTTAGGCCGATAGTGTCCCCATTTAAAATGATGGAAATGGCTCACATCTCCCAGAAAAATTTCTCTTGCAACAATATTGGAGATGAATTTAGATGTAGTGTGGCAATCAGAACATACTTGAAAGTTCTTAACAACTCTAATACTTGTACTAGGGGCCATGTTTAACAAACCAAATGAAATTGCTAACTTTTCACTATGGTGGCAGATAAATGATTCTTTATACCATGTTGACTTCATTTTCCAAGCTAATTTCTCCTACTTTGCAAGATAAATGATAGTTATTTGAAAACACAAATGAATTCCAATGATTTATTTAGGTTTTAAAAAAAATCGCGAACACTGTAATAAAATATGAAGAAAAAATGTGAAAATTCTTTGCAAGTTCTCATGAGGTTGTCTTGGATGAATCCACAAGACAAATGATGAACCCTGGTTGAACCTTTCCCACACTAAACTAGTATCCAAGATTGGTAACTTAGGGAAAAATAGTAGAGGTAAGCATCACATATGACACAATGACTAGGATGCATGCAAGTTGCAACCAAGGAAAGATTCTTGTTTTACATACCCAAGTGAATGAGCATGGATTTGAAACCAAAACACATTTGGAAGTAATCCAAGTCAAGAATTGGCTTCTTAAAACACTTAGACATTTCCCTTAAATAAGTGTGGTGCTTGGTCTTAATAAATCAAGAGGTTGTTGAACCCATACTATCAAGATTATTATCATGATGACTATGATGTGTGGAAGTAGTCACAAGGCAACGATCTTTTCTTATGTGCCAAAGTGGTGTATTAAGCAAGTGAATGAGTGTGGATTTGAAACCCTAATACATTTAGGACTGTTTTGCATTTGGAATCAACAACTTCTAACTATTGTGAAGATACTAAGTTTACTCTTAATAATTATGTTATTTGGTCTAAATGATCAAGAGGTTGATGAAGCTCGTAACATCAAGACTATTGTCATTTGGTTTATAGAAACTATTAAATGTGTTCGAGTTGTAAATTACCTGGGATGTAAAAGTGCAATTTTAATGACATAAAAACTTCCTACTTGCACCTTTGAGTTCATATCCTACTCTCCTTAGAAAACATGACTTGGATGAGTGGAAAAAGTTGTAAGAGATGAGTGTATTAGATTAATTTCATGACATTTTCTTTTGAGTGAATAGCTTCGTTTGATAAGTGGTCCACTAACTTATTGACCTTTCTAGAAATATGTTGAATTTTGATAACATAGGTTGCATCCACCAATCTGTATAGGGAGAGCTATGTTATTGTAGTGTTAGAAAATACTTAATTACTAACATAGAATCACTTTCAATTAGGAATTTATCTATATTCATTTTGATTTCCATGTGATTCTATATGTTGACATCTTACCAAAGGCTTCTATTAATAGTTAAATTGAAGTCTTCCTATTTTTTTTCAATTAGGTGGTGAGGTCTACTGACTCAAACTCAAAAGGGGTTGAGTTGGCATGTTGAATGCCCACCCTTATTGCTATTGAGATAACTCATTTGATGGTAAAAGTTGTTAGTAAGTCTCATTTTTTTATGTTAATAAAGGAATATTTAATGTCTTCCCATTCATGTAGTTTCTAAGGAGTCTACCTCTTCCAATAACTCATTCAACTAAGCATCTCTTCATGAATTCTTCTGCCCTATAAATTAGGACTTCTCTCCCTATATTAACCCTTGTACTATTTCTAAAGTCAGTTCCTCTTTCTCCTGGGTGGTTTCAGGTGATTTCATCAATTCTCATCTTCTACACTTCGCTGGTAAAGTCATGTTGGCTTTTCAAAGTGATAGTTTCTTTTCAATGTCGAAAAAATTCCATTAATCAATAATAACCTATATTCTATATTTGCAATTCTTTTTCTACAAATTTTTGTTGCATCAATTTTCCATTGAAGCATGGTATCCTTCTTTAATAGATTAGTCAAGAGTGGTTTATAGAACTCCCAGATTTCTAATGCAACTTTCCAATGATTGTGAGGAATACACATCCCCACTCCATTTTTTAGAGGTGGCATGATATCTTTTAATAAACCTACAAGCACCCACACCCTTCCATCTTCAAGATATTTAAAATTTAATTAAAAAATGGCATTTTTTGTTTGAGAGTTTTTGGATAAAGCACTCCACCATACAATATGGAACTTTCTAAGACATCCTAAACTTATTCAAGCTTAGCTTCAATATAGACAAGATCAGCAAGCATAAACACCATTGTAGAAGAACATAATTCGCAACATTTTTTAGGATCCAAATTGAAGAGCAGTGTGGTTGTAAATACTCCTAAGCCTATATTCATATGTAACCTACAGGCAGCAAGAAAACACATCCACACAACCACCACAAGTTTAACTGGCATCTTAATGATATATTTTAGAGTGTCCTTGAGATAGCCAACACATGTAGAAAGGTCAACCATGCACACATAATGATCAACTGTAGGTGTAATGCAATACTATTTACTCATGTGATTAAAGTATGTACAACCCTCATCCACTAAACCTCCATGGCTGCATGCACAAAGAATACAAACAAAGCTTACAATGTTTCATAGTGCTTCACTAATTCAAATATTTTGAGAGCATCCTTGCAAAATCCATTTTGTGCATATCCTGCAATTATTGCATTCCACGAGATGACATCTCTTTGAGGCATTCCATAAAAGAGTTCACGTGCCTTGTGTACATTTCCACATTTTGTATACATGTCTAACAAAGTATTTCCAACCATAATATCTAACAAAAATCCCCCATCTATTTTTCTTTGATGGATGTTCATACCCTACTCCAAAGCTCCCATTTTGGCACAAGCAGGGAGGATGCTGGCATAGGTTGTGGAATTTTCTAATTGCATTTGCTTCAAAGTTTCTAAATATTTTTCAACAAATCCATTTTATACATATCCTGCAATCATCATACTCCATGAGATGGCATCTCTTTCAAGCATTCTATCAAAAAGTTCACATGCCTTGTCTATGCTTCCACATTTTGCATACATGTCCACTAGGGAAGTTGCAACTACAATATCTGACAGAATTCCTCTATTATTTATGCTTTGATGGATGTTCATACCCTGTTCCAAAGCCCCCATTTTGGCATAGGTAGGAAATATGTTGGAAAAGCTTGTGGAATTTGGATTTATACCTTCCAATTGCATTTGCTTGAAATTTTGTAAAGCATTTTCAACAAATCCATTTTGTGCATATCCAACAATAATTGTAGTCCAAGAGACAACATTTCTTCGAGGCATTTTGTCAAAAATTTCACATGCTTTCTCTATTCTTCCACATTTTGCATACATGTCAACCGAAACATTTCCAACTATAATATCAGACAAAAATCCCCTTTCTACTATGCTTTGATGGATGTCCATACCCTGTTCCAAAGCTTCCATTTTGGAACAGGCAGAGAGGATGTTGGCAAAGGTTGCAGAGTCTTGATTTAAACCTACAAATTGCATTTGGTTGAAAGTTTCTAAAGCCTTTTCAACAGATCTAATTTGTGATCTTATTCCAACTCTCCGAGCAGTGGGCAATATTGTAACTGGTGATGATTTGCAAACTCGCATATAAGTTTATATTGAAATTTTCTTTAAATTTTCATATCAATAATTAATTGTTCTTTTTGCAAGTGTATGATGTTGTCATTGTACTATTTCATTGACTTATGTTATTGTGTTTCATTTAATTTCATTACATAATCAACAATCAATAACTTCCTTGCCTATTAGCTCTCCTAACCCATAGTCACAAGAAGAGCATTAAGAAGGAAGCTTATTGGACCATTTCAATCATAACCGTAGGCAACAAAGAACATATTCAAGTCTTTCTATTTGTTATCTAGACTAGAAAAGCATCCATGTTGAATGGTGTGAAACTAAATTATTTTAAGTTTTCCAATTTGTTAATGGATATTTTGGTTTTCAGGCTGTGATCGATGCAAACTGTAGACATGCAAAATTAACATTATGCATTCAATTAGGCCCATTCATCAAGTAAACCAGGTTTCACATTCATCCACTCATCAAATTAATCAAGTTCACCTTCATCCATTCATCAGGTAAACTCATTAATTTCCATCCCCTAAGGTCATTAATTTAAAATTAAATAAACTTTATCATCAACCTTTTAATCAAATAAATCAAACATCCATTTAATTAAACCCCAAATGCATATTCCATCCCTCTTTGATTTAAATAAATCAAAATATTTGAGTAAAATTGGTTAAACTCACCTAATCATCATTAAGCTAACCTAATCCTAATTAGCCTAACCTAACCACCCATCACATCCTCTAGATATTCCTACTTGCACAAATAAATCAATTTAATTGATTTATTAAAATCCTTATTTTCTTTCAAACTTGGCATAAAAAACATAATATTCCCTCAAGTTTGAAAATGATGACAAGTTGACTTGTCCCCTCCAACATTGCATTAACTTCTCATTTTCATGTCCCCCTCTCAACATTTATTTCACAAATTTGAATTTGAAACTCCCTCTCTTGGGCACATTTCTCAAATCTTGCGCATCCCTCAACCTATGGCAAGTTGACAAGTGGCCTCTTTTCATTGGTCTATTTTTAGTCCCACATTCATCCATTTGGCCAATCTCTCATCAAGAAAATCTAGAAATGAAGGGCCTTAATCTTCATCAACGCATCCACAACTCCTTTGCAAAGTCACTCTCTTCATTTGAGAACTGATTTTTCCCATCTTATCATCATCATCTAGCTTATCTATCAAGGGTTGGGAAAGGGCTATTTTCCACAATAGCATCAATCCACTATGGGATAGGTTCTGATTCATGTTATTATGTGTTTTATTTAGTTTCTTGGATTCATTTCATTGCATGATTAACATGTTTCATTATTTCATAGCGATGCTTTTATTTTTCTTTGTGTTAAATAACAATGCTAATGCTTGTTTTGAGAAAATGCAAGATTTAGCATCCACACAAACATCATTCCTCCACTTGTTCAACTCCTTCAAACTGCTAAATTTGATATTAAGAAAGAAGCAGCATGGGTCATATCAAATGCAACTTCTGGTGGTACACATGAATAGATCAAGTATGTATTATTTTAACATATAATTGCATGTATATAAATGTATTATTAATAGACTAGGATTATTTGTAAGAGTACAAATCTTAGGCTTACAATGTTAAGATATGTTCCAGAGTGCTTACAATGGAATCCATAGCTCATTTGAAAGCACCTATTTTAGGCTTTTAGCCATAGAAACATGGCAGTGAATTGTTTAATAAAATGCTTTGGTAAACATGTATGAAAAATGTTGTAGCATAGATAATGTAGTGAACTGTTTGAATAAATGTCTCAAAGGTCACGAAGGTCAACCATTCACACCTTATGATCAACTATATATGTAAATTGTAATGCAATAAGGGTTACTGAAGTGTGAAGTATGTGCAGCCCTCATCCACTAAACTTGGATGACTACATGCACCTAGAACCCAAGCAAAGCTTACAATGTTAGAATGTGTTCCAGAGTGCTTCATTAATTCAAATATTTTGAGAGGTTCCTTGCAAAATCCATTTTGTGATTTTCCTAATTTAATTAGATTCTGGCTCATTGGGTCTCTCTACCAAATCTATCATGATGGAAATAATGAAGCTCTTTTCTCTATCAAACCTATCATGATGGAAAGAATTAAAGCTAACGGGTCTTGTAGACTAACCCCAAATAAACTAAGTAGTTAATCCCAAGAGATTATTGTAATTAGGTACAATGCAACATATCACTCTTAAATAAAAGCTAATTGTTTTATTTGGGTTTTTTTTTACAAGTGTTTTGGAGGTATAATTGGACTTGGCAACATTCACTTGAATTTTAAGACCAATATGTGAGTATTTATATATTTTTAAATTAAATGGATTCGAAAAAGTTTGTTGTTATGCCTAGAATTTTTGATCGATTTGGTTTCTTCTATGCCTTGGAATTATTGATGTTGTGAAATGGTATAAAGGAAACTACTTTTAAGTGCAAAGATTTTAAAAAAATGGGTTTGGGTGTCCGAGTTTTTGCTCTAGAATCTTTTTCTTTGGGTGTATTTTTTATTTTCCATGTTCCTAATTCTTTTTTATTTCAAATAGCTTTAGCAATCTCACTCTCTAGCACTAGCATTTCCTCTTTCCAATATAGAACTGTTAGGGCTTTTGTGTCATGCTTTATTTTCAATGTTCCTAATTATTTTTTATTAATGTTGTGAAATGGTATAAAGGGAAATTGCTTTTAATAGCAAAGATTTTAAAAAAATGGATTTTTGTGCCTAACTTGCCACTCTAGAATATGTCTTTGGGTGTAGTTTTTATTTTCCATGTTCCTAATTATTTTTATTACAAATAGCTTTAGCAATCTTCCACCTCATCACTAGCATTTCCTTTTTCCAATATTCCCCTTGAATGCCTTAGAATTGATCTTGAAAGCTATCTTGATGACCTTGTCAAGCATTGAAATGCCCTAACTTTTGTTTGGTTGAATTGAAATCTTGAATACCTTATGAAATAATGATTTGAAAGATTGATTATATAGGAAAGGCACTCAAATGGCCATTATTTTGATCCCCAAGGTTGACATTCATCAAAATTCAAGTTAGAATTACAATTTTCCCACTCAATTTTGAAAAATTTCCCAAAAGGGACTCATTTGCCACCCTTGGTGAATGGGTTGCACCTAAGGGGACTCATTCACCAAGGGTGGAAAATAAGTTCCACCTGGAGGTTTTTGAGGTGGGTCTTCAAGATTTTGGTGTTTTTAATTGTTTTTGTCAGGATATTAGTCAAAATATGCCTCAGGATGCAAGAAAAAGGGGTCATAGGGGCCTAGTAATGATGATGTAAAGCTCATAAATTCAATGGGGCCCAAAATCCAATGTGAAAGTGTAAATAAATACACTTTACAACACTAAATTAAGGTAGAATTGAGTCTATTTATCTTAGAAGGTCCCTACATCCCATGTGAATGTGTAGAACACATTACAACACTAGACTAGGTCCACTTGATTTACAAGCCTCCCAAATTTAATGTGAAGATGTACATAACTACATTTTACAATATTAAATTAGAACAAATTTAAGTTAATTCAGCTTAAAAAGGGCCCAAGACCTAATGTGGATGTGTAAAACACCTCACAACACTAGATCAAGGCAACATTAAGTCCAATTTATCATTAATTATTCCCATATCAAACAAGGGACACCTTTTTCGACAATACCGTTAGCATGAACTATCACAAACTTATTTACACATACTTTTCAATATAGTTGTTCACTGGTTATGAAGATTGTGCCTAAATTTCATGACATTGAGGATCATCCTCGTGAAGCATACAATGCATTTTTTTGTTAAAGAAAGGGAAAACAAAAAATTTCTTATGTTTTGATAATAGCTTCACCAGATACTTTTGTTGTTCTTGACTAATTTCCTCTTAGAATTTGTTGTTTGTTCACCTAAATCATAAGAAACTTTTTTTTTGGTACAAATTATGGCTATGGAAAAGGTTTCCTTTAATGGAACTACCCTAGAAAAATGAACTAAAAACTTAAAGGTAGAGAAAGGGACATTATTTTCTGCAAGGATAAAAAAAATCATAATGCATAGAGTTGTTAACAGAGATGATAGTCATTAAGGAAAATAAAAAGAGATCTAATAAGTTTTATGCCCTATTTTATGGTACCTTATTAATCTTGTTGATTCAATAAGAACAATCTACCTCTATGACTGTCCTAAGATCCTTAATATCTTTATTTCAATGTAACTCTCCTCTATTATTGCAACATAACTAGATGATATAATGTATTCTTCTTAGTATTTTAAGCCATTTTTGTAGACATTTTGTAATCCATGACACACAAAGGTATTATGTGAACCTGCACAGTACAATGGAAGGTTTTGTATGGATATTTCAGTTACATAGATGAAGCATTCAAGAAGAGAATTCGACAACTTAGAAAAGAAACTCTAAATACAAAGTCTACTAATTTCCAATCCAAAATATGTTCTTCTATGGGCCACCTGTGATAGGAAAAGGTATGACTAAACTGAATTAGATCAAGGCCAACACTTTGTTGTTCTTCCTTTCCCTGTAATAGCAAAAATTCAAACGTCACTTCAATTTCAAATGCATGCAACCAATTCATTGAAATAATAAAAAAAAAAACATTAAATAGAAGAATTGGAATTCACTATTTCTTATAGTTTCTCCATGTCAAGGCAGCTTGAATTTTTTTACCATATATGCTCCTACTTCTTCTTCTTCTCAATGTTAGAAGGTGAGTTGGGAGGAACAACATCATTTTGTTCTTCCATGGGCACTGCATCATCTTCCAAATCAATAGTACCCTATTCGAGGGAAACACTTTGTTGTTCATCGTTGCCCTGTAATAGAAACAATTGAAACGTCACATGAAATTTAGAGGCATGCAACCAATTCATTGAAATAATAAAAAGAAACATAATTAAATAGAAGATTTTGAAATCACTATTTTTTATTTTTTTTCTTCTTGAGAGGGTGAGAGGAAACCTTTGACCATTTATGCTCCTTCTTCTTCTTCTCAATATTAGATGACGGGCTGGGAGGAATAACATCATCTTGTTCTTCCATGGGCTCTACTTTATCATCTAAATCAAGAGTACCATGTTCGAGGGAAGGACTTTGTTGTTCATCGTTTCCCTATAATAGCAAGAATTGAAATGTCACATGAAATTCACATGCATGCAACCAATTCATTAAAATAATCAAAACAAACATTAAATATAAGATTTTGAAATCACTATTTATTCTTGTTTCTTCCTATGAGGGCATGAATAAACTTTAAACTGTATACACTCGTTCTTCTTCTTCTCAATGGCGGGTTGATAGGAATAACATCATCTTCTTCTTCCATGGGAACTACTTCATCTTCCAAATAAACAATACCTTGTTCGAGGCTATCACTCCATCATTCATTGTTTCCCTATAATAGAAGGAATTGAAACGTCACATTAAATTCATATGGATGCAACAAATTCATTGAAATAATAAAAAAAACATTGAGTAGAATATTTCAAAATCACCATTTTTTCTGGTTTCTTCTTGTGAGGGAGTGAGGAAACTTTAAACCATACACGCTTCTTCTTCTTCTCAATGTTAGACAAGGGGTTGGGAGGAACAACATCATCTTATGCTTCCATGGGCACTATTTCATCTTCCAATACAACAATAACCTTCTTGAAGGAAACACTTCATTGTTCATCCTTGTTGTGTAATAGCAAGAATTGAAATGTCACATCAAATTCAGATGCATACAACCATTTCATTAAAATAATCATAACAAACATTAAATAGCATCATCTTTGCCTTTTGTGGGCACAACTTCCTATACCGAATGAACACTACGCTATTGGGTAGAAAGAACCACTTCTCGACCATCACCCTATCATGTCATGTAAGTTAACGTTAAGTGGACCTTGTATGCATCAAAACAGAAAATATGAACCAACCAAAATTCACATTTAACAGTTCAATTCGACATTACCACTCCTTCCTTTCTCTTTCTCTCCTACAATTTTAATATTTTTTTCCTTCTTTGATCCTTCTTCTCCTCACTTTTGTATAACACCATTCGCTTCTTCACCTCATCCTTTCCTTCCTGGATATGTTGACGGAAGCTATGTTTCCCATACTTTAGATAGAAAATTTTAATAACATGCTTCTACTAGAGATTTTGTTTTAGATTCATTTGGTACTCCATATTTTCCACCTTCTTTTCAAGGCACTCTTTCAATTTCTCGCGGGGAGGAGGGGATGTTTTGGTTCCCCCCTGACTCAGTTTGGCCACACATTGGTGCCACAATAATAGGAAGGTGGTGATGTTGAAACCCATGCATGTTGAATAATCTCCAAATCATGATATTTTCTCATACATTCTTCTACAATATAGTAATATATGTATCTAGCATTCTCCACTTCTCTTTTGTATTTAGCAACAACCTGCATAGCAAATTAGAAAAAGAAAATTTATTAATATATTTGATATTAAGACAATTTGAATGCACAACATATATACAAAGCCAAATGATGCAATAATTGAGTTATTATATCTACCTTCATGTCCACAATATCACCCTATGCTTCATTAGGTCCCTCCATATCATCAGGGTCCCTTTGCACACTCTTCTTCGTTGTCCTAGACTATGGAAAAATCTTGATGGTCTCCCTGATTAAATCATCCTGAATCAAAGGATTGCTATACTATCAAAATCAACATATTTGTAATAGACATGATTTTTTCTAACTCACATTGTAAAGCATTCTGATTGATGCATTGGAAGTAAAGGGAAATTGGAATTTCACAATCATTTAACAAACACATCACTGCCTTGGGTTTCAACCTTTTCCTAAAATGAGGGGACTTTGTTTGTACCACATTTGTTGCCTCCTGATTAAAAAATTCCCACTTTCTAGTCAACATCGTAACCACCTATGAGAGATTAAAATTATACATTTAGTTGCATCTTGTAATTACTAGATCCTACCTGGACATTTGTGGAATGTGACCGTCCCAAAGAAGATGTTCCATTACACATCCTCTCAGGTGTGCCGACCACCTTAATGACATTCTTCATTGTACGAAGCAATTTCCCTTTTACAACATGCATCCTTGATTTGTTGTAAAATGTAAAAGAGTTGCAAGTGTTACAGATAGTTAAAGTTCAAAAATTTATTTATCCATTTGTAGTAAGAAAGCATATATTTTTTCAATCATAAGAGGAATTTGAAATACATATTTGAGTCTACCTAAGACTTGTGATAAATTTTGAAGGTGCCTTTCATTACACTCTTTCCATCTAAATAAAAAATGGTTTCAATACATTCCTATTATTAGCAAAGTTGCAGGATGGAAAAGAGATGGTGTTATGAAACCTAGAACCCACATAGTGTTGTAAAATGCTATACAAATAACCCACTATGTTTTCCAACATGCAATTATTTTGTGTATTTATTTTTTTCAATCACATGAAGATACTAAATTGCAATTTATACCATAAATAATAGTTCTAATTTTTGGAGGTTCCTTTTATTACATTTGTACTATCTAAATAAGAAAATATTTTCAAGACATTCTAACTATTATGTGAAATTTCAAGTTGGAAAACACTAGATGTTATAAATCCTGCAACCCACATACTATTCTAAAACCCTTTCCAAGTAACAACCCTATTGGTTACTCACCCCTCACCTCAATTTGGTATGTTTTTGATTTTCTTGACAATATTTAGCTTTCTAGATATCAAATAATGCAATGAAATTGGAAAAATAGAGGGCGTTAAGAAACCTGCAACTGAATGTATCTTGCACCTGAAAGTATTCCTCATCCTCTCAAGTGTTTATATTTAAACATGCATAATGAAACAACTGACAACCCACATTTTATTTTCCAATCTGCCATTATTTTGTGCATTTCTTTGTTTCAATCATACAAATAAATTCAAATACAATTTACACTGTAACTAAGAGTTATTATATGTTTTGAAGGTGAACTTCATTACATTATTACTATGTATGAAAAAAAGGCTCCTAAGACATTCATACTATCAATATAATTGCAGTTGGAGGATACATAAAACTATCCAAATTCACATGAGGTGTGACCAACCAATTGGGTTCTTACTGTGTAATTAACCAAAACATTGTCATTATATTCATATTGTCTATGTGTGTTGATCTTGTTGTTGCCCGAAAATGTCAACCTCTCAATGCCCAATACAAGCGTCAGATAAGGTGTATGGTAGGTGGTTAAAACATAGCATGAATCACACAAACATAATCCACTGTGTTTTCCACCCTACCATTATCTAGTTCTTTTTTTGTTATGAAATCAACATTTGCAGATGATACCATTGGAAAGCTCTCAAAAAACCCACATCAAATACGCAACCTATTTTCTCCTCTGACCTTTGGAAGTAACCTCTACAAAAACATGACAATATCTCATGACAAGCAGGAAAATTTGACACATACCTTTCTCATTTCCAAAACATGTGCTTCTCTCCATCGTACATCAATGAGACCTTTTGACATCATGAACCTCAGTGGATCAGATTGTGGAAGAGGTGGTGATGTGTGTTGGAGAGAAGAGATTTTTTTGCAAATATTGCAAAGTTGCTCCAAAGATGCCTAGTTGTCATGAAATGTTGTCATGTTTTTATAGACATCTTATCTAATGCTTCTATCGGGCATTGGCAGGTCGACCTTTTCATACAATGACAAGGCCAACAATGTGTAATTGCAAGATGCAAAAACACTCAATGTTATTAAAACTCCAAACCAAATATCATTTTAAAACCCTTGACAAGTAACACCCTAGTTCCTTACTCACCGCTTAGTTGAATTTTCATGCTTTTGTATATCCCACGCTTGCAACTCCACCCCATTCTCTAAAACCTTTAGCTTTGAAGGTACAAAATGAAAGAACTCACAACATACAATTTTTTTGAATCTCCAATTAATTTTTGCAATATGTTGTACCATCATGTGGTGTATGTATTTTTGTATGTTTTAATACATTTTTCTATGTTATGATGCCTATTACATGCATTCTTCTAGGAAGAATAGCCATGTCCAATTGCAAAGAAAAAGCTAATCTCCCTACAAAATATAGTAAAATCAAGCTATTATTCATGAAAATTTAACATGTCTTTAACATGATAACATAATCAAACATGTCTTATCCTTGAAGAAGGGCAATACATTATCATGTGTAAGCCATGTTGCAAGGAGGAAATTGTGATGAGGCTATTCTCCCTACAAAAACACATGTCACATGCATCATAACTGTCATCATCTTTTAAAAATCATATTTCAGAATGGACAAAAAAGCCCAAAATATCGCATTCGAAACCATTATTTGCAAATAGAAAAAATCCCAAATGGGGTCCCATTTTCACTACCATTTTCCATAGCAATGCTTTGCAGGTTGCTAGAGATAAACGAGGAGTTGTAAGAATTCAGAGGCCGAAGCAGTGTGGCCACCCTCCATATGAAAACACATTTGATAGGTGCAGGAAGCTAGCTATCTAGCATGTATGTTTATCCGCCAACAATATATTCCATTTACCCATTCTACCCAGGAACTATTAAGAAATGAATATCTATTTGTTGAGAAGATGGATTTCCATTGATGTGAAAACAAAGGTTTTTCCATGGGAAAATGGGTTTTCATTTGAAATGCAAAGTTGTTTACGTGTTTTTGTATTGAGAGTTTTTTAATTTTGTGATAGCTAAATGAAATAACTGAAAAACCATTGTGGAAATATGAGTGAAATAATTGAATAACATTTAGAGTCTAAATAAGAAACCATGTAGAATATATAAGAGTTGTTTTTGTTAAGCTCCAAGAATATAATGAAGTCCACTTTCAAATTTCTGAACAACTCTTTGCTACAATCCAAATTTTATTTCACTTTCTTCATCTGATTAGAATAAAATTCCCCAATGAAAAAGAAGGTTGTATGGATAAATTGCACCAATAGAAAGACTTGATGGTCAAACATTAACTGTAACCTATCGTTTCCTATCCCATCACTGGGAAAACGTGTCAACACTGGTGGGTTTTCAAAATCATATTTTGGAATGGACAAAAAGAAAAAAAATGTGGCATTTGAATCCATTATTTGCAAATAGAAAAATGAGGTGCCAAGAATGTAATGAAATTGGAAAATAGTAGGTATTATGAAACCTACAATGCATAGTGTTGTTATACATTATTTGTAGTGTTAGAAAACACATTGTTCCATGTTAGTTTGTTCGTTATGAAGAGTTTTGTTTCATTATGCTTGAAGAATGTAATGAGTCCACTTTCAATTATTTTGCACAACTCTTTGTTGTAGTCAAAATGTCATTTCACTTTCTTCGTATGATTCGAACAAACAAAATGCTCGCATTATTTGTAGTGTTGGAAAACACATAGTCTCCTCTTAATTGTAGAGGGTTTTACAACACTATATGCATTGCATGTTTCTTAACACCTAGGGTTTTCCAATATGCATTTTTACAACATAGAAAGAATGCCTTCAAAACCTTTTATAATATAGACAATCTGAATGTATTGAAAATCCCTTTCAAAATTTATAAGGAATTTTAATTTGGGAAACAATTGCATTTAAATTTCGCATGATTGAAAAAAAAAGTGCACAAAATAATTGTAATTTGGAAAACATAGTGGTGGTTTTCAGTTATTTGAATCTCCTTGTTTAAATGTAAAGGTTTGTCTCATGGTGGGTTGCTTTCTTCTTAACACCTATGGTTTTGCAACATGGAATGTTACAAAATAGTATGAATGTGTTCAAAATCACACATTCCATTATTGTGTTTAAATTTTGGATGATTGAAAAAAAAAGTGCACAAAATAGTTGTATTTTGGAGAACAAAATTTGGGTTTTTAGTTGTTTTAATCTCCTTGTTTAAATGTAAGGGGTTGTATCACAGTGGGTTGCTTGCTTCTTAACACGTATAGTTTTGCAATAAGGAACGTTACAAAATAATATGAATGTCTTCAAAATCACACCTTCCATTGTTGTGTTTAAATTTCAAGTATATAATAAATTGTATGCTTCAGAACACACTGCATTTTTCAACCTCCACATCACAACATACCCAAGCCCTTCTGGTTTTTAAACCCGTATATGTAGGTGTGCATTACAAATAGCAACAACACCAATTTCTTGCTATTATTGGAAATAATGAATAAACTTCTTGAAAGTGGTGAATGTTGTGTAGTGCATGTTGGAAAACACAATGTGTTTTAAAGGCTGCCTTTACTTATACCCAACCTTTGTCTTGAAATGCAGATATACAAATGTATATATGGTGTTCTATTTTATCAAATAGCACATCTCTCATTTAAGGGGGGCTCTATTAACTATCAATACATAGTGTGCTTCATAGTACACACTTCATTATTCTTTTCAATAATTCATGTTGGAAAACCCTAGGTGTTAAGAAATAAGCAACCCAAATAGTGTTGTAAAACCCTCTGCAACACTATTGGTTAGTAGGTCCATCACCTCAATTTGGTCAATTTTCTCCTCAAAATCTTCCACATGCACTCCAACCTTCAGCTTTCAATGTGCAGACTCGAAACTCATCATGTTTTCACGCTTCTTTCTCCAAACCAAAAATGCACATGTCAGTTCACCTCCAATTTTCCTACGTAAAAAAAAAGCTCTAAAAGTGATACTTCATTGGCACACCAAGGGACCCATTTTTATCGGCTAGTAGGAGGCGGGAAAACTGACCTAACGATGCCTATAACTCTTACCTACCATTTCCCAGAAGTTTGGTCTCATCTACCAGTTTCATCACTTTTTGTTTCCATGTATGTTGTTATGTATGTTTTTATTTATGGTTTTATGTGCTTTTGGTATATACATAGGTGCAAATTTTTGGCATAAGTGTTTGCACAATTGACAACACATTGTTTTCCTAAACCTCCAAAATGGAAACAAGGAAAACTCATATTTGTAAAGAGGCTTCTACATTACAAAACACATTGTGTTTTAAAAAATTTTGCATTGTGGTACAAAAAAACAATTCCATTACAAATTTTGGGAAGCCTAATGGCCATTTCTGTGTTATTATGGTGTTGCCTTTGCAGTTTGTATGGTATATTATACTAAGTAAAAACAATTACAATAAAAATGTTCATTATTCGCAACCTTATGAAACCCAACTATGCAACCATGCTTCACAACTAAACAAAGGTACATGATTTAAAAGGAGAATTATTCTAAAGTAAAATCATAAATATTATATTTTTTTGAAACATATCTGATCTAATTACCAAGGATCCAAAGGTTCTTGTTCTATTTTGGCAGATAAATGATACCGATGTAGTGTTGCAAAGATCATCCTAAAATTAACACAAATCAATTATGAGAAGGATAATTAAAAGGATGCAGTGTCACCCTTCACTGATGCTTTAAACATTTCCCATGCAACACTCACCCTTCAATGAGGAAACATGATTCACATAAAATTTTGGGATATAATACACACACAATAATGTAACATTTATTTTATTTAAAAAACTGCAAATTGTTTACTTTCCCCACAATAAGCATTCCATCCATATATAAATCATAACTTCTAAATGAAAAATAAATTTTGGAAATTTACTTGTCCAGTAAACTTGCAATTCAAGCTATGATAGATAGAATCACCTATATTTAGTGCAGATGCTTCACGTCTCCTAAAGCATCCTCAATCCACCTGCCCTTGTTTTGTTCAATTTTGTTTCCTCTCCTATATCAACCACCTGGAAGAAAGATAAGTGTTAGTGATAGATTAAATTGGAAAATTAAAGACATTTGGTGCTACAAAGAATTCACTTCATTCCAAACTTCATTGATATTGGATTATATGTTGTGTTGACTACAACATGCTAGCTTGTATAAATAATAAACAAACATATTAATTTGTACAATGGGAATTTAATTTCCAATTTAACGTATCGCCAACACTGGTAATATATATCAGCAATTATATCTACCATTTTTCTATTCTGTTGGAGTTGTGAAGCACTGAATGTTCATTTGGATATATCTCAAACTCATCTCTACTGACATATGGAAGAGGCCATCACTTGCATAATCAATAAGGGAAGACAAGACACAAAAGAAAGATAACATGCACCACTATCAAACTTCTTTTTATTTCATTACTTCTACAGATAACTAAAATAATATAGATTATTGCAAGACACATTGGTTGCAAAGAACAGTGTGCATTGGCTATTCAAGAATAAAGGTTAAGAAGTCAATGAAAACCTTGGTGATTTCATTGGTTAAATATGATAATGCACAAAATAATTACACACTGGATAACACTCTGTGTTTCAATCTCCATGCTCAAACCTAAAGGGTGAAGAGCACAAGGAGGAGTTGCATGTGGGGAAACTACAAAACCAAATTGAGGTAAGGGTGAGTGAGCAATTGGGTTGGTACTTGTAAATAGTCTAAGAACAGTATGTGGGTTGCAACTTGTATTACATAGAGCGTTTCCCAACCTGGAATTTTAGAAAATAGTAAGAATGTATTTAAAGCCTTTTATGATCAACGCAGTAACAACCTAATTGGATTGTCACCCCTCGGCTTGATTTCATTACACACCAAGTGTTTTCCAACATGTAGTTATATATAGACAGTAAGAATGTAATGAAAATGTATTTTTTAGTACATAGTAAGAATGTAATGGGATGCAACTAATCTTTGCAAAAAATGCACCTATCTACATACAAAAACACATGAAACCATACATAGAAATATACATATCATGATGAGACATCGTAGTGCAGGGCCCGCCAAATGGGGCATAAAATTGACAAAAACTGGCAGACATGACCAAACGTCTAGGAAATTGTAGGTAGGAGTTAACAACACAATTAGGTCAGTTTTCCCACCTCCTTTTAGTCGATAAAAACTAGGCCCCATGGCTTGCGCAAGCATGGGGAGGAGCTGCAGGTGGGGAATACAAAAATAATACCAAATTGAGGTGAGGGGTGACTAAGCAATTGGGTTGCTAATTGTAAAGGGTTTTAGAACAGTTTGTGGGTTCCAGGGCTTATAACACCTATTGTTTTCCATCTAGGAATTTTAGAATATAGTAAGAATGTAATGAAAACCTTGTCGAATTAATGCAGTAACAACCGAATTGGTTTGTGACCTCTCACCTCAATTTGATTACACACCAGGTGGTGTTTTAAAACATGAAGTAATATATAGACCATATGAATGTAATGAAAATGATTTGTTTAGTACATAATAAGAATTTAATTAAGATTACCTTCAAAATTTATGCAAACCACGTTAAATGAGATAGATAAAAGATAATGTATTGAGTGAAGAGATTCTCCCTACTATTCAGAAGTTGAGGAAGGTGCATGTGCAATATGCGCAATCAAAAAATGGCAATGCGAAACACGACCGACAAGTAGTAGATAGTATGTAATCAAAAAGGAATTTTCTCTAAAAACACTTGAAAAGAAGCAAACCAAAATGAATGAGATAGATAACGTATTGATTGAAGAGATTGTTCCTCCTCTTCACAAGTTGACAAATGAGCATGTACACTATGTGAAATGGGAAAATGGCAATGCAGAACCAGAGGAAAAAATTACTAGAATACATCAAATGAAAAATTAATCTTCTCTAAAAACACTTGAAAAGAAGCAGAGTGGTATGAGTGAGATACATAATGTACTGACTAAAATGATCCTCCATCATTTTGAGAGGTCAAGGAAGGTGCATGCATAGTATAGGAAAAGGGAAAATGGCAATGCACAAGTGGACAAACTGAAGAGGTTTTGTATTGCAAAAAATGTTTATGCAATAAAATAAATTTAGAGATGCTACTATGGATGAGGTTTTACAAGTAAATTCTATCATGAATAACTTCTAGAACAAAATATACTTTCCACTATTAACTATAATAATTATTTTATTTATTAGTTGTGAGGCTTCATAAGTCTCAATTGCAAGACTAATAAGTTGAAATTTTCCTGTGATACTATACACAAAATTGTCTTGTCCATCAAAATAATTTCTCAAACTTCCCTAACTTATTATCCTTTTCAAAAATAGTACATAGGAATTTGAATATTCCTACTCTTTAAGTGACTTTTAATAATTAATTCCACTCAATTATGAACACACATTGCATAACTCCACTTTTCTAATTATGATTCAATGAGATAAAAGAGGAGTTAACCAAACTATTGTCAACATTAATTGGAAGTGCATTGAGATTTGTGCTTCAAGAGGAAGATAATTTAAATTATTTTTGTACTAGGCTATGTGCATGATCATCATGGAAAAACAAGCCCTTAAGTGGCAAAAAATTCAAAAAAATCAAAGTTAGGCAACTTGACGTAAAAATTTGAATAAGTTATATATATTATTTCAAAAATATGTATGAATAGAATCTGCAACAAATTGAAAGTATTTTCTAAACTACTAGATTTTATTTTTTTAAAATCTATTCAGTGAAAATTTGAAATTTCAATGTGTAGACACGTGAAATTAACATCATGCATCCAATTCATGTTCATCCACTCATTAAATAAATCAAACGCAGCAAATCCATTCACTAGGTAAATCAGGTCTTTAGTCCTAAGGTTATTCATTTAAATAAATCAAAGGCTCACATCATCCTTTAATTAAATAAATCAAACTTTATTTAATTAAAAATATCAAAAGTAATTTCCCATCCCTTTTGATTTAAATAAATCAAAGTATTTAAATCTTGAAAATAAGTCAAAAACATCCTAATCATCATCCTAGCTAATTAATCCTGATTAAATCTAATCTAATGCATGTCACATCCTCTAGATAATCCCACTTGCACAAATAAATCCATTCATTGATTTATTAAAATCAACATTTTCACTCAACATGGCATCTTCCCTAAAATTTGAATTCAAAAGAAAGTTGAAAGGTACATCCAACAAGGAATTTAATAGGTCTTACATGTCTCTTACATGTCCCTTGCAAAGGTCAAACTCAGCATTAACTCTCATTTCAATTTTGAAAATTTCCCCCTCTTGGGCACATTTCCCAAATCTTGCACACTCCTCAACCACTCACAAGTTGACAAGTGGACTCATCTCATTGGTTGAATATTTAGTCCCACATCCTCCATGTTTGGCACTCTTAGCATTTGAGAATCTACAAATAGAGGCATCATTCTTCAAGCAAATCCTCCACAATTCTATCTTTTCATCTCCATAATCTCAGACAAAGTTACTCTCTTCAATTGAGAGCTAATCTTTCCCATCTTATCATCATCATCTAGCTTATCTATCAAGGATTGGGAAAGGGCTATTTTCAACAATAGCACCAATCCACTATGAAATAAGGATACTTCATGTTTTTCATATGCTTATTTAGCTTACCTTTTTGTCATTTGTTTGCATTTGGGAAGCATTAATGTATTATTTAATAGAGATATTAGGTTTGCTTATTTTGAAAAGATTAACCAGGTTAATGGTGATTATTGTTTGAAGAACATTGCAGATTTAAGGTCTACATATTTGGTGCTAGAAGGAGGGCAAGAATACTTAACTTGTTTTTGATTTTAACCTAGCTTTTGCAGGGAACATAAATCTAGATATTAAAGATGGTCTTGCATTTGGTTCATTTGATTGCAACTGTCATTTTTGAATTCAATATTGCTAACCATATTATGCACAATTTATGTCTCCCAAGTTCTTGATTGATTAAATCTAGAAATTAGAAAAAGGATTCATTGAACTTATTTCTTGTTTTAAGCAGTCAGGATTAAAATCTAAAGAGCGATTGTATGCACAATCAACATCTGCCTTTTCTTTATCAAAGAAAGAATTCTCCAAATTTGGTAAGGATCCTAACTTTTGAATAGCATCTCCTCTTCTTTCCAGGTGCAACCCAGGTGTATTTATGGGGATAGCTTCATCTCTTAATACCCGAGATATCTTACCTTTTGAGCATTCCATTGAAGTAGAAAAAATTGTCCTTTATCTATTTAAGAGATTTGATCCTTAGACATGCTTCTGCATAAATACATTGCAGGCCAGATTTGTGGGACTAGGAAATATATGATCAACTGTCATTAATTTCTCTGTTTTACTGAGCCAATGTGTTTTTATTGAGTTTCTTGTTTTTATATATGCAAATACCCCACTTCGCTACTATCTAAAGGATAGACTTGACGTATCTTCAGCCACCTACTGATGTAGTGAAAGTAGAAGGTGTGGTTGAAAATTCTCCATGCCACAGTATATTCTTTGCTAGTTGCACTAAGCTTTATTTGTAGTAATCATTCAAATTAACTTCTCATTTTATGGTATGATGTGGGATGCCAGTTAGATTGAAATAGGAGGAACAAAATTTTATTTCTGATAAAGTGTCTATCTTATCATTTTGTTGACCAAGTAAATCTATCTTCGAGACAATGAGTGGTGGATTTCCTATCCTTAGATATTAGTAGTCACTCTCACCATCTATCAAAGTGCGCACACTTATCAGTCATGGCCTAGAGTCTGTGTTTATCACCTACTACTTGAAGACTGCATTTATCACCTTGCTTATGCGCCCTTCAAAATACACGCACCTATTATTTGAAAATCTGCAAACACTTATTATCTGGAGTTTGCATTTATCAGTTGTGGCTTGAAGTCTATGTTCAATGAATGATGTTTCCAACTCACCTATCATCTCAAAATAAAATTCTTTAGAGATTTATCAATCACAGTAACTGAAAGGTACACTAGATAATCTCACACAAGCCCAACTGTCACACCTACTAGGGATTGGATGATTATAGCTAATAGAATTAATGAGACTACAACGTACACTCTTTGGTTGTTGCTTCTGCTTCGTCTGATACTGAGCTGAGGGATTCATTGTTGGAATTTGAGTCCTCGTTAGAAAATATTTCGTAGGCATCAATGTCACCTAGTTGTTTGCTCATCATCATTTTTACCTCTTGTTGCACGTCTTAATGCAAAGTGTTCTTGTGTTTTTTCAAAATCTACTTGGTTTGCTCTTAGTACTCATTTCTGGCATTCTATTGATGCTAAATAGACTCAGCTAATAGCATGGCATCTACTTCATTTTAATTTTCCTATAAGTCATCATTTGTGTTTCCTTACAACGACTCTTTTTCTTTGTCCCTTTTACAATCTTCAATAGCTATGAAGCATGTCTTTTGGTTATGTCCACATGCACGTTTGTTGTGGTTTGCTGTTTCCTTTGATTTTCCTACTATTTTCCCTTTGCAAATAGCACTTTTGAGGCTTCGCATTTCTTATGAAGCAGTTTTTGATAAAGGGTAAAACGGGTTTTATAGGGACCCAAAATGACAAAGTTTACAAAAAACCAAATAGGACACAAAAGTCCAACAGAAAATGCCAGTTGCTCGAGAGAAGAAGGAAAGAGCAAGAAACAACCACACAAAATAGACCAGAAAGGTCAAGCCAAAAAGAATAGCAAAGTAAACAAAAAAACCCGCCACTAATGACTCAAAGTCTTGAGGACCGACTCCGTTTCCGCCTCCAAATTCTACATATCATTGACACCCCTTTTAAAAAATTTAATCATCTTCAGAGTAGGGGGGACCTTACACTTCAGATTGGCTCTAGTTCTTTTGGAAATGCCAAAATTTGTATCTTGACTTTTACCAACAATATCCTCCAGATCCACCACCAAAGACCCCTGATGGGCTTTGTCTAACTTCTCTATCATCGCATTAATGATAATGGCATTGTGTCTAGCCATTCAATTGTTTTGTTCCACAACAATTTTGATGGTGTTCCTAATATTCTCAAGCTTGGCATCTATATTTCTGTTACTGATAGGTTCTTTCCTGGGACCATGAACACTACTATCCACATCTTTCTTTTCAATCACTACAATCTTAGCACCCTGCTCTTCCAGCTTGCTTTGAAGGGCCCAATTTTTTATTTTTAAATCATTAATTTCATTGAATGTCCACTCTGAGAGTTTGAAATGGGACTCAGAATTAGTTTTGGCTAAGTTTAGAAAGTCCAGAGAGGGATCCTTTTTAGTATTAAGACGAGTTTTCTTAGGTTCAGGATTAATAGGGGAGTCATCTTTAGTAGGACTATCCAACAAGGGATCAACACAAGACTCAATTTTGTTAGCATCAGACTCCTCAGAATCAGAGGAGTCTTCAGAGTAGGAAATAAGGTTTTTGGCCTGGGGTTTCTTTTCAATAGGACTGCTCTTAAGGGACGGGCCTCCTAGCTCAAGCATGGCATGAGCTTTATCAGGAAAGGGAGTAGGGTTTTTAATCCCTGAAGGGGCAGCATGCGAGCTAAGGACATTTCTAGCTGGACTTAAGTTATGAAAAAACTCTGAACCACTGGGCTCAGTGTCGTCACTCTCAGAATCAGGATGAGTATCTAGGTTAGCAGGGACAGGCATTTTTTGATAAAGCTCAACAATCAATCTTATCAACCTAGTATGTAGGATAGGAAATCTTCTAGGGTTTTTCTTGTGATCATCCAAACTTTTCCTCAAAGAACAGAATAGATAATAGGGGAGAGAAACCCTAACCTTGTAGCGGAAGTGATTGAGAAGAGAAAAGTGGTAGCCATAGACTTTGGTGAAATTCCCATCCACCGTAATGTACTCCACGATGACCCGTAGGACCTTTCTCCAAATGGCTTTTATAGTATCAGCTTCGAAGTAACTGTTAGCAATTTTCACAAGACTTTGTCTTTCTTTATCTTTTTAGGAAATCTGATTATGACTTCATCAGAAAAAACCCTGTCCCTAAAGAACTTCTTCCCTTCAGTAGATAAGCCCGTAACATCAACTATCAGATTTTCATTGAGCTCCACATTCCTACCAAACAGGGTCAGATTTCCATTATTCCAATTTTTAACAAAGAGGTATGTCACCTCCTGATTTGAGCCGTGGAGCTTCTTTGGGAAAGGATGTAGCCCCCTACTTTTAAATTTATTCCACACCTTGACATTCTTTGTGTGCATCTCATAGCTGTCCGGCTCGATTCTTTTTCTGTCTCCTCCCATTTCAGCTGACACAGTGGGGTAGACATAGACAAAATATTTGCTAAAAATGGCCCCGCCGAATCTAAGACCCCACAAAGGGTGTGGATATTTCTTCCAAATTAAGCCATTAAGCTCAGTCCCATACAATCTAATGATTGTGATGTGAAAGATCCAACCTGTCCTCATTAAAGGGATAACACATTTCTTTTCCATGTGTTTTATCATAATTCAATAGGGTGCAGACATTAGAATTTAGATCACTAACATTATGCCAGGTGCACAAATCATTACTCCTAACTCCTTCATTAGCGAAAAAATCCACAATAGCATTGGCTTCTCTATAAGCATGTGATATTTTAACTTTATCAAATTTAGCCAAAGTCAAGATAGCTTCATCAACCCAAGATTTTATAGTCCATAAGGGGGGAGACTTGCCACGGAGGCAAAGAATTATATTTTTGGAATCTCCTTCAAGCCAAAGATTTTTAATGTTAAGAATTTGGGCTAAATTTATAATGTGATAAGTGCCACCAGCCTCCACCAAATGATTAGTTTGGGAACCAAGAGGAGAGGTCATCACCCCAAGGAAATTACCAAAGGAATGATCCCTTATGACTCCACCATAGCCCGCCACCCCTGGATTACCTTTTGCCACACCATCAAAGTTAGCTTTGATCCAACCATTTGGCGGAAAAGACCAGCGAACACCCTCTCTGTCCTTTTTGGTTTTCATAGGAGCACAAGGTAGGTCAAGATTTATGTTCCAATCCTTAGCAACTGTTAGGTCAGAGAGTGAATGCCCCTCTTTCATAGACAATAAATTCTTTTGGACCAAGGCATTGATATTTTCCTTCAAGAATCTAACAATTTTATCAAAAATAATATCCACAAAAGCTTCTTTGTCTCTATAAATTCTATTGTTGCACTCTTTCCATAGGCCCCAAGCAACATGAGGGAAGGAAAAATCCTATAAAATCCTAAGTGTTGGATTTTTAGTCGGGTCTTTCCATTGAAGGAAGAAGTCTTCAATGAATAAAGGAGAAACCCAAGAAACATGCCATAACCTGATAATTTTTTCCCAAATAGAAGTAGCAAACGAGCAGTGAAGGAATAAGTGACACACAAATTCAACCTCCATCTTACAAAGAAAGTATATGTTAGGAATTTGAAATCCACGTTTGGAAAGGTTGTCAATCATGAGCACCTTGTTTTGGAGAAAGATCCAGAAAAAGATGTTGATTTTAGGGATCAAATGTTTGAACCAAGCCTTTGACCATAAGGGAGGATGGTCCTGAGAAGAGGTAATCCTGGCATAGGTAGAAGACATAAAACAATTTCCTGAGGGTTTGTCAAACCAGACAGAAGATCATCCAACTGCTCAGAACAAAGTCTAACTACCATCAAAGAGGACTGGATAGGATCCAGAGCTTGGCTGACATAGCGCAGATCCACCCATTTACCATTCACTCTGTAGACTTTCACATAGGATCTAAACCATGCCTTGCAAGTCTCAACCCATTCACTAAAGGGATTGATTTTTAAAATGGGCTCCTTGAAAAGCCATATGTCCTCCCAAAATCTTGTATGATTCCATTTCTCACTTGCCAGCCAATACCAACGTCCACAATATTTTTTCCATTAATTATATTATTCCAGCATGTAGAACCTCTGGGAAGAAGGTGGGGATCATTCTTAATTATGAAGGAGCAGTTGTTTTCTAAATATTTGCTAGCCAGGATCTTAGTCCACTCCCCAGAGGAAGAAGAGATTCTCCAAATTTGTTTTGCTAGGAGAATTTTATTAACTGTTATGATTCCTCTAAGACCTAATCCTCCAGCCTTTTTAGGTCTACAAACTAGATTCCATCCAATTAAGGGAAGTCTTTTTTTCTCCTCAACACCTAACCATAGGAATCTTTTTTGAATTTTTTCAATGGCATTAGCAAATTTAGCAGGAATCTTGAAAAGGCTCAAGGCATAGATAGGCAGGTTCTGGAGAGAGGCTTTGACGAGCTGAAGTTTTCCAACTTGACTTAATAGGACTCCTTTCCATCCAGCAAGCTTCTTTCTAAATCTTTCAATGAGTGAGAGCCAAAAAGAATCAGGAGGTTTCAAGCTTAAGGGTAAACCAAGATAGGTGGCAGGAAGGGATTCCACCCTGCAACCCATAATTCTAGAAATTTTAGCCTGTCTATGATCTGGCGTGTTGAAGAAGAACAAAGAGATTTTTTTGTTGTTGATCAGCTATCCTGAAGCACTCTTTACTGACAATACAATAGCTCTGATAAAGCTAAGGACTCATTTTTCTTCAATTGAATCCCAATCGCAAGATTTGGGGGAGATTTGAATGCTGCTTTATCCTTTTGTTTTGTTTCTCTTATGGCTATGCATTACTGATACATACTCTGGTGTAGATACAACACTGGTTATATCACTTCAGTTGTTGAACTATTGTGTAATAGCTGATCCAAAGCGTTAAATACGGTGAGTTCAATTGCATTTTCTAGATTGCTTATACTGGTATTTTTGTTTTTGGTGCCTGTGGTGAACCTAATATTGACAATAAGTTTGAGGGGTGAGTTAGTCAAGATACTCATGCTAGGTCTTTGAATAAATTGGAGTATTTAGATCTTACCTATGCTAATCTTACCAGAGTTGGGCATGTAACAGTTGCATTCCTTATTATTTCCTAATTTCAGAGACGAACTGTGCTATGTGGGATGGAATACAGCTTCAATTTTGTGGCTCAATGAGACAAGATTTATATTTATGGTTGTTAGGGCAATATGAGAATCTAAATATTAATGAGAGCATTTGTAGGGATTTATTAGAGTTCAAACACTCATGACTCCTGCCTACGTTCAGCTAACACGTCCCTATTGCATATCAAATCACTTTGAAAATAGAAGCTCTGTCAATGCCTCTGTTGATGTCAAATCACTTAGGACTGCAGTTTTATTCTTAAATGATCATACTAGTTGCCACCTAAAATGCGTTGGAATGAGTATGATGTGAAGGCAAGTCTAAAATTTTTTATTGAGCTTACTCAATCTGAAGACAATGCAAATAAAAAACCATGTCGGTCACTTCGATGAAAGTTCATTGAAGAAAAATTATTTAATACTTACCCTGGCACCCATAGAGAACACATTTATGCAGAATATTAAAGTTCAACATTTGTGATTGTTCGGTTTACGCAATAGTAACAACGGTGTAGTAGGTGACAGATTAAAGATCATTCAATATCTTTATCCCCATTGTGAAATGCACTCTAAACTCCTTTGAATAAACTTTCCATGATCACTAGCAAAGCTGTGGTACATTAGAACAACATGATGATTTGCTAAGTTGTGGTACATAGGACAATTGTAGAAAAAGCTTTCCTCATAAATAGTTGATCGATCTCGCTGCACACCATTAAAGTCTTGGGCACCTGCTAGTGAATGAAAGGAAGGTAGTGCAATATTCTTTTTCTAGCATATCTTATTTCAATCTTCTCTGAAAACTCTGTCACATCCATAATAGTGCGACCAATAGGCAGAGGTTGTAGTTTTAAAATATTTAATGTGGTAACTATTCGAGAGTGTTCTAATTGTTAAAAACAATTGAGTTTATCATTAATTTTTGAACTCTCAATTTTCAATCAGTTAAATCTACAAATTCATATCGCTGCATTTGTTCTAAACAGTGCAATACTTTGTCTTTTGTTTTCATTGCAGGTTGAGTGGATCTAGGAAGGTGCAATCTGTGTTTATGTTTACCATGGTTTGGATTAAACATTCTCCTTACAATCAAAAATTTTGAATTATTTTCTTACTGCTAAATCAGAGATTTGTTTGCATATATCTTATTTGTAATTGTTTTGAATGATTACAGGTTGACATCAATGATGGTTGCTCTCATGTAGGAATCAAATGACACGACAAATTTGAATTGGAAAGTGGGGACTTGAACTTGGAAAAAAGCATTTCTTAATGCTTATTAGCTTGAGGCATTCATTTCCTGATTTCATTTTCTATTTTACGACAACTTGCTTTCTATTTTAGATTTAAAATCAATCACTGATTTGATCTTTTCAAAGTTGGATTAAAACTGAATACTAGAAATTGACTAAATTTTACATTTGGGCTAAAATTGAACCATCAACTTCACACTTGATATTAGTGTTTTAAAATAAATCAAATCATTGCTTTGAAGGATAAAATGAATGTGTGCCTTTATTGTTTTGTAATTATTTACACAAAGTAATATCATCAAAAGATGTATGTGATTCTCTCCATCCTCATGGCGATATTGAGAATCAAAAGGCTTTTGGTGACATTAAGTTGCATAAATAATTTCCTATACACACTTCGAATTGGGTTTAAAATTGAACAAAACACTTTGCAAGTGTGAGTTAGGTATATTGTGTGTGTTCTCCCTTTGTTTCTAAATGAAGGTCGATCGAACTACAGATGTGCTTGCTCGCTATTGTTTACCTTTAGAGGGGCCTGCCTAAGAGACACATCTGAAAGGAGAACTTGAAGGTGACTCCAACCGGTTTTTCATTTGGGCTGGTATATAAATGGATAAGACTAAACTTTCAAGTCCTCATGGTATGTAGGCCTTAGCCGTATAGTGTCTTTTAGAATGGGGTACTACCGTAAAACGTATAAGAGCCCCTAGTAGGATTGATTAAAGCCTTTAGTGGCTTGCTGGACACTCACAAGGTGCCATGTACCTGATGTCTCATCATTAAGAACCTTGCTTGTAGTAGCCAACTAGTCCATCCAATGATTTTATCAAAGTGGTGCATTGGAACTTAGATTCCAAGAAGTTACTTGCCATGTCTAATCTTGGTTGAAATATAGAGGTTAAGACTTCATTCTTAACATACCTTTATATTGTATCCTTGGTTGCATGTAAAATCATCTCTTCTACTATGAAGGGCATGAGGCAAGCCCACCAAGAAAAATGTACCAATTGAGCTAGGATGCCATATTTCTTGTGGTTTGAAAACACAGTGCTTTAATCGAAAAACATTGGAAAACCAACATTCAACGAATCATCAAAATTACAAACCCTTTAGGAGAGGAAAATATCCTTGAACAAATTCACATGTTATTGCTTTCCCTTGGGATTCGTATCCTTAGAGGCATCTAAACATTTGGATTTCATCTCAATTTGCTTCTACTAAAGTCAACTTTAGGTAACTCTTGCCTCAAATTTCCTTGGTTTCCGCATAATACACTTTGTGGGATAAGGGGAAAGTTGAGACATTAGACATCTAGATTCAAAATCTAATCAAGAGTATGTTTGTGGTAAAAAGAATCCATTAAGCAAAGATTAAATCAATTGGACCCCACACATATGCTTGGCATCTTTTGGTCATAAGGTTTTCATGCAAACATAGGTCTTTTGATTTTTGAATTACTCTTAGAGAAAAGCATGTTCTTCACTATCTTGGTCTAGTAAACAAGTCCTTCCTAGGTTCATTTAGGATCAAATCAAACACTTCATCCATCCAAATATTTATCATCTTCATCCCACAAACAACTTTAGAGCTTTGGAAACATCATTCTAGACTTGGGTAAATCATCAAAATGTAAACCACCTTGTTTAGTTAGGTGTATGGGAATGCATCCTTTCTCATACATTTAAATTAGCACATCCTTTGAGAAAATTCATCCTCAGACCACACCCAATATCTTAGGGTTTACAAGTTCATTATCCAAATCAAACCAATCAAAATCAAACCCTAAGTCTAGCATTGATCCAAAGTTCCTAAATGTTCATCACTCATATCATTTACACCTTTTGTCCTTCATCTCGTCATTAGTCCTCAGAACCTTAGAGGTCACTTTTTCAACAAGGTCAAAACACAAGACAAACATGGAATATAAACTTGATCCGTACATCATGAGTAATCCAAATCAATTGAATTTTCAAAACCTTACAATGCCAATTGATTATCAAAACTCACACTTGTACAATCCATACATAGGATCATTACCTTCTACGAATGTCAATGACACAATAAGTGTGAGTATGCCAAAATCAAAGATTGAAACACATTTCCTAATGGTAGATCTAAATCCAAACCTACAAGTCTGTCAATCAAACAATCAAAGCATGAGCCTTCAAATGAACAACGTCATCCCACCAAATCCCTACAAGCCAAATGAGAAGGTACCAAGTACAAGTTTTTAAAACATGAATGCAACAAACTTTGGGATGGATACATTTTCAAATCATATGAATATTCCAAACAGCAACAATGGTCAATTTCAACCTATCATGCCAAATTTGAGTGTCATCCCAAATCAAAACATTGTCCAAAATCAGTTTTTTCATGATTCCATTCAAAAACCACAAGTATGCATCCCAAATCTACTTGAGAAAAAAACAAACCAACTATATCAAGGGAGTCAAGATAGAAGTCAATATCAAATTTTGTGAGATCAAATTGCTGCACTTACCAAAATAGTTGAGTCATTGCGCCAAGAGACATCTCCACCACCATTACCCCTATCAACATCATTCCTTGGTTTAGGGCTTCCCCCTTTACCTCACACCAATCACTGTATCCAAATCAATCCACCTAACACAAATTGAGCCATCACATCAAATCCTTTGAATATACCATCGACATCGCACCAACAGATGGTATTCAATCAAGCATATCCAACCATCCCTATCACTTCAATCATTCCAACCACTATCACACCCATCATATCTCAACCCCTCACTACCATGATTGCTCGAAGCGTATCTCAACCACTTGTCACTACATCCAACACAATTCTGAATCTGCCACCACTACCACCAAAACCAAACTTAGTAAGACAATATGACAAATGTGCACTAAAATCTCACCAAGCTTACCAAAATTCCATCCGACAATATATCGCCACACAACAAGCAAGAAAAGCTCAACAAATGCAACAAGCCTCTCAAGCTGCCCACGCCTCTCAAGCTACCCAACAAACACAAGCACAAATATAAAAAAATGAGAATTGTTGAGGACAAGGATCAAGATCAATCCATCACTGAGCATCTTGAAGCTATTTCTACTTCATCCAATGATCAAATCAACATAGGTCAAGAAACATCAACATCATTTGACCCTATGGTTAAAGACATTGGAAATACCTCCACCATAATTGTTGAAAACAATGATCAAGATCTCTCCAATGATGAGCACCTTGGAGAGGTTTCCACCCCATCCGATGACCAATTCACCATACATCAAGAGCCACTCTTTAGTGATCTATTTCAAGGAGTGTTAGGATTATTTGATCCTATTGACATAATGCACAATCCGTTCACCTATGATCATGTTGAAAATGTCTCTACATCGTCTTATGAGTTAGAGGACATATCTCAAGAATTTATTGAAAAGCATGATAAAAATCTTTCACCAAGGTCTAGCAATGGTCCTTTCCAAGACATATTGACACCCTTTGACCTCACTGTTACAGATACTAAAGTAACCCTGAACTTGACACTTGAGGATATTGAACCACTTACCATGTCTAATGACGACATCCAAGAACCTTTTATAAGCAATCCATCCTTTGAAACCAATCCATGTCGGGAACTTGATCCAAAGCATGTCAAAAGAAACTCTAAAATCATTCAAGATCAAGAATTTGTATCTTCAAGATACTACAACAATCTAATGGACACTCTACTATCTATGCAAGATGATCATATCCATGTAGCAAAAACTCCTTCGTCTACCCATGAGATGCTTTCTATGGATGGACACATAGATGATCTTCATCTAGAACAAAATTTTGTTACACACAAAGAGTAGATTATCAACTCCTACAGTCAAACTAAGTTATCAACACTAGGATCAGATATATCCTGAATTCAGACTGAGGAAATTAGGTATGAGGATATCCAACATTATCCGCTCAAGGAAACAAGTCAAATAGAACAGGATATTCCAAAGTTAGCAGAGTGGAAAATTGAAACAATGTCATCTACAGTGGTCATTTGTCAAAGCATGTTTACGGAACAAGGCATCTCATAACAGGTGGAATCAAAGCATGAAGGTACTACTTCCACCATACTGGGGGCAACTTCATCTCAAGTAAACATCAACATAGGGAGCACGAAGAGTCCTTATGATGAAACTAGTGTCAATACTACAACTAGCCACATCATGAATCTTCATCCACCCATCACCCCATCCACGAATTGGGACCAACTTCAAAGAATGTTATCAAAGCAAAAGAAGCTGAGAGGCATAATGGACAAATCAAATACACATGGATACCAAAGAATACAAAGAAAGATCATCCCTATCAGACTCCATCAGTCAAAGAAACTATGGGGAAAAATAAAAAAAAGGGAAAAGTATCCATGAAAGATGTCCACAAAGGAAAAAATAGGCTTTTCAAGCGACGTATAAAGTGTATCAAGCAGTTGGTCCCAATTCCACACACACTTCTGTATCCACCCATCATTGCTCATCTTCCCAAGTTTAGAGAGTCAAAGGTTCCAAACTATCAACCAATCCATCTCTTATCCCTAAACACACTCCATCCATGCCTCCACTCATGATATCCAATTCTCACATTGACCATGTATTGGCAACAACCCTTCATCATAAGGATTTTGAAGGCACTCTATCGCGATGTGCACACAGAAATAGAGTTAACCCCAATATCAATAAAGTAAATCAAGAATCCCAAAAATTGCATTCAAGTGCACGTATCTTAACAAAGCAATTTCTTCAAGCAGGATACCGATGGCACATTATGACAGTAGTGTCTACATTAGCAACACCTGGTGATTCAGCATGAGCTTAAAATCTTTAAGAAAAATACAAAAAAAAATGAAAATCCAAAAAAATAAAATGAAAAAGGATTGAAAATAGTAAAGAGAAAAATTGTCCTCTAGTGAAAATTGCATGGGTGGCACTTTGGGCAAGACCATGATGAAAACCTGGCAAATAGGTGTCATGTGTAGAATCGAGCATCTGTGTACACTAGTTCAAGAGAAAACATCTCATCCCATCCATAATAAATCCAGCACCCCATAATAAATCTATTCATCCATAAACCATTTATCCAATCCGCTTTTATCCATTTTCATCCATAGTCCAAGTTATCTTGATCTTGATGAAATTTTGGGGCACACTTTATGCTTGATTATGGTAAATATCTTGACATGAGTCATTTTCATTGATCCTATCCTATGTAGCATTGTCTGAGCCATGAAGCATTATCCATTGAGAATTCTTTATCCAAACACCTTATCTTATCGCAAGATAATCCTTGGCATCCTTTACATGCTTTCCATATCCATCCATCCATACAACTATCCGAGCATCCACCCATAGCATTTCACACATTGCTAGACATTGGGGGCAGATATTTATATCTTCCTTTGAGAATAAACCTTGATCTATATCCTCCAACTTATGTGGTGATCTGAACATTGGAAAACATGAAATCAAATTGGTCCACCACTTGTTTGCAAAATCCAAATCACTAGCCCATGGCATATTTTGACAAGAAGATGTTCCTTATCAAGTTTTATCTTCAATCTAACATCGATTCAAATAATCAATATCAGTCGCATCTAATGCACCCTTCAAATGTCACATCAAATCATTCAAACAAATTTTGTTCCAAATCAAGCTTCATCAATCATGATCAATCAAATCCAAAAATCATCATTTCGGGATATCCTTGTGTTTCTTAACACTATCCTTGCATTGTTGTGCATCCTCAACAATGTTATCATCATCAATCCTAATCAATCAATCCTTGCATTGTTGCGCATTCTCAACAATGCTATCGTCATCAATCCTGATCAATCCAATCCTTGCATTGTTGTGTATCCCCAACAATGTTATCATCATCATCAATTCATCAATGAGATCAATCAACCTTAGCTTCAAGGTTTTCAACAAAATCCCAAATAGAGAACTAATATCATCACACCTATCCATATCCAAGTCATCAAAATCATGCGAAAAATCCAAAAACATTCAAAAAACCAAGAAAATCCAAAAACATCCAAAACATCCAAAAATCCAAAAACACTCATAAAATCAAAAAACGTAACAAACATTGGAATTTGAATTACGTCATCTCTGAGCTTGAACGTAGGCAAGGCTAATCTTTGATCAGCCCCTGAAACATCAAAATCCAAAAACATTCATAAAATCTTAGAAAATCCCAAAACATTAAAAAAAATCAAAAATCAAAACACTTAAAAAATCCAAAAACACCAAAAAAATAGCCTCAAAACATTTCAAAACGTCAAAAACATCCAAATATTTGAAAAAAATCCATTTGTCTCATCTCGCTTGCACCTGCAATAATCAATCATCCATAATAAACTAGTCATCACCTTCATCCTTTGGCAACACAAACAGAAACAATCATATCAGTCAGCAAAAGCAAGCTTCAATCGTAAAATCAAAATTGAAACAACAAACCTTTAAAACAAAATCAAACTCTTGATCATTTTCAGACATGTCAATCAAACTTATATCAATAGCCTATCAATCAACTTATCAAACCATTATCATCCTATACAATGCATGTCCTAGGCTATATCGTTTCGACAATGAGCATTGTTGTGGATATCACTTTGGATTCTTATCCTATCAAAACACATCCCTTTGGCTAAAGGTATGAAGAACATTGGCTTGTTTGCATACTTGATCTTTTATTTTGATTTATCTTATGGCGCTCATTCCAAGGACCTCTCGATGATATCCAAATCAAGGATTTAGAGAGATAGGAATGGGGCAACAATCATTATCTTTTGTCTATTGTGCTTGTTGGACGCTCTTGTAAAATAACTTGTCGAATACTTGCTTTGTTAGGTACGTCCTAGCAAGGTTTCCATATGTCAAGTTTGAACAAGAATACTCCTATCTACTTGTTGAGTCAAATTCCATCGTACTAGGTACAACGTCATCCTGGTTCTTTATAGCTTGATGCATCGTATCTACGTGTGTTATCAAACATAAGGTAAGTAGCCCTTGTAAAATTCTGATCCTTGATAAGCAAATCATCATCATCTATCATCATCATCATCATCTCTAATAAAGTCTCATCAGATCATGGACTTGTTGGATCCTCTTGTCATCATTTCATTTCCGCACTAACATAACATCGCCAATGCATCCACCATGCATCCATCCTGCATCCAAAAAATTGTCAGCATACCACATATCATTCATATCATACATAATAGGAAACATCGATCATTTCACATGCATTGCATTTGCATCATCATCATAATATAGATATGTTAGTCTAAGCATCTGCATAAATCATCCATTGCATAATCATAGCATATCACATCATCCATCTCATCCATCATCACATCAGATCATCATTTAAGTTGTTTAAGATAATATAGATTTGTTATTATAAGCATCTTAAAATCATCTCATTTGCATCATCATCCATAACCATCCATTTTGAACCTCTTTATCGCGAGATCGACCCTCAAATTGAATCTTTCCACTCGATCTCTCGAGGGGGCAATGTACTAGTGTACTTCTTTTCACTGGGGCATCCAAAAAATCAGAATTTTTTTGAATTTTGATCACGGTAAGTTTATTCTTTGAACCTACGCAACAAGTACATTGCTTCAAAGAGGGAAAAAATGTAGACACATGAAATTAACATCGTGCACCCAATTCATGTTCATCCACTCATTAAATAAATCAAACGTAGAAAATCCTTTCACTAGGTAAATCGGGTCTTTAGTCCTAAAGTTATTCATTTAAATAAATCAAAGGCTCACATCATCCTTTAATTAAATAAATCAAACTTTATTTAATTAAAAATCTCAAAAGTCATTTTCCATCCCTTTTGATTTAAATAAATCAAAGTATTTAAATCTTGAAAATAATTCAACAACATCCTACTCATCATCCTAGCTAAGTAATCCTGATTAAATCTAATATAATGCATGTCACATCCTCTAGATAATCCCATTTGCACAAATAAATACATTTATTGATTTATTAAAATCAGCATTTTCACTCAACATGGCATCTTCCCTCAAATTTGAATTCAAAAGCAAGTTGAAAGGTACATCCAACAAGGAATTTAATAGGTCTTACATGTCTCTTACATGTCCCTTGCAAAGGTCAAACTTAGCATTAACTCTCATTTCAAATTTGAAAATTTCCCCCTCTTGGGCACATTTCCCAAATCTTGCACACTCCTCAACCACTCACAAGTTGACAGGTGGCCTCATCTCATTGGTTGAATCTTTAGTCCCACATCCTCCATGTTTGGCACTCTTAGCATTTGAGAATCTACAAATAGAGGCATCATTCTTCAAGCAAATCCTCCACAATCTCAGACAAGGTTACTCTCTTCAATTGAGAGCTAATCTTTCCCATCTTATCATCATCATCTAGCTTATCTATCAAGGATTGGGAAAGGGATATTTTCAACAATAGCACCAATCTACTATGAAATAAGGATATTTCATGTTTTTCATATGCTTATTTAGCTTACCTTTTTGTCATTTGTTTGCATTTGGGAACCATTAATGTATTATTTCATAGGGATCTTAGGTTTGCTTGTTTTGAAAAGATTAACCAAGTTAATGGTGATTATTGTTTGAAGAACATTGCAAATTTAGGGTCTACACAATGCAGTAGTACTTAAATTTCAGGGAAAAAATAAGAAGTAGGTGTTTGTCTGACCACCCTAACCACAATAAAATTATAATATTTTCTTATAATATTTTAGATATAAATAGAGGAATCATGTCTTGATGTGATGCATATTTTTTTGTAATTTTTTTCTAATTAAATAATTAATTATGAATTTTTTATTACAACTTTTTAAAAATATAAAAAACTTGTATGTCTAACCACCTTAACTTGGTCAAAACTTCATGAAATTCAATTTTATTTTTTTTAATCCTATAGTATGAAAAGCATAGGATGTGACATATGTTTCAGATTCAAAAAATGTGATACAGTTTGAAAGCTATAGATGTTTTTCAATCAGCCTATCAATCAAGACTTTAGTCATAATTCATATAGAAAATGAATAATATTTATTTATTAAATTCAAATCAAAGAATAATTTATATTGGTGGAAACATGAGAATCTCCTTTAAAAACCCTTTTCGTTTCATCAAATTTGGGTTAAAAAAAAGTTGTTAGCCACATGGGTCATCATATCACTTACATATCTCCACTTTTTGGCCCATCACAATCTTGTACATACCTTGTACTCTCTCTAAAAAGGACAATAATGTTAGGGAATTTCTTGAAAAATAATATATGGACAGGATAACTTAGGTGGTCTGTGTTCTAGGAAAATTATGAGTTATTAGTTTCACATAATTAAATCTAGACAACATGAGTATAATGAAATCGTTTAGTTTTGTAGACAACAAGAATGTAGTGAAGTCCATTGACCTTCACAATTTAAAGAAAATATTTCTTACACTAAAAGTTGGATTTCAATTTCCTCACATGATTTTAGAAATAAATGAAAAATATAATTTAGAAAAAATAAAATGCTCACACTAAACTATCTCACATGGGACACTGCGTTTTCCAACAATGCATAATATACATATAGATATGTTGCCAAAAAATAAAATGTTTGAACAAAACTAACTGACACAAGACATACATTTTTCTAAATAATATTTTTGACACAAGATAGTGAGTTTTCTATATAGATTTTTTTTTTAATTCCAAAATACTCGAACAAATATTTTCATAACAAACTAAATGGCATGCAACAGTGTGATTTACAACACTCCAAATAATGCGAGCATTTTATTTCTTCCAATCAGATGAAAAAATGAAAATTCCATATTTATGTCACGAAAGAGTTGTTATAAAATATGAAGGTGGACTTCATTACATTTTTTAAGTGTACGAAACAAAAACTTTTTGAACATGAGGGGATAAGAGAGAGGAGACAATGTATTTTCCAATATTGCAAATAATGCAAGTATTTTATCTTTCCCAATCAAATGAAGAAAGTGAAATGACATTTGGACTATAGAAAAAGAGTTATTCAAAAAATTCAAAGTGATCTTCATTACATTCTTTGAGCATAATGAATCAAATCTTTTCATAATGAACTAACTGACATGGGATAGTGTGTTTTCCAACACTGCGAATGATGGGAGAATTTTATTTGTTCCAATTAGATAAAAAAAGGGAAATGCCATATTTATGTCACCAAATAATTGTTTTAAAAGATCAAGGTGGACTTCATTAATTTTTTAAAGCATACAAAACCAACACTTTTCATGAGGGAATAACTGAGATGAGACATTGTCTTTTCCAACACTACAAACAATGTGAGTATTTTATTTTTATTTATTTTTTATCTTTTGATTGGTACATTCAAAATGGAATTTCACTTTCCTCATCTCATTCAACCAAATAGAATGCTCACATTATTTGCAGTTGGAAAACACACTATCTCCATATAAGGTGTTAAGAAACAAACAACCTATATAGTGTTCTAAAACCCTCTAGAACCGAGAGGAGACAATGTGTTTTCCAACTCTAAAAATAATGTGAACATTTTATTTGTTCCAATTAGATGAAGAAAACGAAATGACATTTCGAATGTAGCAAAGATTTATTTGAAAACTTCAAAGTGGTCTTCATTACATTCTTCAAGCATAATGAAACAAATATTTTTATAATGAACTAACTAACATGGGACAGTGTGTTTTCCAACACTGCAAATGATGGGAGCATTTTATTTGTTCCATTTAGATGAAAAAAAGGGAAATTCCATATTTATATCATGAAGGAATTATTCTAAAATATCAAGGTGGACCTCATTACATTTTTGGAGCATACAAAACCAACACTTTTCATGAGGGAATAACTGAGATGAGATAGTGTGTTTTTGAATACTGCAAACAATATGATCATTTTATTTTTGTTTATTTTTTCTCTTCTAATTGGTATAGTCAAAATGGCATTTCATTTTATGTTGGTGTTTTTTCCAATAGAACCTTGAAATCCTCTAAAGGGTAGCCAACCCTTATGCTCAATCATTTTCAAAGTTAGTCGCCAACACATAAGTAAGGATTTTAGGGCCCTTACTTCTAATCTTTGGGCTCTATGAAACCTGTGAGGGTAATTGTATTTATGCTAAAAAGGTACTCATTTAGTCAAAAGCATTTCTACACACAGATGAGTTCCTCCAAAGTAAAAATATATGCAATAATCATCGAAGGTTTGGCTAACCTTTAAATACTTGTTATTATCCATTGCAAGGAATAAGGTGATACTTCAAATTGGAACTCTATAATTGAATTTTTTTATGATTTCATTTTCATTCTAATCCTCTAGTTAGGTGCATTACTAACTCAATTAACTCTAGGATAATCTAATGAAAAGACCAATACCTCGTCCATGGGGATAATGGAGTCACCTTTGCAATAAATTAGTAATACACTAACAATTCAGCTCAATAACTAGTGGACTATTGGTATACTATGTAGCATTCAACTTACTGTGTTTAAAACATAGCTTCTTACCAAATTATCCTATATCATTTCCTCACAAACCCATGGCCATATTTTAGAACTAAATCAACTCCTTGAATTGAAGCATAAATAAACTCATTCATTCAGTTTAAACAACGGAAGACAACTAAAACTATTATTAAAAATTTCATTCATAATTTGTAAGGAAAGTAAACAATAGAGCATATATTTTAGAACTAACACTTTATTCTTATTACTGATGTTACTGTAAACTCATTTTAAGATCATTAGATTATGATTCATACCATAAAATTTTCCCTGATATGTTAATCATTTTATCTATTTACATTATGCTCCTTTCTAAGCATAGCTTTTCACCTAGACCCTCCTAAGACTCAAAACTTGAACCCTCGTAATCAGAATTGAAATCCCTTTTATAGGACAAGGGAGAAACAAGAATCCAACTAAATTATGATTAAATTTCACATTTCATTTCAAAACCAATTTCATTTGAATTCAGGAAATTCCCCAGATAGTCATATGTAATCATTTGCATAACAAGGGAAAGAAAAAGAAAAAAATCTACATGATTTGTCAATAGAGAGTAATTAAATCACCCACAGCAAATCGTTAATCATTGTTGCAATGCCCACATCGAGAAAAAATATTATTCATTATACCAACTGGAAGACTTCCACGTATGCACAAGGGACAAAACCACACATAAGCTGAGAAGGAAGATCCTGATGCAATGGTGATGGTTTCATCAAAAAAAAAAAAAGGGCGGAGGTGTTACTCTGAGTCATCAGAATTAGAGTATGCACATCCACTCCTTATTCATGATGTAACCGGAGGAACCATCACTCCTTCCTCATCAGAGTCTTCATACAACACGAGAGAGAGAAGGTAATGGCCATATCCCAATTAGGTGTCACCTCAATCCTCCTAAGGGCTATCAGAAAGCACAATGGTAGAATTATGTCTCCACAGGTAGGCCTTGTGATACTTGTTCAACTTTTCTTTTCCTTCCTCTTAGGCTCGCCTACTTTCTTCTTGACCAGTTCTTCTAAAACAGTCTTATTTCTTAAATTATATGTTCTATTAATAAAAAAATTCTTCTTTTGACCATGAGAATTCTTTTTACCCTTTGGAGCCACAAAAATCCTAGGGACATCCTGCTCATCTATAGACATATCCTCTTGACATTCAAACACACTGAGTCATCTAGACCTCCTAATTGGCTGAATTGACACAACCTCGACTTACCCATTTTTTTGCAGAACACGGGGTAAAAGCTAGCAAATATAAATTAAGAGGAAACTAATCAAATTTATAGGAAAGCACACCCACAAACCCATACAACTTCAACTAGCTCAAGAAATATGAAACTCCCAAAAAAACTAAAGCATGAATTAAAAAGACCTCGTACAAAAAACCAAATCACCCGGGATGAAAAAATTGACACCTCTATAATTTTAAGGCTCAACACTCACACACTTCACATTTTCTAATTATTGAAAATGGTGAGACCAAATGGAAGGAAATTGGCATTAAATTGATAATTTGGAGCATGTACCAATTAATGATTCAAGAGATCCTCGCATGAGTGAACTGATAACTTAGTAGCTTAGTTTTGAATCTGGACCGTCAATCTTTGACAATTAAAAACTTGATCAATGGCAACCTTGAGCATCATTTCTATCTCTTACAACTTGTTCCTAAAAAATAGTGATACCACCTTAGAAACCTGCCTCATCTATCCTTAATCTTCATTAGTCGCATGTGATTTGACAATTAACATGCATCGCCAACCCGATCCATGCTCTTTCATTTATATCGGCGAAGTAAACAAAGCCAACATTTGAAGAGAATATTCCCTTAAACATTATGTCGCTCATCATGGATTTTCCCCACCTTTCGAGAGTTCAATCAACGATGCAAGCACAGATGCAATGAAATCCTGACCATTGGATCACTGTCCCCTTTTTGGCAATCTCCTTCTCACATTGCATATTGCTGATTTGCATTTGAAATTATAGACCATGATATCAAGAATGACTTTAAGCTAGCGATGAAACCACATTAGGCCAAGTGCACCTACGTAAAAAATAATGCACCAGAGACATCACTCACAAGAACAGTTAAGATAAGCGAAAGAAAACCTTGACCAAAAAACTCCATCGCTCATCACCAATTTTAATAAAACAATTGCACAACCATCCACGATGAGCGATGGAAAGAAATTCAGAGAGCCCCAAGGTTATCACTCATTGCCCATTTGAAACTCAAAACTTGGAATAAAATCACGATGAGCGATAGGAGAAGATACAAAATCACCAAGGGCCATCGCGTATCGCTAATTCTCATCATGAAATTTATAAGCAATTAGCAATGAGAGAGGTCCCAATGATAATGAAAGTAGCACACATTTCACTCATCGCTAATGTAAACTCTAAACCAACAGCCTATCCATGATGTGTGAAACAAAAGAAATTTTGCTCATCACCAATCGCTAATGCAAGTCTATTCTCAAAAGGCCATTCGCGATGAGCGATGGGAGAAAATAGTTAGTGGGACTTAAGTGAAGCAATTTGGCACATGCTCACAAGTTGTTCTAGGAAAGGGGACCATCTAGGGTGACGTATAAAAGGCCTCAAAGGACTTTAAATCAATATTATTTCAAAGGATATAAAGGCCAAATAAAGTCAATTGCTCAACCATACAAAATATAATGTCGGACCTAGGCATAAAGGTCGATTACTCCATGAGCTCCAATGACATAAGATGTTTTAAAATGATCAAAAATAGGAAGAAGAAGGTCAACGATGAATTAGAGCTTTAACAAGGGCTTTTCCTTAAGGGTTTCCAAGGAAAGATAACAATATTGCAAAGCCAAAAGTCCAAAGATTTGAGACTTACTAAAAAATTACAGAAATTAGGAATGGAAACAAATTTTCTTTTAAGGGTTCCATCAGTGGCTCCAATTGGGGAGATATGTTCCTCTAGAATAGAGCAAGATTCCAGAATCTCAAGTGAAGCAGACCTGGCACAAAGAACCCAAAAACCCAGGACCTGCTAGGACTAGGCAAGAAAACCAAACCCAAGTGAGCAACATATATACAATATTTACATGAGTCTCAAGACTATACCCAGAGATCCAATCTCTATTACTTTACTTGATGACCCTAGGCTTCCAAACTTAGAACTGACACTTTCCCATATCAAAAGCCCTATCTTCTACCATTTGCACCATGTTGAGGCTGAAAATATTCTCATGAATTTCCCACCTATTGATCATGTTGCAACTAATAAAATCAATCATTATGGGCATGTGCATGAACTTATTATTATCATCATCATTCATGTCCAACTAAGAGCTACAACCTAGCATTGAATGGGACACATGACTAGTGTAACATTCTATGTGACTCAATTTACAACCATATTCCACCAGATGCCCATCCAGTCAGACAAGGAAAGTGAAACACTCATAATCCATCTGATGACTATCATCATAGAAACTCATATCAGATTCATTTTTCTCATCAATCTAGAAATCCTCATATATACTCCTTTCAGGATTTCCATTCAAGGACATATATTCTATCCCTTTGAAGTGATATTGCAATTTAACTTCTAGAATTCTAGGGTCATTATCATCTAGCTTTTGTCCCACATTAAGCACACATTCACTTTGTGTGATGAACAAGAAATTTTCATACATAGGCTTCTATTCAAATTGGTGCTCATATTCATCAGAGTAGTATAAACTAGTTATGCTTCCATATGATCCATTTCTTTGGGAAATTGATTCATCAAATTCCATAGCATTCCCATAAAGAGAAATATCTATGTCATTCCAAGCATCAAAAATTACTTCTATTTCAGGATCATTAACATACTCCAATCCTCCTTTCAAATCATTGTTCAAACTGAAACAAAATGTCTCAAAGGATGAGTAAAATAACTCAAGATTTATCTGATCATCATTAATGTATTCAGGTGCATCATCAACTAACAAGTTTGTTGATTCCTATGTGCGGAACTCATTGCAACTTGAATATTTCTTTCTTTCACTCGAGTAGGTGTCTTCACTCCTTTCTTCAACAAATTCCTTGTCAAAAACTATTATGTCCATTTCCTAGATAAAAATTGTACATCCCATTGCTGTTTCATGCAAGCACTCAAAAACATAACCCTGTTGGTTAGCATTATAAAACCCATTATTTCTTATATTGAATTCAAGTTCAAGAAATTGAACACATAAATTCTTATCTTGACATTCATTATCAACCATGTTTCAAACACATTCCAATTCTAACATAACTAAATTGTGTTCCAAGAAATCCTCACATGAAATTTGTTCATTCACTGGTTTGAGGAAAACCTCATGAGTATTGATAGAGTTACATTCTTTAGATAAGAAGGATACCTTCAGATCACTCTCATGATAAGATTCATATTTCTCATGAAAATAGTTAGAATTTTTATGTCCATCATCCTAGTTATCAACCTTCATAGGTACGTCAACATTACTAGCAAGTGTAAAAATGTCATCATCTACATCACTAGACAAATATTCTCCTTCTGAAACATCCTCATCCATTTCTTGGCTAAACACTTGATTTTTGACAATAAGGCAAGAAACATTATCATTCTAAGACTCACTTTTTGTTCATAGTCATAGTTAGCCTCCTCAGCAATTTTGATCCAACCAATTATTTTACCAAAATTCTAAGGTTTCAATTCTTTGGGAAAAGTACTAACTCGTGGCTCATAAATAGATAACAAAATATGTCAATACATATTAAATCATCAGGTCTCAATATTTTAGCAATTTATAGCAAGGCGTTCAAGAACCTTGCTAATATTTTATGTGGTAATTCCCCCTCATGTCTCTTCATACTAGATAGTCTTTGAACAAACAAGACCTAATCATTGTTACTCAAACTTTGTTGAAGTTCCTTTTGAATCTATCCATGATTAACACGGTGTGAGGGTGAACAAGATGAATTATCAAAAGCATCATCACTTTGAGCATCTCTCTTTTCTTTAGGAACGTCGTTCACTTGATGTGTAGCAGGACATCAAACACTTGCAGCCATATATCCTCTCATCATTGAATATTTCATAATATTTTCATATCCATAGCAATGCAGCATGCCTATTGTAATGTTTTGGGTTCCTTATCCCTTATCAAATAGCTCATCTCATTATCAAATGCACCTAGATACCAAATTAAACACTTTGTACACCAGGTCTTAGAAGTTCAAGAATATTTCTTACTGCTTGTACAAATCTCGGGTTACAAGTAGGAACCAACTCATCTTCATCCTTTTGGATTTCCATAAGAATTTTTTGTACCAAGCTAGGATTAACCCTTTCACCAAATTGTTCCATAAATGCTACCATAAAATCATCCCACAAAGCTACAAAACCGATTGGAAAATATGAGAACCAGTCTCTAGCATCTCCTATTAAAGACTGAGTAAAGAGCTTCATGACAACATCCTCATGATCTATCTCAAAATCACCCGTCAAATCTATCAATGCATTTAGGTGTTTTTAGAAGCTAACTCCGAATTGTGCCCTATAAATTTAGGTAAATATTTCCTAATATCATTTGGAATCTTGTTAGGGAAACCTTGAATACCATTCAAACATAATGGCTTATATCTCTCAGTAGAGAACTTCTTTTGATGGCATGATAAGAGCTGCATGCCTTCCATGTTTTTAATTGATGTTCCATAAGTAGATACAAGGGAGTGATACATTTTTCTTCTACCCTTATTCAATCTTCAAAAATCAACTTCACAGTCAATTATCCACCACCTCGTTTCTTAATTTTAATCATGATTTTAAAGCTCAAACATATCTATGTTTTAAAACTTTCTAAGAGGCATAGTTCAAGAGTACACATACTTCTTCAACCCAATTCAAATATTGCAAATTAAACCTTAGAAGTATGTAAAATAACTACCATCCCTCTTCTTGTGCTTAATTCACATAATAGGGAAACAAAATTTTCACCAAACTGTTTCAACATGGTTTTCTCATAGATTTATTTCTTCTTGAAAACCAGGGCAAGAGAAAATACCTAAATATATTGCAACCATTCCTGAATTGTGCCCTTGACTAGAAAACCTTGTAGATCTAGAACTTTCTTCACATTTTCATCAAGTTCTTTTGCATAGAGTCATCACCTTCTTTATAGAGGAATAAACTTCCACAATATGAAGTTTCTTTTACAAGTAAATTTCACTTCAAGCTTCCTTAATCAACAGAGTCACACAGGAGTCCTTTACACTTCCTTATTTTGTTTCCAAAAATATTTCATTCCATTTTACTGGAGTCTCTCAAACAATTCATACTGGTACAGAGATTCTCGGAGTCACCACCCACTTCTAATGATAATTTCTACAAATATTCATGGAATTGTGACAAATCATGACAGCATGTGCAAGTTTTCAAAGGACAAACATCAAACTCCTTCACATCTTGGAGGATTGACTCATTGACACAAAACTAGGCTTGAAAATATAACCCCCTAGTAAATAGTTGACTCTTTAAGGCAAGATGATCTTCTAGCAGAATTTTCTCAATTTTTCCCCAACAGAGTCACCATTTTTTGTTGGTTTCTTTTCTAGCAAAACCTTTAAATCCTCTAAAGGGTAGCCAACCCTTATGCTCAAGAATTTTCAAAGTTAGTGACCAACACATAAGTAAGGATTTTAAGGCCCTTACTTCTACTCTTCGGGCTCTATGAAACCAGGGAGGGTAATCCCATTTATGCTCATAAGGTACTCATTATGTCAAAAGAATTTTTACACACAGATGAATTCCTCCAAAATGCAAATAGGAAATATTCATCAAAGGTTTGGTTGCCCTTTAAATAAGTTATTATCCATTGCAAGGAATAAGGTGATACTTTAGATTGGGACACTATAATTCAAATTTGGTATGATTTCATTCTCATTCCAAACCTCTGGTTAGGTGCATTATTAACTCAATTAACTCTAGGATAAGCTAATGAAAAGACCAGTGCCTCATCCATGGGGAAAATGGAGTCACCTTTGCAATAAGCCAGTAATACACTAACAATTCTACCTAGTAACTAGTGGACTATTGGTATACTACTTTGTAGAATTCAACTTACTGTGTTTAAAACATAGCTTCTTACCAAATCCTATACCATTTCCTCACAAACCCATGACCTTATTTTAGCATTAAATCAACTCTTTGAATTGAAGCATAAATAAACTAATTCATTCAGTTTAAACAACGAAAGACAAATGAAACTATTATTAACAATTTCATTCATAATCTATAAGGAAAGTACATAGGAGAGCATATATTTTAGAACTAATAATTTCTTCTTATTACTGATGTTACTGTAAAACCATTTTAAGATCATTGGATTAAGAATCATACCCTAAAATTTTCCTTGATATATTCACTACTTTATCTATTTACATTATGCTTCTTTTTGAGTGTAGCTTTTCACCTAGACCCTTCTGAGACTCAAAACATGACTCCTCATAATCAACCTTGAAATCCCTTTTATAGAACAAGGGACCAACAAGAATTTGGCTGAATTACGATTACATTTCAAATTTCATTTTCAAACCAATTTCACCTGAATTCGAGAAATTCCCCAAATAGTTATATGTAATCATTTGCATAATAGGGGAAAGCAAAAGACAAAATTCTTTGTGATTTGTCAATAGAGAGTTACCAAATCACCCACAGGGTATCGTTAGTCATTGTTGCAGTGTCGACATCAAGCAAAAATATTCTTCATTATACCAATCGAAAGACTCCCACATATGCATAAGGGAAAAAATAGCACATAAGTTGAGAAGGAGGATCTTGATGCACTGGCGTTGGTGTCATAAAAAACAAAAAGATAGGTCAGAGGCGTTACTCTGAGTCGTCAGCATCAAAGTATGCTCATCCACTCCTTGTTCATGATGCAACTAGATGAACCATCACTCATTCCTCAGCAGAGTCTTCATACGACACTAGAGAGAGATGGTAATGGTTGTATCCCAAGTCAGTGTCACCTCCACCCTCCGAAGGGCTATCAAAAAGCACAATGGGAGAATTGTGTCTCCCCAAGTAGGCCTTGTGATACTTGTTTCTTTTCTTTTCCTTCCTCTTAGGCTTGTCTAGTTTCTTCTTGACAAGTTCTTCTGAAATGGTCTCATTTCTTAAATTATACGTGCTTTTAACAACCTTCTTTTGACCATGGGTATTCTTTTTACCCATTGGAGCCACAAAAGTCCCTGGGACTTCTTCCTCAGCCATAGATATATCTTGTTGACACTCAAACACACCGAGTCATCTAAACCTCCTAATTGGCTAAATTGACACACCTGACTTATCCATTTTTTTGCAGAACAAAAGGTAAAAGATAGCAAATCTAAATTGAGAGGAAACTAACAAACTTTCAGTTCCTGAATCAAATTTGCAGGAAAGCACACCAACAAACCCATACAACTTCAACTAGCCCCAAAAATATGAAACTCCTAGACAAACTAAAGCATGAATTAAAAAGAGCTCAAACAAAAAACCAACTCACATCAATGAAAACATCAACACCTCTATTATTTGAAGGCTCAACACTCACACAGTTCAAATTTTCTAAAGACTAAAAATGGTGAGATCAAATGACAGGAAATCTGCATTAAATAGATGATTTGGAGCATGTAGCAATTAATGATTGAAGAGATCCTTGCGCGAGCGAGCTGATAACTTAGTAGCTCAACTTTGAATCTAGATCGTTTATCTTTGAGGATTTAAAACATGATCAATGGCAACCTTGAGCATCATTTCTAGCTTTTACAACTTCTTCCTAAAAAACGGCGATACCACCTCAAAAAGTTGCAACGTCTACCCTTAATCTTCATTAGTCACCTATGATTTGAAAATTAACATGCATTTCCAACCCGATCTATGCTCTTTCATTTATATCGGCAAAGTACATAGAGCTGAAATTTGAAGAAAATATTCCCTTAAACATTTTTTCGCTCATTGTGGATTTTCCCCACCTTTCCAAAGTTCAATCAGCAACACGAGCACAAACGCGATGAAATCTTGACCATTGGATCACTATCCCATTTTTGACAATCTCCTCCTCACATCGCGTGTCGCTGATTCACGTTTGAAATTCTAGACCATATCAGCGACGACTTGAAGCTAGCGATGAAACCACATTAGGCCACGTGCACCTGTGTGAAAATCTAAGGCACCAAAGATATCACTCACAAGAACAATTCAAATTAGTGAAAGAAAACCTTGAACAAAACACTCCATCACTCATCACCAATTTAAACAAAATAACCGCATAGTTGTTCATGATGAGCGATGGAAATAAATTCGGAAAGCCCTGAGGTTATCGCTCATCGGCCATTTGAAACTCAAAACTTGGAATAAAACCACGATGAGCGATAGGAGAAGATACAAAAGCACCAAGGGCCATCGTGCATCACTAATTCTCATCATGAAATTCAGAAGCAATTAGCAATGAGAGAGATCCCAACAATAATGAAAGCAACACACATATTGTGCATCGCTAATGTAAACTTAAAACCCACAACCTATGCGCAATGCACAAAACAAAAGAAATGTTGCTCATTTCCAATCACTGATGCAAGTTTATTTTCAGAAGGCCATTCATAATGAGTGATGGGAGAAAATAGTGAGTGGGACTTAAGTGAAGCAATTTTGTACGTGCTCACAAGTTGTTCTAGGAAAGGTGACCATCTAGGGTGATGTATAAAAGGCCTCAAAGGACTTTAAATCAATATTATTTCAAAGGATGTAAAGGCCAAATAAAGTCAATTGCTCAACCTTACAAAATATAAGAACATCGAACCTAGGAATAAGGGTTGGTTACTCCATGAGCTCCAATTACATAAGATGTTTCAAAATGACCGAAAATGGGGAGCAGAAGGTCAACAACAAATTAGAGTTTTAACAAGGGATTTTCCTTGAGGGTTTCCAAGGAAAGATAACAATATTGCAAAACCCAAAGTCCAGAGATTTGAGACTTACTGAAAATTGCAGAATTTAGGAATGGAAACAATTTTTTTTAAGGGTTCCATCACTTTCCTCATTTCATTCGACCAAATAAAATGCTCACATTATTTGCAATTGGAAAACACACTATCTCCATATAAGGTGTTAAGAAACAAGCAACCCATATAGTGTTGTAAAACCCTCTGCAACTAAGAGGAGACAATGTGTTTTCCAACTCTACAAATAAGGAAAGTATTTTATTTGTTCCAATCAGATGAAGAATGCAAAATGACATTTGGACTATAGCAAAGATTTGTTCAAAATTTTGAAAGTTGACTTGATTACATTCTTGGAGCACAACGAAACAAAAATCCTCATAACGAACTAACTAACATGGCACAGTGTATTTTCCAACACTGCAAACAATGTATAACAACACTAAGCCTTGCAAGTTTCATAATACCTAATATTTTCCAATTTCATTACATTCTTGGCACTTCATTTTGCTATTTGCAAATAATGGTTTCAAATGACATGTCTTTTGGGATTTTTGTCCATTCTGAAATATGATTTTGAAAACCCATCGGCACCAACACATTTTCCCGGTGACAGGATAGGCCACGATAGGTTGGAGTTAACATCCGACAATCAAGTCTTTCCATCAGTGTGATTTTTCCATCCGGCCTTCTTTTTCATCAGGGTGTTTTGTTCCAATCAGATGAAGAAAGTGAAATGACATTTAGATTATAGCAAAGAGTTGTTCAAAAATTTGAAAGTGGACTTCATTACATTCTTGGAGCATAACAAAACAAAACTCTTCATAAAAAATTGACATGGGACAATGTGTTTTCCAACACTGCAAACAATGTATAACAACACTATGCCTTGCAGGTTTCATAATACCTACTGTTTTCCAATTTCATTACATTCTCACTATCTAATTCACAAAAGCTTTTCAAGACAATCACAAAACATACCAAATTGAAGTCAGGGGTGTAACCAATTTGGTTGTTACTTGCAAAGGGTTTTAGAACAACAAGGGTTCTAGGATACGGTGTTTTCCAAAACAACAGTGTGGAAAATGGCAACAAAAATGGGACCTCCTCTAGGCTTTTTGCTATTTGCAAATTATGATTTCGAATGCCACATTTTGGACATTTTTGTCCATTCTGAATAAGAATGTAAACAATGGCGATGTTCTAGGCTTTATGTGGTTTTCAAAATATATCATTTCATTACCCAACCCAAGTTGCATTTTCCAACCTCGTAATATATTTTGCATGGTTTCTGGTTTCTATAAACGTTATTAAGTTATTTCACTCATATTTCCACAATGAGTTGTCATTTATTCCATTCGGCAATCATAAAATTCCAAAACCAACATATGGGAGGAAACAAAAATTAAAAAACTCTCGACACAAAAAAACATTAACAACTTTGCATTTCAAATAAAAACCCATTTTCCCAACAAAAACCCTGCAACCTTCAAAATAAGAATGTGAACAATGGCAATGTTCTGGGCTTTATGTGGTTTTCAAAAAAAATATTTCATTCCACAACCCACATTGCGTTTTCCAACATCGTAATATATTCTGCATGGTTTTTGGTTTCTATAAACGTTATTTAGTTATTTCACTCATATTTCCACAATGGGTTGTCAATTATTTCATTCGGCAAGCACAAAATTTCAAAACAAATAAAAATTAATAAACCCTCGCCAAAAAAACACATAAATAGCTTTGCATTTCAAATGAAAACCCAATTTCCCAAGGAAAACCCCTTGTTTTCACGTTACTCAAAACCCATCTTCCCAATGAATAGCTATTAATTTCTTCATAATTCCTAGGCAGAATGGCAAAATAGCATATATCTCTAGTGGATATACATAGCTACTAGTTAGCTACCTGCCTGTGCTTGTCAAATGCATTTTCGTATGGAGGGTGGCCACACTGCTTCAGCCTCTGAACACATGCAACTCCTTCCCGTTGCTCTCCAAGAAAATGCAAAACGTCACTGTGGAAAATGGCGACGAAAATGGGACCTCGTTTGGGCTTTTTGATATTTGCAAATAATGGTTTCAAATGCCACGTTTTTTTTGGTTTTTGTCCATTCGGAAATATGATTTTCAAAGCCCGCCGGTGCTGATACATTTTCCAAGCAACAGGACCGGTGACAGTAGGTCGGAGTTAACGTCTAACGTCAAGTCTTTCTGTCGGTGCGATTAATCCATCCGACCACCTTTTCCATCGGGGCTGTTTTGTTCATCGCGTGAGATGGAGGATGGCGGGTATGATATCATAGGTGCTTTTTGTCTAGGAGTTAGCTTTCTCCTATTGCGTTGAGTGATATTTTATCTCATGCTCCTATCATATCATACGTTAAATTTAGTAACTAGATAGTGACCATATGGACCCACTATGACCATTTCTGCTTTGTAGTGGTTGAAATATCCACGGTTTCGTCGAGTTTTTAAATTTGGAATTTGTCCTCATCTTTACAAGATAAGATCTCTGATCTTTTACGACTCTTCGAGCGGAAGTTTGTTGAACTCGATTATAGTTGGACTCATAGGAAGTCCCTTTTTTTCGTGATTTTAAGATTCGAGTTTGTACAACATGACTCGATCGGAAGAAAGCTATTCCGTCAATTCACTTACTCACACTGGTAAGTGAAGGAGTCTAATCTGCCTTTTGTGAACGGTAATCCTGTTTATTGCTTATGGCTTATCTTCAAACGATCCAGTTTACAGTTTAAAACCAAACGAAGTTAGAGTTAAATTTGCTTTCAGAACAAAAGTAATTACAAGATTAGATAGTTGTGTCTCCCTGGACAAGACGTCTAATGAATAATTTGTTTGAAGACAAAATTTAGGCTCGAGCAAAGCAGAAATGATTAAAGAAGTCGTGCCTGTTATAAAACATATCGCACAATGCATCCTAAACGAAGGAATAGGAAGAAACACGTCATTTTTTAGCTCGGAACAGAACTTTTCTGTGTGTCTCGGAGATAATGATGATGACGGTGTCATTGGGAAATAGGTGGTCCCTAGCCACTACCATGCTTACAATAGTTAACACTGATAGAATTAATATCACTACCATGGAGACAGCAGAGAGAGCGTAAGCCAATGTCTGAGAAATGGGATGCTTCACGGTCTCTGCATATCTCAGTGCAGCCACTGCTGTTGTTGTAATCGGATACGCGCATGCCCACCAGATCATTGAGAATCTCCGTACGCTGTCACGGAAGAAATCGATTCTCATTACCTGAGAAGTGAGAAGGTGAAGGTGAAGATAGTCAGTGTAGTTACTATTGGAATTGAATAACTTAATGCGAGTAAATTTCAGTTATGAAGTGTAATTCCTGACGATACTCACCAAGGCCGAGCACAAGAAAAGTGAGAGAAAAAGCAGCATCTTGGAGAACGTATCGAACGATCCTGATATTACCTCCCACGCCAAGCTTGCAGAGCTTGGAGCAGCAATAAACAGAAAGAACACTGGGCAGATCTTTCTGGAAACCGCTATGTCCGAGGACAGTCTCTGGTAAAGCGTGATAAACACAATCCCATAGTGAATTAATCCCACAGTAAAGAAGAACAATGCAATTTCCATCCAATCTACTTTTTTGGCGACACGAGCTATCACGAAATTTCCGATTACGGATAAATGAGTTGAAGGGTTTGCAATTCGAGCCAGAGACCTCTTTCCTTTGGTGAACCATTGACCGTAGATTTTGAGCTCTAATATTGTGATGGGAGCCATAAATATACAACAGACCAGAGGGTGCACCTTGTCGGGAGCTATGTTGGAAGGAAGCCCTAGCGTTAACAACATGCCGGCGATCCATGGTACAAAGAAGTAATTCACCCTTTCACGGTCGAAATACTCCATGCGAACAGTCTCGAAGTGAAACACACATTTTAACAGGTACGCTCCCAATATTACAAGAAAACCTAATAAAGCAATCAACCACAGCCCAAAGGTGAAGTAACTGGGGACTTCGAAAGGGAAACGAATAAACAAGGGGTTCTCCTCTAGAGTTTTCCAAAGAACAGTTTGGCTGCAGAGGCCGAGGCATATGTGAAAATGTCCCGAATGAACTCTTAGCAGAAACGGTAATTTCCTCTGCGACTTGGAATCCTTTTGCTCCTGTTTTTCCCAGGTAGATCAGTTAAAAACAGCTATCATTTACATAAATTGAGCATCATTTAATAGCGTAAAATGGTTTTTATGCAGAACAGCTTACCTCTTTGATGGATAAGCAACGTTCGTAGATGTATAAATTATCTAAGATAGGTACATCTTTTCCACTTATTTTATCTTTAGGTGACGCAGGCCAGCTTAGGGAGGTTTGTCTTTCCGGAAATGAGAGACTGGGCATGTCGGAGTAAGATTTACCTTTACTCAACTTTTAATCTGCATATGACTTATTTATGGCATTACTTGATGACTGCTGGCCAATGTAATCCCCCGAAGAAGATACAGAAGAGATTTGCTTGATCGCAGATTGTGAAGAAGCGCCAAATTCACCACAACCTGGAGTCTTTGATTGTTCCACAATACTATCTTCAAAGGTTATTGAAATCATTTCCTCGTTTTGAATATCCTTTGCAATTACCTTACAGCTTGTATGAACAGGAATCTTGCAGTCCATCTTCTAAAACTTCGAACGAGCAAATACCTAGAGAACTCTATTGCTTTTATGGACAGAGCAAAGGGCAGGTGCAAGACAATTTGATTTTCGGCATCTATACCTTAAATGACATGCGGTGCAGCTGTAACTTATAATTTCCACATGAATTCCAGAAAAAATGTGGACTATGCACAGTAGAATATCTTAAGCCTTTTAGATTGAAACAGCTAAGTGGCGTACTTAAATTATCTTGCTGAGCTTACATAGAAACATGATAGCTGTTTGGGAAAGCCTGGACTGCTGCGGTCTGTGTTCTATTCTAAAGACTTGGCGAAAGAATGGCTTGAACATAATTCAAAGTTTTGACAAAGAATGAGATTTACAAATCAATCTTTCCCGTGTGTTTTCAATTTGACAATGGGCAAGATTTTTTATTTTCGTGCTGACCTCGAAGAGAATGATCAATGAACCGAATTTAAAGAATTTTGTTTCTCGTCTTAAGATTCCAAAGCACGTTTATATCAATTAATGAGAGTTTTCCCGCACTGAGTTTAATAAGGCATGGATTGCATGTTAAAATCGTGACCTAATGTTTAAGCATGCTAGTTTGGCACTGTCAACTTAGTGTGGTCAATAAAGTAATGAGTATAAACGAAAGTGCCGCCGACAATATTACTAGCACTTGCACCTTAGCAAGGCGCAATGGTTACGCCGATAGGAGGGTATACTATGGTAGTGTAGTCGGAGGGCAAAGAGGTGGAGAATGCATGGGGAAAGTGCAATTTGGTTTTTTGCAAGAGTAATTATTTGTAGCGAATGTGAATGGGTGGTGGGATGCAAGTAGAGTTGAATATTCCAAGTGGATGAACAACACAATATATTATCTTAAATGGTTGAAGTGGTGGAACATTATAGCTCAACTGTAGCAAGTACATTTGTTGGTAGTTCATGGTATACAAAATGTGTGCTATGAAAAGTCAAAAAATTGGTGAGCAATTTTGCATTAGAACTTTTTTTTGAACAAAATACAGTACAATTGTTGGTGTTTGATGGTGAGGGGCTATGATATATGCCATTTGGCTTCAAGGCCTTGAAAGCAAAAGAAATGCTAACCCTAACCCTAATTTTGATGCAAAACCTACCCCTCATCCTAATGTTAACCATATTTCTAACCCTAACTGTATCTCTTAACCCTAACCATAAGCTTAACTATATCTCTATCCCTAATCCTAACCTAAACCCTAAACCTAACTATATATTTTTACCTTTGAGAACATTTGACCATATCTCTTAATCTTAACACTAACCCTATTCCTAAGTCATTGTCTATCCCTAAACCTAACCACATAATGACATTAAACCTAACTATATCTCTATCCCAAATCCTAACCATAAGCATAACCATAACCATGATGTAAATCGTAACCCTAAACCTAAAATTGATCTTAAATCTAATTGTAACCCTAACCCTGATCCTAACTCTAACCCTAATTTTAAGCTAATCTTCATTCTAACCCTAATCCTAATTTTGATGCCAGCCGTAACCTCGATGTTGATGTTAACCCTAACCCTAACCCTATTCTTAACTAAATTTCTAATCCCCTAAACCTAATGATATTTCTAACTCAAAACCTAACCCTAAGTATGACCATAACAACTATGCAACCCCTAACCCTCACCTTATTCGTAAACCTAACCTTGACCTTAAACCCAATTCTAACCCTAATCTTGAGCAAATCTTGATGCTATCCCTAACCCTAATTTTGATGCTATCTCTAAGCCTCATCCTAAAGCCAACAGTAACCCTACTCTTAACTAAATCTCAACACTAACCCTAATTGTAACTATATATCTAGCATTAACCTTAACCTTACCTGTAACTCTAACCATATCTCTTAACCCAAACCCTAACCCTAACCTTGATAAGCTTAACCCCAACTATTACCCTAACCCTAACTATATCTCTTAACCCTAAACGTGACCCTAAACCCTTTTGTAACCCTAATCTTAATGCTAAACCCAACCCTAATCCTAAACTATTCTTCATGCTAACCCTAACCCTAATTTTGATGCAAACCCTAATCTTCATCCTAATGTTAACCATATTTCTAATCCTAACTATATCTCTTAACCCTAACCATAAGCTTAACTATATCTCTAGCCCTAATCCTAACCTAAACCCTAAACCTAACTATATCTCTTAACCCCAACCTAACCATAATCCTAATCCTAAACTTGACCGAGAATATAACTATAACACTAATCCTGTTAACCTTAACCCCAATTATTACCTCAACCCTAACTATATCTATTAACCCTAAACTTGACAACAAACCTAACTGTAAACCTAATCCTAATGCTAACCCTAACCCTAAGTTTGATGCTAGTAACCCCAATTATTACCCCAACCCTAACTATATCTATTAACCCTAAACTTGACAGCAAACCTAAATGTAACCCTAATCCTAATGCTAACCCTAACCCTAAGTTTGATGCTATATCTCTCTATGTATTATATATATATATGCTAGAGATATAGTTAGGGTTAGGGTAAAGAGATATATCTTTGAATTATTGATTTGATTTTTGATTTTTTTCTATGATCATTCAATTTATCATGGTAAACATTTTTATTTGATCTTTTTGATTTATTTTTATCTTTGGATTATTTATTTGATCTTTTAGTTTATCTATGATACATATTTTTAATTCTTAGTAATTTATATTTTATTGTTTTTTGATCATATCTCTTTGATTTATTTATTTGATCTTTCAATTTATTTATTTTATTTTTTAATTTATCTATGATAAATATTTTAAAATACTGTGATTTATCATTTTGATTTTTTTAATTTATCTATGATAAATATTTTAAAATATTGTGATTTATCATTTTGATTTTTAAATCAAGCCCTTTGATTTTGATTTTGATTTTTCTTTGTGATTTTTCTGATTTTTGATCAAATTTCTTTGATTCTGATTTCTCTCAAATTTCTTAGATTTTGATTTCTCTTTGTGATTTATCTTTGATTTTGAATCTCCAACAATTCATAAAATGATTTAATTCTTTAAAATAAACTTCAATTAATTAAAAGAATACTTATACAACTACCACCTATCATTAGGAATAATTGCTCAATAATTAATTTTGATTGTGGAAAGGTTGTATTAATCATTTCATTCTGTCTACATTAAATAATAATATAAGAACCTACCAAAATTAAAATGTATATACATCACTCTCAACTTTGAAATTGTTCAAAACATGCACAATTTGTTAGGACAAAATTATTAGAAATGGAATTGTTTTTTGCTAGCTACAAATCAAAGTGAATGAAATAACTACCCAATTGACTATCCACACTTCTTCGCTGCACCCATTGGTTTCTAGTTTAAATTTTAATCTATGATGTTCTTTTTTCCTAGTCTCTAACTATATATAAAAAGTAACATATTATTAATGGGGTGGTTACTTAATCGATATGTTTTCCTACAGTTTCCTGTTCAAATCTTGGAACTGCTTAACCTTTAAGTAGAGTTTTTCTCGCTTAAAACAAGCATTCATTCTTGAGGGATACTTTTGGGTTTTTAAAAGATACTACTGAAATGTTCCATGTGATGGTAATTACTGATTGACATGTTTGGTGCTTGATTGTTTTAGGTGAAGTGCTTAAAGCATAATTTCACACATCTCAGATAAGCATTACAAGAAAGATTGAGCTCTTCTACAAATTATAAACAACTTGGTAATTTTGTTTCCAGATATCTTATTCAAATTTAGTTTTACTCCCTAGGTTCTTCTCACTGTTCACAATGGCGGATACGAGCATAAACCAGGCTGTCAATGAATTGGAAATAGAGGTGGTAGATTCAAAAGAACGTTACTCATGGTTTGATAATGTGAAGGGAAAATTCGAATATCACAAGGCCGAAGACATTAAGCCAGATTATAACTCAAGAAAGCTTTCTCGTGTGTCCATAAATAGAGTACCCATGTATCTCAAGGGCTTAAACAGAGATGCATATGTGCCTCGAGTGGTCTCTTTAGGCCTCTTTCATCACAGGATGTCTCAGACACTCTCTGAAATAGAGTTACACAAAGTAGAGGCTGTAAATCGATCAGCGAAAAGGTGCCCACAAAATCAAAAGCACGCACACTTTCTAGTGGAAAAAGTACAGAGCTTGCTTCCAGAAATTACAACAAGCTACGAAGTAAAATCAGACTGTAAGGAAGAAATCATTGCGTGGCTGTTCACTCTCAACGGATGCTTCATTCTAGAGACTCTTAGGCTTCTCAGTGATGAATCACAAAGGAACCTGGATCCTCTTTTTAATAGAAACAGGGTCCGTTCTTGTCAAGTCGATATCCTAATTGATCTACTATTGCTTGAAAATCAGGTTCCCATAGTCCTCCTCCTTGGGCTATTGCAAATGGAGGACAATTGCACAAAAGAAAAGGCAAGGATAGAGCTGCTTAGACTGATTCATGATGGTATAGTTGCCTTGGCTCACCCTTTCTTGCAGCCACAAACAGGGGAATCGCCAACAGAGCATGATGAACGCAAGAAAAACTTGAAGGAAGAACTCAAGTTAAAGTATAAAAATCTGAAGCAATACAACCACAGTTTGGGATTTTTCCATGATTTCATTCTACAGGAGTCGAAGACTACCGGTGAAGGAGAAAAGGCAGGGGATATTCATATGACAGTACCAGAGGGCAGACACCATCGTTATCTTCATGGTCTTCATCGTCATATAACAACTCATAAATTGAAGAAAGAGTCTAAGTATCAATACCTCGCGGCTTCCGCTACAGAGTTATACAAGAGGGGAATGATGTTTAAGTCGTACGAGGGAGTTCCCTCAGCAAAGGACCTCCGTTTTGACGAACAAAAAATACTCTCTTTCTCCCTGTGATATGGCTTTCTGATGCTATAGAATTGATCTTCATGAACCTCATGGCTGTGGACGTCTGACAAGAAAAAGAACTCACCGTTATTTCAGAGTATGTATTTCTGATGAATAGTTTGATGGAAGAGCGGTGTTAATGAATGTTACAAACAACGGACTATAGTGAAAATTAGTGCATGGGTGGAGAGTCATCCAAACCTTGTGAACAGACTGGTAACTCCAAAACATAGAATTATTAATCGCTCCTTGCTGACACTGTGGTTGCTAAGGATGAAGGCCCTGAAAATACAACTGGGGTTAGCTCCAAAGTATACGCCGGTGTTGCATAACCATTTAACAATGATGATGAAGACAAGGCAGTGAAACAACAACTCAAAGCTGAGGTAAAAGCAACAAAGGCCATGAAGCATAAAAATAGAAATTACCCTCTCCCTTCTGATGTTTCCTTGCTCTCCTCCTGTCATAACCGCCATTGCCATTTTATTCTAAAGGCGGCCACTTGAAAAAGCAATAGAAATAGGCAAAGAGGGAATACACGCAGACATTACTTCAACTCAGACGCAAAACCCCAAAATTCAAGGTAAAATTAACACAGTATGTAGGGAGTAGCTGGTACAGTGTTCGATATGAATGACTCTTTTATTTTTCACCCATACTTTTAGTAGGACGCCCATACCGGGTGCAGAGGGACAACATACGGAGTCAAGGAAGTGAAAATCCAACTGGAAAAAAAATGCCTTCGCAGGGAGAAAAAATGCCTTCGCATGTGTCAGGTGGGAATCCAGCCGGAATAGTCTCAGCCGGCATCAGACAGTGAGACTTTTCCGGTTGAATTCTCACATATAATAGCCTATCGGCTAATTAAAGTAGATTTTTTTTTTTACTACAAACGAATACCGTGAAAAAAAATCTTCAAAGTAAATTTAGTTTTGTATTTTTTTATTTTCAAGTAAAATATATTATTGGATAAATTTATGAGTCAATAGTTTTGTTAGGATTTTATATTATCGACAAGCTTATTTTGTTATCTGATATGAGAGTATAAGCATTATGTTGAATTTTTTTTCACTAGAGAAAAATTGAGGGGTACCCATTTCCCCAAATTCCTCCAAGACACAATTCTGGTGTCATCAATTGTAGTGTTGAGGCACAAGACTCTCACAAGATTTGATCTCTCATGGACTCATTTAGAAGCATTTACCTACATCAATATACCAAGGACTTATTGACTAGCCATTACCTTTCACTTTATACTTTTTTTGGATGTCTTCTATATATTTTTAACATTTATTTTGATTTATTTGGACTTAAAAATAATTCTTATTTATTATTATTTTTCTATAGAAATTATTTTTATTTTCATTTTTGTATATTTTATAATTAACTTAATCTATACTAGATTATGTGGTGTAATCTTGTTTCAATTGTTGTATGATGTAACTTAATAAGCTAATTGAATATTTAACTTCTTAAGCCTAAAATTTTACCTTTTGGCAAAAATAATCATATTACTTTGCAAAATTAAGTGTTAAATAATTAAAATCAATTATAATATTCATGTATTCAAGAAAATATCCTAGGTCATTTGAATCAATCATATAGCTATAAATGAACCATATGAATTATCTCTAACTTAAAAGTATTTTAAATTAAAATTTTGTGTCTAGGAATTGCACTTGTGTACTAGTATGTGAGATTTACATTTACAAAGTTTTATTAGTACGTGGATGTTCATTTTGTTTTTTTTTCTAAGGGTTCAATATCATCAAGACAAGCAAATGATCTTTCCATCATTTGGAAGCAATTCTTGTGATTCTTAACACAACCAAAATCCAAAAGCTAGATTAGAGAAAAAAAAAAAAAAAAAAAAAAAAACGATGTTAGAATGTTCATATTAATAGGCACATAGGTTAAACTATGTAGATTAGATTGCATGATGTGAAATTTTATAGGACTAGATTATATAATTGAATATAATCCATAATAATTTAAATATTTTACATATAATTGTCACATCTAATTGCAGTTTTTCTTTTTTTTTGAGCAAAAGGCCATAAGATAGTAGATATACTAATATAATATAGTTTAATACATATAGAGTTTAAACTTTGGTAAGTGATACATAACCCAGTTGATACCTACTTTCTCTTTACAAAAATTACATATCAAACCCTACCACCCAGATTACTACTATAATTTTTATGCAAAATTGATCTGAACAGATCAATACTTACTAGACCCTACTACCCCAATTTCATATTTTCATGTATACTGATAATTACAATCAACAAAAAGATTTAAAGATTGAGTGACTAAACACTGACTAACTAAACACCCCTATTTCCCAGGTTGACCGAATTCTCTCCTTGCCCTTCAATAGCTATCATTTGGACTTGACATGTAGTCTGAGCCTAAGAGTGAACTATGATGTTGATGTCTGGAATTTGCACATAATTATTTAGATAAAAATTTCAAATATCTCCAAGAAAAATCTCATCCAATCATCAACAAGATCAAACCTCTACAAAATATAATCAAATAAATCATTAATATCTTTCAAATTCTCCAATCTACAATTATCATTTTTTAAATCTAATATATTATTGATTTTATTAGATCATTTAATTTTGTCCAAAATAATGTAAAATATTATAAATAAAAGCTTGTTTCTCACATAATTATTGATCTAATTCTAAAATTTAATCATTGTTGCACATGTTTCCAACCAAAACTAATTACATACATATAATACAGATGATCATCTACTTATATTATATAGAAATAATAAATAAATATTTTAAATATTAATTATTTATATATATTATTTTTACATAAAAATTAATTATTAATGAACTTTAATTTTAAAATTATAATGGATGGCGACTAGCAGATCATTGAAGCCGTGAGTGATGGCATCCCTTTGAAGGACAGAGGCTCTGTGAGCTCGTCTCTACACGAGCAGTGAGAGTAGATCGGTTGTTGCATGCCTGTGCATGCGGGAGTTTGGGGTCTGGGTGGCCTGCCGCTGCTTTTCCATTTTTTTTACTCCCTTCGGATGTGCCTTGTAATTGTTATTTTCTCGTAGCCTTGATTCTGTGTTTATTTTTTAAGCTTCCTTTTAATGTTTCTTTCTTCAAGGTTTGGCGATGCGGCTTAGTGGTTTTGTTCAGGGAAGTTGTTAATATGGAGTCTTCTGGGAGTCTAGGGGATCCCCCAAAATTTTCTTTTAAAGAGGCACTAAATAGATTGGAGACATGCTCTTCAGATCATGTCAATGTTGTGAGATTTTTAATGCATGTGACACAAGAATATAAATCCATCCAATTTGCGAGACTTCATCCAAAACCCAATGTTTGTCTAGAGAAGAGTGTGGATGGGCTCGTGTTTGTTATAAATCAAGAGACCACTGTTGATGATGTCTGGTAGGGGAGAGTGGTCTATAGTGGAGCACCCTAACTTTGTATTTCTCAAAATCCTACATGGAAATTTCAAATCACTCCCAATTTTGTACAATAATTTATTTGGCAACTCATGTGCTTCTATATTTCGTTTTAGGGCCACATCATCAAATATGATGCCACATCCTCATGCTTTTTGTTGAGGTATCAAAAAAGGCCCAAAAAAAAAGTGGGACCAATAGTGGTGCACTAAGTCATGTTTTATTGGTGCGCTGATGTGGCATCACATGATTTGTCACTTTGCATACTTTAGGGATAAAAAGTGTTTTGCAATTGGATATTAAAGTGCTCCACTATGGGACCCACTGAGGACTACTTATATCCCCACTATTGAACCATGCTCCATTATGGGCCCCTCTCCCCTATTTATGAGAGTATGCAATTATCTACATGTTTATGGGCCTTAGAATCTTTATGCCTTTTGTGGAAAAGTGGGTCAGAAAGAATCGGAATCTTAAAGGGGGCATGAAGATCATCATGGTAGTGAATGACTTTTTCTTTTTTTTTTTATCATTTTTTCATGTATGGCAGACTGAAATGAGATTTTTGAAGGTGGCACATTCTTCCACAATCAAGTGGGTTTGTTTATTAATCCTTGGCATATAGGTTTTGATTTTGTGGAGGAGCTACCCTCAAGAATTCCTATTTGGATACATCTACCAAATTTTTCAATGGAGTTTGAGCATTCTGATATTTTGCAATATGATATTTTGTAATCTATAGGGGAAATAATTGGGAAGCCAATAATTCCTTCTTGTCAAACACTTGATAGGAAAATTGTCAGGTTTTCTCATCTTTGTGTGGATATTAATCTTAATAATTCTCTTCCTAATTCCTTGGAGATAAAGCTAGGCAACATGAATTGCATCCAACAAAACAACTATAAGGCTCTCCCCTTTCAATGTCAATTTTTCCATGAGTATGGTGACTTAAAAAGAGATTGTACAAAAATGGTCCCAAAACTTTCTAACACCATTCTTGAGGTGCATGCAAATAATCTAAAGGCTAAAGGGAAGGGCCCAATTCAATCAATGGTGCCTTATTCTGAGGGATTCATAGCTATCAAATCTTGATCAAAGAAAAAGTTAGTCATCTACTATAAGGATGGATCTTGGCACAAAAGAGAAGATCAATGGAAAGTATTCAAACATGAGGATCTCAAACAATTAGGTCCATGTGAACAGGGTTTCAACTAGTAACTGACATATAGGAAGGAATGAAATAGTCCAACTGCACCTATGACCAATGTCAGTGAAGATTTGATTTGTTAAGCGGTGGCATGGTTTGCAATGGAGATGAAGATTACATCGATTGAACAAAAGAATGCATTAAATACATCTATTCTAGGGTTTGACAAAGAGCCGATTAGAGGAAAACTCCATGTGACATAATTTAATGTGGAAGTGGCTCAATGCAGAGGTATGGTGATATTTGTTAAACCCTATCAGATGTCTTAATGATGAGTTGAACAATGGTGTAAGGTTCGAGGTAAACTAGTTGTGATCTAGTGAAGATAGTAAGTATGGAAACCCTAATAGAATATTTGAGACAATCTGGATGGTGGTGCACATATGGAGGTAGAGACAGTAGGTCGATGTAGAAAGAAGACAATCTAATATTTTATAAGTGTTGTATCTACTGTAAAAGTGTAGAGTCTGCAATTGAAAAGCGTGTTGAATAGAGTCATGTAGCTAAGTATGCAACAGAGGAAGTGTGATGAGAGAGTAGTGCAACAGAAGTATGCACAATCTAAATGAGTAGAACCTAAATAAAACAAATATCTAGATTTAGGTTAATATTCAAAGAGTTAGTACCGAGATTGTTCTAAGTGCAAAGGAGAGTGCAAAGTAGAGAGAGAAGATAAGTACAAAGCAGAAGGAGAAAAGAAGAGAAGAGAAAAGAGAGAGCATTGAAGAAAAGTGTAGAGGCACGTGTTGCTAAGATTGTAGCATCAGTAGTAGGGAGTAAGTTGCAAAGGTTGCAATGTATAGTTGAGTAGTTCCAAAGTAAGTTGCAACATAGAACTATGTTCAATAGATCAATTTGTAATATTTGCATTGTAAATCTGATTGGTTAGTGTTGGATAAGATAACTGAGTTGGTGCTCAATGTAGGGGATTGGAGTCTCCTTAGACTTGGTGCTCCCAATTCAAGGATTTGATGCTTCCTTGGGTTGGTGCCCTAAACATTGTTAGGGATTTGGTGCTTCCTTGGGTTGGTGCCCTAAAAATTGTAACAAAATAGTTCTTTGTTAGGCTGGATTAGGAGAGTAGATCCTAGCAGCATTTCTCACCATGGTTTTTCCCATCTTGGGTTTTCCACACACATATGGTGTTATGTGATGCTTTTGTGTGCATGTATGGTTATATCTATGTGTTTATTTAATCTACACATTAAAGGCTTAAGGAAGTAAACTACACTAAAGAATCTGGACCTAAAAATAATTAATCTACACTAAGGTTTTAAGGGATAGATTTTAGTATCTACAAATTCACCCCCTCTCAGTAGATTGTTGTGTTCCAACAATTCGTATCAGAGCATCAAGTTCCCTAGGATAACCTTAATCAAATCAAGTAGATCTTGGTTAAGTGAACACAAAATGGCTAGTCAAAAAGTCTTATCAATAGAAGATGTATCTCTCTTTGATGGATCAGACTATAAGGTTTCAAGTAGCAAATGCAAGTATATTTAAAATCATTAGGGTTTAATGTGTGGATGTCAGTTGAGAAGAATACAAGGTTTTTGCTACACCTCCAACAACTGAGGCTAGAAGGAAGGCATTCCAAGATGATTCCAAGGCAAGGTATGTCATTATGATCAGATTATCTGATGTTTTTATTTACAAAGTCATGCATTGTGAAACTGCACATGAAATTTGGAACATGTTGAAGAGGATGTATGAAGATAATTTAGATACTAAGGTGACAACCAATATGAAGACATGTGAAATAATGTTTGAAAGGTTGAAGACAAGTGAAGATGAATATTGCAGAAACATCCATGAGAAATGTTTCAGCTAGAGGTGACGAGGAAGAAGAATCTTCATCTAGATCTGAGAATGTCAATGAAGAGAAAGATGACTTCAGAAGACCAAGGAATGGTTCTAGAAAACATAGAGGTAAGCTACTTGCTAAAATTTATAACTCTTGTAGAATAAGATCTATTATTGCTAAATGCTTTCATAGTAAAAAGGATAATCTTAAGAAACAAGAGGACAATAAGAAGGAGAAGAAAAATATGCACACACGTAAATAAAATGGGTCATCTAATGTTAGTGGTAGATCAGATTATGAACATGAGAGTTTCTGTGGATTTGACCCATTTGGAATGACCTCTAACAAAGAGGTTGAGAGGTCTGATAAATATGAAGAAGCTAAAACCTTTGGTGAAGAAGAAGAGATTGACTTAGAAGGAAAACTCATCTATGCTCAGAATGAGATTAAAAAGTTGAGTAAAGAAAATGAAGAATATAAAATAAATGCACAAACGAAGATAGAAAAGTTGAACAAGAACCTTGAAGAATCTAATCAAATGATAGTTATTTTGAAGATGTTGGTAGAAGAAGCAAAGAGAGTAGAAGATATAGTTATATTTGAACTATAGTCTAAATTAGAAGAGTGCATGAAGTTGGAAGTAGAAATAGCTACTCTGATAAAAAAATTAGATAATTCTAAGGAGAAGATTGACAAAGGCCTAAACCTGAAAGGTGGCTCTAAGATATTAGATGAACTGGTAGAATCACAAAAGCCATCAAAACCCAAAAATAAATCTAGCCTTGGGTTTGAGAAAAGAAAAAGTACATCTACCAATGTTTCTATGAAATTATATGACAGATTGAAAGCAAAAGAAAGATGTTGCACTAAGGAAGAAAAAGGTTGCACGAGTTGTTCCAAGGAGAATGCCTCTAGAAATGGAAAATCAAAAAGAGGGACTGCTGAGAAGAAGAAATTTAAAGAAGAAAAGAGACTTGCTACTAATAAGAAGAAATAAAATGGAGAAAAGAAGCCTACCATTGATAAGATGAAGAAGCTAGATAAAAAAGGGATGCATACAGTAGATAAGAAGATGGAGAAATCAATTCCTGAAGGTTTCAATAAAAAGCATCACACAAGAGGAGCTAATGTAGAAAGATTCACAAGGATGAGACATGCTAAGAAGATAAAACAAAGAAGATCCCCTTAACCTACATATAGGAATGCTATGACTAGGTACTTGTGCTTTTATGGATATTGTTATATCTATAATTAGTTTGGTCATAGACCATGTGAATGAAGAACTGCACCTAGAAGGAGCACAAAATATATGAGTAGAAATTAATTTGATCTTGTTGTAAATACGAATGTAATGTGCTACAATTGTAATAACTTTGGTCACAACTATAAGACCAATAGCACATTATTAGAAGAGAAGTAATATGTCCCCCAAAGTGAACAATGGTTCACATACTCCTAAGAAGAAGGATGACAAGAAAGAGAAGAAGCTCAAAAAGGTGTGGAGAGTGAGAGGTCAACATGAGGTACCAAATGTGGTTGCTTATACCTTACATCACTAATCTGTAGTGCAAGGGAATGAGTCCAGGGGGAGCATAATTGGTGTCCTATTCATCCCTAGAAATGAAAATAGGAGATCAAGTGAGGTAAAATATGTTTTAAAAATTTCTAATGACTTGACAGTTGTAGATTGATGATTACATTCATTCTCCCTGGTATATCTTTTTGAAAGGGTATCAACATATTACTGATAGCTGCAACAATTGGTATCAGTAATTGGGAGAAAATTTGTGTAAGTGCTATGTTGAGAGAAATGTTCCTTGACTTCAAGGAGAAGAGATATGTCTTAGGGGGAGCACATATTTGTATCAAATCATTGTTATACTTGGTACAATGTAGTTCATAATTTTAAGTTGAATCAGGGTATGATATCACAAATTGGTGTTAGGGATATGATTCTATAAACAAATATTTTGGCACCTAAATGTCTTTCTAGCCCTTCTAGGGTTTTTCACCTAAAAGGGGAAAGAATGGGCCAAAATGCAATGTAAAAAATTAATATTGATGTAAAATGGATGTGATATGTCTAAATACGCTGATCTCAATGTAGAAAACTAATGAAAGATATTGATGATTAAGTGAAAACTAAGAAAATTCAAGTTGTTTGAAAACACAATGTGATCTGCAAAAACACATGCAATTGAAAGTAAATTGTAACATAAATGAATGAAATTGATTGTGTGCACTTGATATATTTTTTGAGATTGGAAATGAATTTTGAAATGTTGTTGATACTAAAAATTTGGCCTACTAGGACTCATTCACCATTTTGGGTAAACTAGTCTCAGATTTGGGAAATTGTTCTGGAGCCCGTTTCAGACAAATGGGTATCCAAAACTGCAAAATACCTTTTTCAGGCTTTGTAGTGGGACTCATTTGCCACTAATGATGAATCATCCCACTTTTGAATTTCTAAAAATCCAAAAGAGGAAACTGAAGCCCTCGATCTGCACTTTGGTTCCTTACAGGTGTCTGCCTCCGAAAGTCTAATTTCTGGCACTGAAACTGATTTTTAATGGATAATTTGAACTTGCAAGGAAGAATATGACTCCAATAATTCTTCAATATATTCTTCAATTATTTCCAAGCCTTCAAGATGCCTAAATCTGCAAACACACAAGAAGAGAAGGAGAAATGTTGAATGTTAGGGCATGGGGGTTTGCTTTGGTCAAACCCCTTTTTAGGTAATTAAACCAAAGTAGAGAAATAATGTAATGAAGCATGAAACAATGGACTTAAATATTTTCCATGATGATTGATCTTGATTTTCTGCAACAATAGATGAAGAATCTACCCTTGAATGTATGAAAATTGATCTTGAATGACTTGGAATGTTAAAACACTAGATTAGAGTTAGGTTTAGTTTACAAGCCTTAATGTGAGGATGCATTTTAAGTATATTTTATAATGTTGAATTAAAGAAAAATAGGTTTGTTAAGTCTAGATAAGTGTGAAAGGCTTTTACAACACCTTTACAAGACATCGATGAATGCATAATTTGCAAGGGACCAAGACCTAATATGGACGTGTAAAACACCACACAACACCAAATCAAGGCCTCATTAACTCCATATTTTCATCAATTATTCCCATATCAACGAAGGAAAAGGGGATACTTTTTCTATGTCCACAGTTAGCCTCCACTTTAGTGAGAGGATGAACTTGCTTCAGACTCACACTAAAGTAGACATTCAAGATAGGTCCAATCGTACCAATGCGGATGGTCTAGGATGACAAAGATGACAGAAGTGGTCAAGACCCCAAGATCCAAGATCCTAATTCAAAGCAACATAGGCATGAAAGGACATGCACAAGGTGAATAGTATGCAAGATACGCAATCATGTAATGGAAAGAACTAGAAGGAAGATAAAAGTGCCAATGAAAAGGTGGATCAAGCTTCGACCATTTTTCTAACACGTTGTGGATCAAATCTAGGTTGTTTGTCTAAAAACACATACTCACTCTGATACGACAAAACTCTTGGTTGTCTGTGGGATGAGAATTCTTGAAAGGTGAGAAACATACACTCATGGTTGATATGTACTCACACACACATAGGTGGCTATGGGAAAATTCATGCCTTGGAATGGGCTTCCCACTCAACCATACCAATGTTATACCTCCTGATAACTTTAATAAGGCACCAGAAAAATGATCTTCAAGCTCTATGAGGTAAGAGAAATTTCATATGCTTGACACTCATAGACATTGTGAATGCAAGGAATGTTCAAATGGATTTTTCTTAGTTCATGCAATGTCTCATCTTAGGTAACATCATAATTAATGTCTCCTAGACATGATACATGCAAATGGTCTCATCTTGTTTCCAAGAGAGGACCAGTGCAAGGTCTCACCCTGCGCAACATTATACCTAATGTTTCCAAGAGAGGAAATCACAAGAAAGAGAAAATCACATAATGAAATGTGAGTGTTAGTGTATTCCCCACTTTAAAGTAGTTTCTAACACAATTATTGTGAGCAATTTCTTTAAAGTAGAAGAAGAAGACATGAGAGCTTACTTAGAAATCCCTATGCCAAGCCATAAGTTTCTGATAAGCTATGTCATGAAAAGGGATAGTATGTCACATGCAAGCCAACTTAAGGCATGTCGTCCACATCCCAAGCTTGCTTTTATATGTTCACAAAAGGTTAACAACTAGCCAAAAGAGACAATGACAAGTTACATATGAGGACAAGGCTACGTAACCCCTTTCCCCCACTTAGTGCATGACAAAGGTCAGCCGAAGTGATGGATAACATGCATGTTGGAGTGAAAATCAGTATCAATTGGAGGAATTAGGTGCCCCCACATAAGGAAGAACACCAAACTATTGAAGATGTTGTATTTTACTACTCAAAGCATTGCATTCATTAGTAGAATGACCATGAACTTTATGATATGCGCAAAATGAAATCTTGTAATTAAATTTCTTTCCAGTTCTTTGAGGAAGGGATATCAAGCGATCTTGGAGGAGTCTCAACAAGATACCCTCTTGATTAATTATAGATGTTCTTGTATTATGCTATAAAAATTGGTATCAGTAATTGGGAGAAAACTTGTGTAAGTGCTATGTTGAGAGAAATGCTCCTTGACTCCAAAGAGAAGAGATATGTCTTAGGGGGAGCAGATATTGGTATCAAATCAAGTTATACTTGATACAATGAAGTTCAAAATTTTATGTGGTATCAAGCCATGATATCACAAATTGGTGTCAGGGATATGATTCTATAAACAAATATTTTCTTAATGTCTTTCTAGCCCTTCTAGGGTTTTTCACCTAAAAGGGGAAAGAATGGGTCAAAATAAAATGTAAAAAATTGATATTAATGTAAAATGGATGCAATATATCTAAATGCACTGATCTAAATGTAAAAAATAAATGAAAGATATTGATTATTAAGTGAAAACTAAGAAAATGCAAGTTGTTTGAAAACACATTGTGATATGCAAAAACACATGGAAATGAAAGTAAATTGTAACAAAAATGAATGAAACTAATTGTGTGCACTTGAGATCTTGTTGGAAACTAGAAATGACTTATGAAATGTTGTTGATGCTAAAAATTTGGCCTACTAGGACTCATTCGCCATTCTAGGCGAATTAGTCTCAGATCTGGGAAATTATTCTAGAGCCTGTTTTAGACAAATGGGTATCCAAAACTATAGAAAACCTTTTTCAGGCCTGGTAGTGGGACTCATTTTCCAATAATGGTGAATCAATCCACTTCTAAGTTTTTGAAAATTGAAAAGAGGAACATGAAGCCCTCGGTTTGCACTTCGGTTCCTTATAGGTGTCCGCCTCTGAAAGTATAATTTTCAGCACTAAAGTGACTTTTAATGGATATTTTGACCTTGCAAGGAAGAAGATGACTCCAATAAGTCTTCAATCTATTCTTCAATGATTTCCAAGCCTTCAGGATGCCTAAATCTACAAACACACAAGAAAAGAAGGATAAATGTTGGATGTTAGGGCATGGGGGTTTTCCTTGGTCAAACCCCTTTTTCGGTAATTAAACCAAAATAGAGAAATAATGTAATGAAGCATGAAACAATGGAGTTAGAAACTTTCCATGATTGATCTTGATTTTTTGCAACAATAGATGAAGAATCTTCCCTTGAATGTCTAAAAATTGATCTTGAATGACTTGGAATGTTAAAACCCTACCTTGCTTGACTTGAACTAGAAGATAAATGATGACTGAGTTAAAGTTCTTGATGTGATATTCTCAATTATGGTTTAGAAGCTTGTATTTATAGGAAATTCACCTTATTTTCCTGTTAATTTGATCCCTAAGGCCGACATGGAGAAAAAATAAACATAAAACCTAATTTTTCATGCTTAAACCCCAAAAATGGCTCAAATGGGACTCATTCACCATGAAGGGTGAATGGGTCCCGCCTGGATGGGATTGATTCACCTGAAATGGTGAATGGGTGCCACAGGGGCCATTCTACTAGCTGGAATGCTAGGAAGTAAGGAAATCAATTTTATATGGTGACTTTGTTAGTTATTTCATCAAATTAAGCCTTAAGATGCACAATATGGGGTCATAGGGGCCTATTAATGATGATGTAAAGGTAAATTAGGGCTTGGGACACAAAATTCAATGTGAAAGTGTGATTAAATATACTTTTCATAATTAAAATAGGGTCCACATAGCCTAGAAGGGCACAACATCCAATGTGAATGTGTAAAACACATTATAACACTAGATTAGAGTTAGTTTTAGTTAACAAGCCTTAACCTGAGGATGCATTTTAAGTATATTTTATAATGTCTAATTAAGGAAAAATAGGTCTGTTAAGTCTAGATAAGTGTGAAATTATATTACAACACTTTACAGCCCCTCTACAATACATCAATGAATGCATTTGCAAGGGTCTAAGACCTAATGTGGATGTGTAAAACACCTCACAACACCAAATCAATGCCTCATTAAGTCCAATTTGTCATCAATTATTCCCATATCAAGCAAGGAAAAGGAGATACTTCTTTTGTGTCCACAGATTCAAATTGTACAAAGCACAAATTAGAATATCTACAATTGGTATCTAACCTAAGTGGTTTAGAGTTTGAATGGAACTTCAACTGGAATCACATCATGGTAATTGGTATAGAGAAATTGAAGCTTATGGTTTTTCCATTGGAATAAAAGGTTGAATGTAGCAATTGGCATGAGAGAAAAAATTGTCTTCAATTGGTATTAGTCAATGGAGGAGCTGTAGTGACCCTCCAGTTGCTACTATGCGTTTCAGTTTGTTTATGTTCATTTGCTAGTCATTTAGCTATTTTGGATACTATATTACATTTATTTTTTTAGTTATGACACATATGTTATGTGAGTTGTTATATTTTGTGGATGATACATTGGACATCATGATCATTTGGTTATGTTCATGTGATGTCATTATGATTGAAACATGTGTGTTATGGTATATGTTGTTTCTAAGTTTTAATGAGGTTATCATGATGTAATTGTTGTTTATGATATAATGATGCCCGTCAGTCTTGGTGAAGGAGACAATGTAGCATTAATCACTTGTGAGTACCTTGCTATGCGACAATTCTTCTTTACAGTGTGTTTTTCAATATATGATGGTATGTTTGACAGTGTTGTTTTATGCAATTTGTAGGTACTAGGTATCAACTCCACCTTCCTGTCAGGGTTTGAGTGTGCCCTAACCCAATGGAAATATGTGGTTTTAGAGATAGTGTTAGGTCCATCATTAGCCATCGTTCTTCATTGAATGAGTATCTATTTGTCACCCATTGTTGTTTGTCATCTGGTTCCGTCATGTCATTCTTGTTTGTGTTGTTTTGTTTGGGAATTAATTATTTTAGTTAAATGGTTATTTAATTAACATATTTTATTTAGTGTAATTTTTGTTTAAATATTAGATTAAAATGTTTGTTTATGGTTTGATTTATTAAATTAAATTAAACAAGTTATTTATTTAAAAGTGAATATTAATTTTGTGAAAGGGTACTTATTTAAATACAATTGTTGAATTAATTGTGCAAATAGGATTTATGTGAAAAGTAGATGTTTTAAAAGAGGTTTTTTTCAACATGTTATAGAATTTGGATTTGGAGTTGAAAATGTGATCTTGAGTAAAATGGTTAAGTTAGAACTGATTGATCAATTTTGAATGCATGATTGACAATCAATTAAGTCTTGTGACTTTGAGTTAATTAAAAATGAATTAAAAGCTTTTAGCTATGAAATATCATGGATGCAATGGATTTTGAAATGCTAAGAAGAAAACTTTCACAACAATTTTTGGAAAAGCTTCTTCTCTATATTTTTTGGTTTGAAGCTTTGTAGGTGGTGGCTTTCAAAGATTCAGTGTTTTTGGAGAAAATAAAAGATTGCAGGGTTTTAGATTTTGTCTTCAGTCTTCGTTGAATTCAAGATTATAAATCAGGTTCCTTTCTTGTTTTGCAATATCATAATATGTGTTTTCTGAAACTTTTGCTTGAAAGTTATATGCTCTAGAAACATTTATTTTTGTTGTGGAAAAGAATTACCTTACCAAACCTACACAACCAACTAGAAAAAAATTAGTGAAGCCTTCAAATTCAAAGGTAAACACTTAGAAAAACCATGATTTCCTGTAATTAACATTTCTATTTTAGAAATCAAAAGTATACCATTCTATATCTTTTTTTTGTATATCGCATGCATGCTTAAATTGATTGGCAACTAATAACTAATGGAAGAATTATGAGGTTATGATTTAATATGCCCAAGTAGCCCATTATTATGGTATTTGATCTCTTTACTATGGTCTAACCTTCTTAATATATTTTAATCCTCCTCATACTACATGCATTTCTTTAATAAATTAGGTCATCACGCACGCCTTTTTGCAATCATTCTTTGCATGCAAGTATTGATCTTGTGGATTGGAAGGATAGCTAGAAATTCATGATATCATCATCCAGTAAGGGAGATTAATTTTTTGTTCGGTAATTAGTGTATATCATATTTCTAATCATTTCTTGAATGGATTCAAAGTAATTTCTATACTATAACATTTATCTTGTCTTCTATTTGAATCATAACTCTCCCTACACCTAGCGCCGCTTATGCTGAATTTCTATATAGGTATTCATGGAAAAAGATATTTAGAATTTAATCATCCTTTGTATCTCACCTCTTTGACATCAATTCTTCTTGATAAGGGGATTTTTTCCTGTCTACCGTGATTTATTCTTTCCATAGATTGAGTGGGTTTGTATGTAGCCATTTGAGATTTTATCTAGTATATATATTGTTTGTGCAGTTGACACTGTTCCTCTTTAGTCGTCTCTTTTTTTTAGTTAGATTGAAGAATTTCCATTGAGACACCTATTTCTTCCTTAATTATCTTGCTACGGGATTTGATCTACTCACATCTGTGCTTACTTGGTAACATACAATTTCGTGCATATTTTGTAATATAAAATCTGACACTTTCTTTTGTGTCTTAATTGTTTTAGATTATATGTGTTTCTTGTACTATTCATGCAATACAATATGCTTAACTTTAAGATTAAAGATTGTTTGGTGATTTATAAATATTTTATATTTTGTTACCTGTGCATGGCGCATATTCTCCATTCTATAAGCGCAACCATCTGAAGTGTCTATCTATTTTTAGGAAAATCTTATAGTTCAATATGATTGCATGGTATTCTAATTATATGTTCTCAGTTTATGATATCTCTTCTTAACTGAATTTTACATGTATTTCACATATACTTTCTTTAGAGATAAATATAGATAAGGGAGTTCTATGAACATCATCAGATTCTTTGATTTATATATATATATTGAAAATTATATGTTTTAAGGGTTGTTTTGTACAATTTGATTCAAATGTAACAGTGTATACTTGTAAACAAATATATATATAGGTGTGTATATATGTATGTATTTAAATTGTTTAGTGTTTTCTTATATATATTGATTAGTAAATTTTAATAATTTATTTTATTCTTGATGAAGAATGATCCTAGATTTGTTTTTTTATAAATAAGTGTATACATGCAAAATTGTCATCATGCATTTAGTTGCATTCATATCAAATTCATTCATCAAATAAATCAAGTCTATTTGATTTATCTCTAAGGTCACCCATTTAAATTAAATAAATCAACTTTATTTAATTTGATCCTAACATCACCCTCTTTGATTAAATAAATCAAATCTTTATTTAATTAAATATAAAATAATCTTCCATCTCCTTTTGATTTATTTTAATCCTTAAATCTAAGTCAAATGAGTCAAATCACCTAATCCTCTTTTAAATGAACTAAATTAGGATTAAATCTAATCTAATGCATGTCACATTCTCCAGATTTTCCCACTTGCACAAATAAAGGATTTTAATTAATTTATTAAATCCTCATTTTCCCTCAACAAGGCATCTTTGGAGAATATTCCCTCAAGTTTGAAATCTCCCCCCAAATTGAAATGTACATCCAACAACTCATTAATTCTCCTCTTACATGTCCCCCATTGGGCATTTAAGCTCCTTTTACTCCCTCCATCAAGCCAAGTTTGAAATTTGAAAAGGCCAACTAATGTCATTTATTGGCACATTGAGCAAAACTTGCACATCCTCCATCCACTCACATTTGGAAAAGTGACTCCTTCCTATTGGTTGAATCTTTGTCCCACATTCACCCATTTTGCATATTTCTCCATCTTATCATTCTATAAATTGGAGGTCTCATTCCTCATTTTAAAATCCACAATTCATGAGAAGTTACTCTCTTCACATTGAGAGCTGATTTTGTCCACTCCATCTTCAAGGCATTTTATCATTGAGCTTGTCAAGGGTTGGGAAAGGGTCACTTTTCACAACAAAGTGACACCAATTCACTATGGAATAGGTGTGCATTATGTTTCTTTCATGCTTCCAATTATTTTATTTTTTTATCTTGTTTGAGAGGCATTATGCATTATTTCATAGGAGTATTTATGCATTTACATGAACTAACCCCATTACTAACTAGTGTTGGAGTTTAATCTTTGTGTAAATTTGTAAGTACTCATGTATGGCGCTAGAAGGAGGGCTTGAACCTTAGCTCATGCTTGTTTTAAAATCTCACCATCTAACATGTTGTTTGTGTTTCTAGATTTTGTAACTTAGTTGGAATGGATTTTATTTCACACTAACATTGGTCATATTATAACTATTTTCTGAAATGGAAATAAGTCTCTTTTAAAATTTGATTAAGGTGAACTTGCAACATTGTTTTCATTATGTCGTTGTATGCTTTATGTTTTCATGGATGTCCACCCCCTTTTAAAAAAAAAAAAATTGTGTTTCTAGCACAGGGAGGATACTGGTCAATGGTTAATTGAATTTAGTTTTACACCTATTGTTTGCATTCGCTTGAGTGTTCCAAAAGTAAAAAATATAAAAATATAAAAGGGTATGTGCAGGATCATGATGGGCCAAAAAGTGGCAATATGATGGGTTTTTGTAGCGCATGTGGCTGACAACTTTTTTTTTACCTAAAATTGATGAAACAAAAAGGGTTTTTAAAGGAGATTCTTATCTTTCGACCAATATAAATTATGCTTTACTTTGAATTTAATAAATAATTATTATTTATTTTCAATTTAAATTACAACTAAAGTCCTAATTGATAGGCTGATTGAAAAAAAATTATAGATTTCAAACGGTATCACATTTTTTGAATCTGAAACATCTGTCACATTCTATGCTTCACATAGTATAGGATTAAAAAAAAAGAAGTGAATTTCATGAAGTTTTGACCAAGTTAAGGTGGATAGACATACAGTTTTTATTTTTAAAAGTTTTAATAAAAAACATAATTAATTATTTACTTGGAAAATAATTACAAAAAATATGCATCACATCGGGACATGAGTCCTCTACTTATATCTAAAATCTTATAAAAAAATATTATCATTTTATTGTGGTTAGGGTGGTCAGACATACACCTACTTCTTATTTTTCCCTAAAATTTAAGTACTACTACATTGAAATTTCAAATTTTCACCAAATAGATTTTTATTTTTTTTAAATAAATCTAGTAGTTTAGAAACTACATTGAATTTGCTAAAAATTCTATTCTTACATATTTTTGAAATAATATAGATAACTTATTCAATTTTTTACGTCAAGTTGCTTAACTCTGAGTTTTCTAATTTTTTTCCACTTAAGGGCCTATATTTTCCATGATGATCCTGCACATACCCAAAAAACCAGTAGTCGGGTCCTGTAGAGCATAATGATTAAGCTACCATAGGCGCAACCTAATCACCTTGTGCTAGTGGTCTTTTGTTGTTTCTCAGTTTGCACCTCTATAACATATTGTCTACACACATGCTCACTTAGGTGCTTAGTGAACTTATTGAGGTTATCAGATCTCCTATCGAAACAAATCTTCCTCAAATGGTTTTAGCAAATGACAAAATTGCCTAATGGTTTCAGCCACAAATGAACCTCTCAAGTAATATGCTTCTACGACTCCCCTTTGGTCTTGAAACCACTATGCACCTATGTCATGCCTTTTTATTTTATACCAATTCTGATTCTTTGCTAAATTGTCTTACTAGGAGTGTTTAAAAGAGTTTCAAGTGGTTTTCTTAGTTAGGTTGATTAGTGAATTTGAGATCAGTGAAGTTACATTGCTTAACTCACCTAAATTCCATGACCAATTTGTATGGCCATGTGCAACATACAAATATTCCTCTAAATCCACCACTAATCACTTATTTCCCATCTGTTTTACGAAAACTTCTAATTGGTCTGATATATTTAATAGTTGGATTTCTCATCATAAAGCTAAACCATGCATCCAAATCGATTGCCCATCTAATTCTTAGAAGTTCTGAGGGGAGGTGTTTGTCTTGAAGATTACTCATTCCCTCAACAATATCGCCGTTCTTCTCATTAATATTGTTGTTTTCCTCTCACTAAGATTATTGTTTTGGAATTGAATAGTTTACCTGACCATGTGATTGACTTGGCAATGGAATTTGAGTTTACTCTCTGTCTTCTTGGTGCAACTTGTTAATAGCATTTGCTTGAGAATTTCTTACACTTATTTTTCAATGAATTCATCTGTGTAAACCATACAATCAATGCATTCCATAAGCTAACATTTGAGGCATCCTATCAAAAAGAAATCATTCATGTTCAAAGAGTTGCGTTTTTGTCTTATATATAGATCGATGCTAGAAAAGGTTGAGAATTCAGCTGTCTACTTTTCATTTACATTTAATTACATTTATGATTATTGTTGTGTAATTGTTGCAGTCAAAGAGGGACAGAGAAATAAATACTTCAAGTGGTAATTTCAAGATGAAGCAAAAGTATGTCTGGAAAGCTGGAGTCTAGAGCTGGTTTTTTTTTTAAATCATTATATTTTATCATTTCAATGTTTCTCCAATCCATATTTAGCAATTCTTAGATGGTAATCTTGAAGACAATTGTGAAGAAATAGATGGAATGCCGATTCATAATTATTGCTTTCTGATTTTGGGGGAAATTCTAATGATAAGTGGTCTTCTCCTCCTGATGATATTGTTGGGCGATGTTACACCTGCCATTTGCATTTACTTTGATAACTGTTCAAAATACTTTTTAGACACGTCCTTACACTTGCCATTTGCATTTGAGCTTTCCAAATAACACTTATGGCGCTAGCTTTGTACCTACCAAATACATTTGCTTAAAATTTTACACCTTTCTAAGCTAGTGTTGGCTAATTGTGCTGGTTTTTTTTATTTATGCCTGCCTTTTTTACATTAGATTGAAAGCCTTTGAAAGCTATTAGTCACTGATCACATGTGCATTTAATGGAAATCCATAGAAATCAGTTTACAAAAGTTTGCTTGGATTTTCTCATATTAATGAGATTGATTTTACATGTGCCTCACTTTTTTTTTTTCTGATTGTTAAAAGGCCATTGGATAGATATTAATGTGTTATGTTGAACAACGATCTAAAATCCCCCAAGAAATTCATCCTCTTAAATGTTTCAATTCTCAACTAATCAAAAATATCATGTGGTTTAAATCCTTACATATGAATTGATTGGCCTTTGTAAAGACATATTTTTGGAGTCATGATGTTAAGTTTGATTTGCTCCAAATGGTAGGTCAATTAATATTTTTTTGGTTCTCTTATGATTATTGTTTGATGATAGTGGATATTCCCATAAGTTTGATGTTAAAGACCATTGGAAGGCTAATTAATCATATTTTGGTATAAACCATTTGTGTCTAGATTTAAATTATTGTCTTTGCATATCTTTTAGTATTTTAGCCTTTTTCATGCTTGAAAAACATTTAATGAATTATCAATAAGGCTTGATTGTGGACTAAAGTACATTTAGGATATTATCTAGGTGTGATTTATATATTTTTAATATCATTGATTCTTCAAAATATCATATTTCTTATCAATGATAACTTTGTATTATTTATAGGGTTTTGCATAAAGAAAGAAACAGTGGTTTTGCTCAAGTAGTGGAATAACGCGAAAGCAAGCAAGATTGGAGTGAAGTGAAATTGAGCATTGAAACTTGAAGTTAAAAAAGCATTTTTTAATGCTTGGATCTTCCGTTCTATTATTTAATTTTCTGTTTTAGACTAACTCACTTGTTTTTGGGCTTTAAAACATGAACATTACGAAAAGATTTCAAATTTTTGTTGCAAGGGGTTAAAATGAACTTTAGGAAAACTGAGTAGATTTCATTTGAGGTTAAAAAATTTAACAAGGAAACTTTCATATCTCATTTTGGTTCTTTAAAATGAATCAAAATCATTGCTTTATGGGTTTCAAAAGAACATGTGCTACTTTGTTTTGTGATTTCTTACTCAAACTAACACCATTGAAAAGACGTATGCACTTCTCTCATGCCTCACGACGATCTTGAGAATCAAAAAGATTTTTGGTGGTCTTAGGTTGGGATAAACTAATTACCTCCACACTTCATTTTGGGAACTAAAATTGAACAACAAACTTTGTGAGTGTGAGTAGACCTATTGCATGTGTTCTCCCTTTGTTTCTAAATGAAGATTGATCAAACTATGAATATGTTTTCTCACTTTTGTTTATCTTAGAGGGCCTGCCTTGGGGAAAAAGTACTCACCCAAGGGAACGACTCAACTGGTAACACTCTAAACCCAAGAGTATTTCCATCTATGATATAAATGTGGGTATTGGCATAAACGCTAGTACTGCGTGGTTGGCTCTGATGAGAAGGCAAACAATGGTCTCTCACCATGTTGGGTCAACTCCTACGAACAAAAATTCTAAATTAAAACCCTTGTTGTAGAAAGGCCAAAATCCCTATCTATTTTTTGGTGCAAGAATGGTCGTTCTGAAGCCGCCCCATACTTTTACAGTCTTTAGTAGAAATGGAAAGCATGCCATGAGAGTTTCATGGGTGTTGATGCTTGGCTGCCCCGTATAATTGAGTGTCATGGAGGGGAGCCAGTGGGGTCAAGCATCTAACCATTTGCTAAAGATAACCATAGCTGGACTTGTCCAAGTGGGGACTCAACAAATATAGTATTTCATATCCATAAGGTTGTGCTTGTTCTTGGTTACAAACACTTTGCTTGTTTGAAAACATTTGGAAACAAACATTGAACATCATAAAAATTTCAAACCCTTTAGGAGGCAAATACAATTGATCAAATTCATGTGTTATTGCTTTCCCTTGGGATTTTATCCTTAGAGGTTTCTAAACACTTGGATTTACATCTCAGTATTCCTAATGAAGTTAAACAATAGGTAACCCTTGCTTTGACTTCATCAAAATTCCACATAACATACTTTGTGTGATTCAAAGAAATTGAGACATTGGACATCTAGTTTGGAAATCTAATCAAAGAAGTGTTTGTGGTAAAAAAAAATCACTAAGCAAAAATAACAAAATTGACTCACACGTGTTAATTCCTCATGATTTCCAAGAAAGTCAAAATCCCAAAACAAAATTCCTTGAGCTAAAGTTCAAAATTTAGGAGTCACACTTGAAAGGTCATCAAGAAATACATTAGGAAGAGCAATCAAAAGCAACATATCAAAATACTCAAAAAAGTCATAAGGTTCTATAGACTCATTCCTTTGAACAATCCAAAAATGTATGCTTAGTTTGAACCACTTCTTAGTTATATAGGTCCTTAGAATTATCATATGTTCTTCAATACTAAGGTCTAGTAAGTAAGTGTCCTTTAAGGTAAACCTAGGATCAAAATCAAAACTTCATCCATCTTTGAACATTGAAACCCAAATCATCTCACCATCAAATCTTCAAAAATCCTAGAAAAATCCTTCATGTTAAACTTTGGGAAAATCATTTGAAGCCAATCCAAAATCACCTTGTTTGATTGAATGTGTGTAGATGCATCCTTCTCCACATATCTGATTAAATTATCAAACCTTGTGAAAATATTCATCCCTTGATAGCATCCAACATCTTGGGATTTAGGAGTTCATTATCAAAATCATCTTGTTTGGATAGGAGTGTTTAGATGAATCCTTCTTCTCACACCTAGAAAAATTGGCATCTTGTGAACGATTTAACTCTAGGACAACATCCAACCTCTTAGAGTTTATAAGTCCACCAAAATACAAATCCAAAAGAAATCAATCCCAAATCAAGTCCCAACGTTTAACATACCCTTCAAGATTTTTTCAAGAGTTCCAATCATCCATCAAAAATTCATCTTACATCCATATCATTATCACCCTTTGATCATTAAATCATCCTAAAATTTCTCTTTTGTACCTAAAGTTAGATCAATCCAAAGAATTAGAGAATTCACCTTCCACATTCTTGAAAATTGACCCCTATTTTATGGTGCAAACTAGATCACAACACAAAAGGAACATGGAAGCCAACAAAGAAACATCTACTTCAAGTGAATTAAGTCAAACCACTCCTGAAATGAATCCCATTGGGTCTAGCAATCTCACAATTAACCTTCCTCCATTTTCGCAAGACCATCAAGAGGAAGGTGTCCAAGTAGAGGATCTTACCAATAATCCTTTTGGACTGTCACATGGGGAAATCACTGAAATAATTCAAAATTGAGAGAATCATAAGATTATCAACATCATGATGAGAATCAATCCCTCACTATACATGCTCGAATTAGCAAAGAAAGGGGCTAAACTCCCCTCTGATTTTGATGTGAGCACTATTTTGGAACCATCTTTTGGAGTCATGCCTCCAATCTCATCTACCATTCCCATTTCATCTACCCCTCATTTCAAAGCATCACTCAAAATGTCCTGCAAATCACATCATCCATTTCTCCAATGCAACCCATTGTTAACAAAGGAAGTGCATTTCTCAATGCATTGCAAACGCATCCTCTCATAAACAATTAGGATTTGAACACAAACACCATCTTGGGACAAGCTGTACTCAAAAATCCATTACATACATATGTCCCTCTCACCTTTCATGATCCAAATGACCCATCGTTATCATCATTTTGTGCAACACCCCAAACTTCTCTCCCCATAACCTCACAAGGAGAGGGTGACATGTTTGGACCAGGGGGAATTTTTGACACTACACCATTTCCTCAAGAGATCACATCTCTCATGTTTTCACCACTTCCACCATTTCCATCATCATCCACACCACTTATTGGCTTAGGGCTTCTCCCTTTACCAAATATCAATCAAAATCAAACCAACATCCAGAACATCAATCAAAACATCACGCTAAACCCTCAAAAATTGTCATCGACATCGCAACAACAGATGGAAACCATCTCAATAATTCAAAACACCACCATCACATCATCAACCACCCCCTAACATCTCAAAACATGGTCTCTCAAGGACCAACCAATTGATCACACCATCTACCACTCAAACCCCAATCATCAACACTATGGTGCCTCTCATCATCACAACAAGCACCATTGAAATCTACCACAACCACCACCACTACCAAGCTCCAATACATCAAGCCAATATAGTATGGCGTTGCAAGCCGCTCAACAAGTTGCTTATAAAAAGGAATTATTGCAAGTACAAAAACAAGTCATGCAATTAGCAGCTCAACAAGAAGTGCAACTAGTTGTTCAACAAGCTATGCAAGCAATGCAAGTTGCTCAAGCTACCCAAGTCGTACAATAAGCACAACAGGCTGCACAATCCAAAGCTTTATTGTAAAAACAACAACAACAAGCCACTCAAGTAGCTCAAGTTGCACAAGCTACACAGGCACAAGCACAAGCTCAAGCACAAGCTCAAGTTGCACAAGCTACATAGGCACAAGAACAAGCTCAAGCTCAAGCCCAAGCTCTAGTGCATGATCAAGCGAAAGCCCAATATCAAGCACAAAAAGCACAAGCACAAGTGTAGTATCTTGTACAACAACACACAAAACAACAAAAAGCATATCAACAAGTGTTAAAGAAATATCAAGAGCAATAGGAAGTAGTCCAATTAGCATCTCAACAACAAGCACAACAAAAAGCTTACCAGCAAGCACTAATAGCACAACAGCAATAGGAACAAAAAAAAGTGTTGGTACAACATCAATTGCAAGCATACTTAGCTCAACTGAATAAAAAAACTTCATCCATCAACATAACAACCAATCCACCCATCCCATCAACAATCGAACAACCTCAGAACACTTTCATCCCACCCCTTGATCCGAAAAATGATGTGACAACACAAATCAGGTTGCTCTCGCAACAAGTGTTTGACCTTCAATCAGGATGAACCACAAAAATACCTAGCAATTTGTGTCCTTATCCATTCAAAAAAATCATCATAATGAAACCATTCCTGAAGGGATTTGAAATCCCCAAATACGATAAGTATCATGGGACTGGAAACCCTGAAGATCACATTAGGGAATTCCAGGTTCATTGCATGGAAGTCATGTATGATGATACCTATCTAATGCAAATATTTCCCAGGAGTTTGGCTGGCCACACTATGGAATGGTTCTCTCACCTACCTACAGGCATCAAAACATTCCAAGAAATCATAGATACATGCAATATCGCCATGGACGCTAGTCTAGAGGAAATCTTATCTTTGAAACAAGGTAAGAATGAATCATTTGCTTCATTCTTACAACGATTGCGATCCAAGGCCAATCAGAGTAAATGGGTCATCTCTGAGGAACAACAAGTGTGCACTATCATATCCAACCTTGACAGCCTCTTGGCATTCCATCTCAAGGTCCAAGGGATCACCATGTATGACTAGTTGATTTCCAAGGCGCTCAACATCAAATGAACCCTTATGACACAACTTGGAGGATCAACTTCATATCCTGAACAACAGAACAATCGCCCACCCACCAATTACAATGATAAACCTCACACATGGGCAAGAAACAAAAATATTACTAATGATGCTATTGTTGATGCCAAATTTTTCATCAGTGCCCCTTAGCAAAACACACCCACACCACAACAAAAAATCCAAAACCATCATCAAAACAACCATCAAATGAACACAACAACACAACAACCAAACAATCAAGTAATCAATAATGTCAATGATCAAAGGGGACCGCCCCAGCGAAACAAGAATTCTACCAAGCAAAAGTACATCACTCTTGGGGAACCACTCGAAGTCATCATGAAGAAACTAATAAATGAAAACCTCATCAAGGCTCTCACCTATGAGAATTACCAGGAACCAGATGTGAAACCTCCTTCGTACAACAAAATTCAGCTCTATGACTTCCACAAATTCAAAGGGTACACCATTAACAATTGTATGAGGTTAAAGAACATAGTCCAAGACCTGAGTGATCAAAGAATCATAAATGTGGAATAGCCAATAGGAAACGAGAACCTTAAAATATATATGATTTTGATGCCTAACCATAACAATAAAGTGAAAAATAACACCGATAAGGGGAAAGGAACCTTCAAAAATGTAAATCATGTGTACGACCATGTCATCACATCTCTAGATGACTACTGAGCTACCATCACCATCAAAGGATCCCATGTCGATTGTGGAGTCACCACAAGAGGTGGCAAATTTACCATCACAACATCATCTCAGCCAAACAAAGCACCTGCACCCAACCCCAGATTTGTTCCCAATGGTTACAATGTCCTTGATCAGCGAAAAAGAACCCCAACAAAAATCTCCATCATGGAGTTATTAAAAATCTCATCCGCTCACAAGAAAATCCTTGAGGAAGCATTGACTTCATCCACTGTCCCCACATATCTTGATGCGGAACAATTCCAAGCTATGGTCGAAAACATCATCACTCCAAACCTCCTTACATTCTCTATTTAGGACTTTCCCTCTAAACCATCTCACAACGATGCACTCCATTTAGAGGTCATGGTGCATAAAAATAAAGTCAAGTTAGTCTTGGTGGATGTAGGTGCAGGTTTGAATATTTTTTCCATCAAGCTCATTAAGAACCTGAAAATCTTAGAGGATTCCATCGAAAAAGGAAAAGGTATTACAATCAGAGCGTATGATGATCAGGAAAGAGTGTTGAAAGGCACAATCCAAATCCCTATTCAAGTAGGGTCAGCTATCATGGAAACTACTTGTCAGGTCCTGGACCTCAACTTGCCTTATAGCATTCACATTGGACGTCTGTGGATCCATGCAATGCTAGTAGTAGCATCAACCTTCCATCAATGTGTCAAATTCACATATGAAGGACAAGAGGTCACCATCCATGGAGATCCTGAAGCATTCTCCTATTGCAAGAACCTTGAGGAAAAATACTACAAAATCCCTCAAGTGCCCAAAAATGATGAAGGCCCATCGACACTGTACATTGATCTAGCCACTCTTGCTTCCACATCTATGATAGAAACACCCACCACTCCTGCTATTCCCACAATCTTTGATATCAAAGTCACCATCTAGGACAATGGTTGTGGAAACTATGTGATTCCCAAAAATGCTTTTGTGGTAGGAGAGTTACCACAATCTCTCAGATCATGAGGACGTCCGCAATCAAATGAAGCCTCCACATCCCTTGAAGAATATCCTAACTTTAGAAGTTGGGGAGATCTCGGCCAAGAAGTCATAGAGGAGGACCCATCTCATCTCCTATACCAAGATAATAGACCAACAATCAATCTACCAATGGATGATAGAAGCAAAGGTTTGCAAATGATGCTCGCAATGGGCTATGATAGAAATCAAAGACTTCAAAAAAATGACAACGGGCTTATAATACCTATCATTCGAGAGACACGAATGAGAAATATTGGCCTTGGATGTATCCCTCTAGGTATAACCATACGTGGCCAAAGTCCTCTAGTTAGAAAGGTCAATAATCCTCCTCAACAATCTACACTCGAACTTCACTTACCCGTATCTATAGGTCGAGTCATAGAAAACTTCCCATTTGACATAACTGACATCTGTAGTAGTAGTGATGACGAGGATCCCATAGCCAACCTACCCATACTCTTCAAGGATACCACCCTTCTCATGATTAGCACCTTATCCTTTGAGTCAGTCCATCAAAACCATGAAATCCATCTAGTTTACCCCCAACTCATCGATTATGACCAACGAGGACCATCAATTCTTGACACATTAAAAAAAAATGAGGCACTCTCAGAATTCATGGGACTATGGGATAATATTCCATGTGGGGATCACAAAGCAGGATTCATCATTGAGCTAGATACACATGCATACTATGGGGAAATGATTGAATCCCTCAGTCGCAAAAGCAAAAACACTAAGAATAATCTCTAGGTTCTTGAATGAAAACCACACTATGGCACTCTTTGACCCAAAAAGAGTAAAAATAAAGGACACATCCATAGGTGAAAACCTCTCTGAGGCGCCTAAGGATGGGGGATTCAATCTTCATTTCTAAGCTCTTCATCAAGAAAAATGAGCAATCCTAGCAGAAAAATGCAATCTAGTTAATCTAGGAACATAGGAGACCCTACACATCACATTCTATGTGGAATCATTACTATCAGAGGAACAAGAGCTCCTAGTAGCCTTCTTGAGAGAAAGACAAGTTAATTTTCCATGGAGCTATGCAGACATGACATGGATCAATCTAGAAAATGTAGTTCATCACCTAGCAGTATACTCTGAAGCAAAGCCCATTAGACAAAAGCTTAGGAAAATGCACCCTTAGATCACCCTGTTAGTCAAAATGGAACTAAAGAATCTATTGTACAGAGGATTTATTTGACCAATAGACTATCCAAAATAGGTGTCAAACATGGTTCCTATCTCAAAACTCGATGGGGGCATCAAAATATGCACAGATTTTAGGGACTTAATAAAGCATGTCCAAAAGATAATTTCCAGTTGCCCAACATTGACATGATTGTGGACATGACAGCGGGACATGAAATGCTCTCCCTGATGGATGTTTTCTTGGGATACAACCAGATAATGATTGCTAAAGAAGACCAACACAAAACGGCCTTCACTTGTCCATGGGGGACTTATTGTTGGAATATGATGCCATTTGGCATTAAGAATGCAGGAGCAACATACTAAAGAGCCATGATGTTAATCTTCCATGACATGATTCATACAACTATCAAAGATTGTGTCAATGACATACTAGCCAAATCTAGAAAGAGGAAAGATTACATAAAAGCTTTGAGCACTATTTTCGACAAGCTAGAGGAATACAAGGTCCAATTAAATCTAAAGAAATGCATCTTCGGTGTACAATCAAGAAATTTGCTAGGATACATAGTGTCAATGAGAGGTATTGAGGTAGACCCTGCCAAAGTAAAAGAAATCCTTGAGATGGAGGAACCAAAAACATTGAAACAATTAAGAGGTCTCCAAGGGAGGATTCAGTCAATCTGAAGATTCATAGCACAACTGGCAAGATAAACAGAATCCATACTCTCACCTACTTCACAAGGGAGTAGTGTACAAGTGGGATAAAAAGTGTGAAGAATCCTTCAATAAGATCAAAGAATATTTGCTTAAGAATATTTTCTTACACCACTAGTCCTCATGCCACCGATCCCAAGAAAGCCATTAATTCTCTATGTGTTAGCAACAACAATAGCCCCTGGAGCTCTCCTAGCTCAACATGACGAAAATGGGACATAAATGGCCATATATTACATCAGCCACACAATGGTTGGTCATTAGTTAAATTACTAATTCATTGAGAAAGCATGTCTAGTAGTAGTGTTTGCATCGCAAAAATTTAAACACTACATGCTGACACACAAAATAAAACTCATCGAAAAAATTGACCCTCTCAAGTACTTACTGTCAAAAGTAATTCTCAAGGGAAGACTGGCCAAATGGGTCATGATACTACTAGAGTATGACATTGAATATGTGGAGTGGAAAGCAATTAAAGGCCAAGTGATCATAGATTAGCTTGCAGAAGCACCAATCTATTCAAAGAATCCTCTCATCTTAGAGTTTCCAGAAGAATCCATCTTCAATCTCAACATAGCCGACCACTGGAAACTTTGCTTTGATGGCTCATACACACAACATGGATCAGGAGCTGGAGTCTTCTTTATCACCCCATAGGGGGACTGCATACCTAGATCATATAAATTGGTGTTCCCCTACACCAACAACATTGTAGAATATGAGGCTTTAACCATAGCTCTCAGAATAGTAGTGCAGTGGCACATCATGGCCCTTAGAGTATATGGAGACTCTTAGCTGATAATAAACCAAGTGAATGGTGAGTACCAACCTAAGGATGATTAGCTCACTCCATACAAGAAATTGGTGGCTCTCAAGGAATCCTTTATCGAGATCACATTTGAGTAGATACGCAGAGCCAACAATAGAGCTATAGACGCCATGGCAACACTTGGATCCCTACTGAACATCCCTCACAATGTCCCAAAATATGAATTCTTGGTAGAGTAGCTTCTTGTGCCTACATTCGAGGTACCATAATAAGAATTTGTGTGTAAAATCATTGGTCCCAGTGATCCCTAGTACCATGATATTTATACCTACCTATTAATAGGTGTCCTACCTGTTGATTTACCTTTAACCTTAAAATGAACCTTTGTCAAAAAGGCATCCCGATTTGTCATCCTAGGAGATACCCTATATTGTAGGAGCATAGAAGGAACCTTACTACATTGTTTAAACATTGAGGAGGCATTGACCTCTTTAATTGAGGTGCATAACGAAATCTGTGGTCCACACTCAAGTGGAATGTCCCTAGCCAAGAAATTGTTGAGGATGGGGTATTATTGGTCTACAATGAAAAGATAGACACATGACTATGTCAAAAGGTTCCTACAATGTCAACAGCATTGGGACCTCATCCATGCTCTAGCTAAAGAGCTTCATCCCACCATTACACCATGGCCCTTCTCACAGTGGGGGCTCGATCTCATCAAAAAAATCACTCCCACTTCATCTAATGGTCATAAGTTCATCATAACCGCCATTGAGTACTTTACCAAGTGGGTTGAAGCCATACCAATGACCTATATAACAGGGAAGCAGATATCAAAGTTCATCTTGGACTATCTCATATGCCAATACAGTGCTCCCCAAGCTATTATCTCAGATAATGGAACACCATTTAAGAATTAGTATGTTCATGATCTATATGAAAATTTCAAAATCCAACATCGCTTCTCTACCCCATACTATCCCCAAGGCAATGGCCAAGCAGAAGCCACAAATAAAACCATTTTAAAGATCCTCAAGAAAACAATCAATGACGCAGGTCATGACTGGCATTTGTAGCTCAATCCCACCCTCTGGGCCTACCAAACTAGCATTTGTACACCCACCAGTGCTACCCTCTTCTCCCTAGTCTACAGACTAGAAGTAGTACTCCCCATTAAGATTGATCTCTCGTCACTAAGAATATCATTGCAAAACCTCATCACAGATGAAGAGTACTGAGTATCAAGACTAAATGAGATGGAGCTACTAGATGAGCGGCGTATAGAGGCTTTAAATAATTTGCAAGTCTATCAGAACAGACTCAAGACGAGCTATAACAAGAAAATTATAAGCAAGAGTTTTTAAGTTGGAGAACTGGTGCTAAAGCAAAATCAGAAGAACGTCTGAAATCCAAACAACAAAGAAAAATTTAAACCCAATTGGTTGGGACCATTTGTTATCACATCAAGCTGTAAGTCAAGGGTATATCAGTTATCAACACCAGAAGGGGAACCTCCGCAGGAGCCCATGAACAACTCCCATCTCAAAAAGTTTTATGCCTAATCTTTTAAGTTATAGAACCAAAAAAATCCAAAAAATTAGAAAATGTCCTAAAAAAATGGTTACCCTGATGAAAACCTGGCAAACAAGCATCTTGGTGACAACAAAAAAAATCAAAAAAGAAAAAAATCCAAAAAAATGAGAAAAAGGATAAAAAAAAAACAAGTAAAGAGAAAAAAACATCCTCTAGTGAAAACCACTTCGGTGGCACTTTGGACAAGTACCTTGGTGAAAACTTGGCAAATAGGCGCCTTGTGTAAATAAGCACTTTCCATCCACTAGGATCCTTACGGCTTGTTCTGCATCATCCATCCATTATGTTTCCATAATCCATTACATTCAGATCTCCATCCATCACCCATCCATTTGACATCTGCATCATAGCTTGGTCCTATGTTTGTATCATGATCCCTCCTAGTACTACTCGGCCCATCCTCAAGGTCAGTTTGTCCTACCTTTATCAAATTATTTTATTACATCACGCTAGGGGCATGTTCTCATTGGATCAGATTTGTGTATATTCTTGAAGTCCTAAAATCAAAAAATTGAAAAACATAAGAAAATCGGAAAAAATCCCAAAATATTCAAAACATATCAAAATCCCAAAAAAGGTCAAAAAGCTAGTCAAAAAAGTAAAAAAAAAGGTTGTCTTGTTGAACTATGGGTCTCTAAGCCTTGAACGTATGCAAGGTTGATCTTTGATCATCCCCCAAGACACTTAGGTCAGTCCTTTAGGAGTCTGCCATAATAAACTGACATTTAATCATCTATATCTTCATCTCTAAATTGGTCAAGTCATTAGTCGAACTATGTGATATTTGTGTTTATAACGTAGGCAAGGCTAATTTTTTTATCATCCCCTGAGGCCCCTAGGATCAGTCCTTAGGTTATTCTCTTGGTCAAAATCTTAGAAAACCCCAAAACATTTGAAAATTAGAAAATCAAAACATTCATAAAATCTTGAAAAATACCAAAAAATAGCCTCAAAACATTTCAAAATTCCAAAAAGATTCAAATAATTGAAAAAATCCATCCACCTCATCTCTCTTGCACCTGTAATAAATTCCACTCATAATAAATGATTATCATCCTCAACCTTTGGTGAAACAGTTGGAAACAAGTCTAGCAGGTTAAAAGTGAAAACTCAATTGTCAAGGTCTCAAGTTTAGGTCAATAAGTAAACAAGTTGGTCAACTCTTTGTGTCAATAGTCTATCATCCAATTAGTCCCAAACCAATCATCTGATATCATGTCCTAGGATGTATCCTTCCTACAATGGGCATTATTTATCTAAAAGAATACTTTGGATAAATGAAATAACATGCCACCATCCACTAACATGTCCTAGGATGTATCCTTCCTACAATGGGTGTTATCTTTTAGCAATAGTTTTGGTTCTTATCCTTAAAAAAATATTTCCTTTTGGTTAACAATATAGAAGAACATCAGCTTGTTTGTTTACTTTATCTTTGTCTTTTGACTTATCTCTTTGCACTCATTCCAATAACCTCTCGATGATGTCCAAACAAATGGATTTAGACAGATAGGAATGGGGCAACAATCATTATCTTTTTTCTACTATGCTCGTTGGATGTTTTTGTAATATAACTTGGAAAATAATTTCTTTATTAGATATGTATGGAGGGTGTTTTAGGTAGATTTTTGACTATTGCATTGATAGGTTATACCTTTCTGTGTTTTGGTCTGAGATGTTTGAAACTTCTAAAGTGCATCCTAGCAAGGTTTCCATAAGTTAGGTGTGAACAAGAATACTCCTATCCATTTTTTGAGTCAAGGTCCATCACACTAAGTGCAACGCCATCCTGGTTCTTTATACCTTGATGCATCATGCTTATGCATGTTATCAAACATAAGGTAAGTGGCCCTTTTAAAATCCCAATTCTTGATAAGAAAATCATCCACTTCTCATCATCATCTCTCATAAAAGTGGCTTGTTGGATCCTCTTGTCATCATCTCATTTCTTATTTCTTCTTTTCCACACTAACATCATGCAAATATAGTTAATCATCATCGCCAATGCATCCACAAACCATTAACATAATGCATATCACATCATATCATATAAGAAACATTTATCATCTCACATGCATGTTCATCATCATAATATACATATGTTAGTCTAAGCATATCATAAAATCATACATTTTCATAAAACATCCATTTCATAATCATATAGGCATCATCACATCATATCATCACTTAAGTAGTTTAGGATAATATAGATTGGTTACTCTAAGCATCTTAAAACCATCTCATTTGCATTATCATCATAACCATCCATCTGTCCATCTTGAACGTCTTTATCACGAGATCTACCCTCAAATCGAATCTTTCACTAGATCTCTCGAGGGGGAAATGTACCAGTGTACTCTCTACTGAGGCATCTGAATTTTTTTTTGAAATTTTTTGATTTTTGACTGTGGAAAATTTATTCTTTGAACCAATGCAACAAGTACATTGCTTCAAAGAGGGGTAAAATGTAGGAATGCAAAAATTTCATTATGCATTTAATTGCATTCATATCAAATCCATTCATCAAATAAATCAAGTCTATTTGATTTATCTCTAAGGTAATCCATTTAAATTAAATAAATCAACTTTATTTAATTTGATCCTAACATCACCCTCTTTGATTAAACAAATCAAATCTTTATTTAATTAAATCTAAAATCATTTTCCATCTCCTTTTGATTTAGTTTAATCCTTAAATCTAAGTCAAATGAGTCAAATCACCTAATCCTCTTTTAAATGAACTAAATTAGGATTAAATCTAATCTAATGCCTCACATTCTCTAAATTTTCCCACTTGCACAAATAAAGGATTTTAATTAATTTATTAAATCCTCATTTTCCCTCAACAAGGCACCTTTGGAGAATATTCCCTCAAGTTTTAAATCTCCCTCCAAATTGACATGTACATCCAACAAGGAATTAATTCTCCTCTTACATGTCCCCCACTTAGCATTTAAGCCCCTTTTTCTCCCTCCAACAAGCCAAATTTGAAATTTGAAAAGGCCAACTAATGTCATTTATTGGTACATTGACCAAAACTTGCACATTCTCTATCCACTCACATTTGGACAAGTGGCTCCTTCCTATTGGTTGAATCTTTGTCCCACATTCACCCATTTTTCATATTTCTCCATCTTATCATTCTATAAATTGGAGGTCTCATTCATCATTTTAACATCCACAATTCATGCAAAGTTACTCTCTTCACATTGAGAGCTGATTTTTTCCACTCCATCTTCAAGGAATTTTATCATTGAGCTTGTCAAGGGTTGGGGAAGGGTCACTTTTCACAACAAAGTGACACCAATCCACTCTAGAATAGGTGTGCATTATGTTTCTTTCATGCTTCCAATTAGTTTGTTTTGTTATCTTGTTTGAGATGCATTATGCATTATTTCATAGGAGTATTTATGCATTTACATGAACTAACCTCATTACTAACTAGTGTTGGAGTTTAAGCTTTGTGCAAATTTGTAGGTACTCACAATAATATTTTTTATTATGAAAATTGATTATCTTTTATGATTTTTGGTCCATGAAGTTGTTTTAATGATAAGTATATGATGGGGAATAATGTGCCGGTTTTAATTTATATAAGTAAGGCTTATAATTTGTGTGTAATGAAAGGTTATATTTGAACGATTCTTTTATTATGGTTTGGTATCAAGGAATATTTTTAGGTTGAATATCTTGATTTTGTTATGGGATTCTTCGATTTCCAAAGGCTAAGGAACCATTTGAATGAGTTTTTTATTCTATTTAAGTCATGAAGATCATTTTTTTTAAATGTATTGTTTAATAGCCATGCACGTTGTATTTGATTACCTATGTGGTAATTTAATAGAGTGATCCCATAATAGTGGTTTACAATTTTTGGCCTAACTAGACACTGAAATTATTATTTTTAACTAAATCTTCACATTCGGGCACCTATAGCGGCTAAACCATGAGGAATTTGAAGATGGTGCCAACTAGAGTCTCATCAAATTTTTTCTGTAGATTCTAAAATTATTTTTTTCAAAATTTTTGGAATCAAATTGCACTTCCTTTTCCATATCCCACGAAAATTGATTTTTTCAGAAAACAATATTTTTAAAAAGTGACGTACACCGTATAATGCATAACTTTTTTTCTGTGAAGGATAAAATTATAATTCTTTCAAATTTAGATTTGTAACTCTGATATCCAGTGCTTCCACTTAGTTAGATAGTTTTTTTATTGAATATTTTTTCCTTAATCAAGTTTCAAAGTCAAACGAATTACAATTCAGACACAACACGACCATATAACGCATAACTTTTTTTGTATATGTTAAAATTTTATTTTATTTTATTTGTTGGATCAAAGACTTCAATATCTAGTGCACTCATATTTTTCATTTTTTTTTTGATAATATTCTATTTTTCCACATGTGACGAACAAAGAAATTAATTTTCGATAAAAAACCTATGTTAAATAAAACTTAAAAAAAAATACATAACAAAACCAAAACATATTAAAATTATATTCATTGGATAGCTTGTTCTGAGGAATACCATAATCATTTGAAATAAATTTTCAATGAATTCATTTGATCCCCCAAAAGCTAAATCAAAAGTGATTTTTTATCATCATTTTGATAGGTGTAAAGGACACGCATTTATAGGTATGGTTGAAAACTAGCAAGGTTCTATCCAAGGGGGTTTGATCTAAGGTGATTTGATCAAACCCTCTTCAATTCGAATCCTTAAAATGGAACTTTTTAAGGCTTAAATCATTATATTTTTTAAAAATATGTGATTTCAGCTAAAATTCGTTCCTCTTAGGAATTGTAAACCACTATTGTGACAGAAATTTAGTACTAGTCTAATCATGATTGGATTGTGGTCAAGATTCAGTTGGTTTGTGTATTATGGTTATCTTTTGGCTTAATAAGTGTTATGATATTGTAAAAGGAAGAGTGGCTTTCGTTAGAGTTTGGTACCCAAAGTGGTAGCCAGGGTAACCTATCAGAAGTTATTAATTCAGTGAAAACATTAATAAATGTACCTGAGGTTCATTAAATAATAATTCGGATAATTGGAATGATTCGCCTAGTGCCTTAATTCTTGTATAGATTAAGGGTAGGTTTAGATGGCCTGCAATGGAATGGTTGATCACTTTGTCCTCTCAAAAAGTGAATCAGTTCCACATAAGTTTCTTTAGGCGTCAGGAATTGGTAGAGATTAATGGGGTAACTCATGATGAGGGCTGGTAATCTAGGAAAATTCACTAGGGTAACCTAGAACAACTGTGTGATGACACTCTTATCCTTATACAAGTTTTGAGGTCTCTTATGTAGAGTCACCTTTTGTATTGTTGTTGCCTCTGGGAGCTTGTTAGTGATCATGTGATTTCATACTGTCATGTCATTATGTGTTTGTCAGCCATGTGATGTCATGTTCTATTCTTATGTATGTTGTTTGATTGATATGTGGACCTAATATTATCTCCTATCACGGAGGGAGTGAACCTTCGGGTTGCACGTGGTTGAGAGGAAACCATTCTATTTCCTCCATTGGGTCCTCTTACAAATGTTGTTATACTTGTATAACATTTTACCTGGGACAGGTTCTTGATTCTTCATTGTTTATGATGTTGGACACTAAGTGTACTCATGAACAAGGCCAACAAATGTGATATGTTCTTCATATTTATTGTATTTTCTCTTGGTGTCTATGAGAGAACTTTTGTAGTGATATTATGTAATATGAGATTTATTATAATCTCACTTGGTGTAATCTGATTATGTAACTTGACTTTATAAATTTTATGAAATTGGATCATTCATGAATATGATATGTACTTATGTTTTAGGAATTTTATATTGACGTGATGTTCTTATTTGTAAATGTTTAAGTAATGTCATCTTGGAATCCTAAGAACATTTGTGTAATCAAATGACTTTAAAAATAAAAATAAAAATAAAAATTGATTAATTGTTACTTTATGCTTTTTTTTAATGGATTCCTTGGCGGGGCGTTACTTTATGCTTTGTTTGAATGGCACTTCAACTAGAATCACATCGTGGTAATTGGTATAGAGAAATTGAAGCATATGGTTTTTCCATTGGAATAAAAGGTTGAATCTAGAAATTGGCATGAGAGAAAAAAAATGTCTTCAATTGGTATCAGTCAATGTAGGAGCAATGTCCCTTTTTCATTGCTAAGGAGAAGTGAAGGTTGCAGCATCATGGTGACCTAAGGCAAGACATTCATGCCCAAATCATTTGAGTGTGACCCTTTTCCATTGATGTCAAAGGGGGAGAAACTTGTGCAATTCCTCATAAGTGTGAGCAAATGAGAAGGTACATCAAAGGTGGAGAATTGAGAGCTTAGATGTTATCCACATTTAGTAGTAGATCATTAGAAGTTTGAGCATTAGGTTTTTCCATTAATGGCAAAGGGGGAGATTGTTGGTATAATGTTTTCATTGATGTAAAAGGAGGATCAGAGGAGAGATGGAACTAATCCTATATAGGAGATGGTTGGCATGATGAAAGAGGATCAAAGATATGAGATATGTTAGAACTAGTTTTGAGAGGAGAATGTTGGTGTTGATGTCAAAAGGTGTCATTGATGTCAAGTAGAGATAAGGAATGGAATACAGTAAATATGGTTCTTGAAGTATGTGGATTAGCTATTGGTGTAGAAGAAAAAATTGATCAAAATGTTGCAAAGATGAAAAAAATGTTCTCATCTCTTGACAATAAGTTCTTCTAGGTATTTGATAGCAAATTTGGTGCCAGATTCGATATCTATTTCTCAAGGGAATTCCAGAGATGTTCTCTATAGGTCCAAAAGTTGTAGTATGCATTCAAAATGTAGTTTTTTATGCTCTTGGGTGATGCTAAGGTTTATCAGTTAAACCCTAAGGTTGTTGTAGTCATGGTGCCTTAACAAATTTTTGATCTCGACATTGGCTACTTGTTGTAGGTTGCAGGTTGCAAGTAGTTCAAGTAATGACTTATGTCATTGGTGTCATATGGGAAACCGTCCCCTTTGCCTAGCTCTTAATAGTTACACATCTACTTGCTCATGGAGACAACACCTTATCAGAGTGAGTTACCATGATGTCCCCTTGACATGGTGATAATGGATTGATCAAAGGTTGTGATTACAACTTGGCAATCTGACGGCTATCGCTATGGGTCTTTGCATCATGACTAGGTATTTATGTATGCCTTTGGTTTGCATAATGAGTGATGGAGTACAATAAATGGCTATAAGAAAGAAGATCAAATGGTGCACAAAGTCAGTAGTGGGTCCTAGATATGACATCAATAGTGTACACATGGCCTTGGAGAGAACTGAAAGTGATGACATGTGCTCTAGGTTGGCAAAGCTTTTTCTTGCATCGGGGTGATAGTTAGAGCTTGGGTAGACCTTATGCCTGGTCCCTTTGACATCTTGATGGGACCACATCAGGGTAAGAGGTGAATTCCAAAAGGAGATTATTTATTGTCCCTTCAATGAAATGATGAAGTTGGATTGAGGTGATAGTGGTGATTCAAAGAGTTGATAATTTAAGTCTATTCAACACAATGATGAATGGAAGAAGGTGTGGCGTGGCATACAGGTGGGGAAATGTGGTTAACCGACATGTCATATTACATACAAACAAGGGTGAAATGTTGTTTGTGGAGAATGACATCTCTAAGGTTCATCAAATGGACTGATGGACATCGGTGAGACTTGTTAAAATGTCCCATCGATATTCTGATAAGAGATCGATCATAGAGATAGGTAAGTTTCAGAAAGAGTTGGTGTTGTGTCCCCTTGACATGATGAAGTCACGATGATAGAAGATAAATAGTGTCATAGTTGTACTTGATAGGTTGATGATGGAGTGTGATGGAAAATAAGGAATTGATACATGTCAAGGATGTGTATGATAGGTGGTGCTAACTCTTCATTATGGAGACATATGAAGATCAATCAAATATGATAGTCAATCTATTTGATATTCCAAAAGAGTTTCATAGAAGAGAATTCACCTTATCAGAACAAGTTGATCTCATGTCCCCTCGACCCAACGAAGTCATGGTGAACATCCACGTAGGACCCAATATGAAGGTGACATCGATGGATGATGATGTATACTAGCAGGTTTCCAAGAGTGATTGTTTGATATACTAATTTGCATCATTGTTATGAGTTATATGGCAATGACATGCATGAAAAATGGTGATGTGGGACTGTGTTCTTAACAAGTGGTATCAAAGACAAAGGTGACGAGTGTGGCAAAGATGTTAGTCCCTTTCATAGAATGAAATGTAGCAATATGCTTTGGCCTTTAGGATTGAACCCTAAAATTGATGGCACATGATTAAAGGTGATAGATCTTACGGTGATGTTTTAAAGTTATGAATGTTGAACGATGGATCTTGGTGTGGAAGAGAAGATTGACGATCAATATTCAAACATGAGGATGTCAAATGGTCATGTTTATGTGAATAGGGTTTTGACTAGTAACTGACATAGAGGAAGGAATTTATTGGTCCAACTGCACCTATGAAAAATTTCAGTGAAGATTTGATCTATTAAGTGGCATCATAGTTGAGAAAGGAGATGAAGATCAGACTGATTGAATAGAAGAATGCAACATTAAATGCATATCTAATTCTAGGGTTTGACAAAGAGTCGATTTGGGGAAATTCCCTATGATAGAATTTAATGTGGAGGTGGCTCGATGTAGAGGTATGGAAATATATGGTAAACCCTATCAAATGTCTTAATGATGAGTTGGACGATGGTGCAAGGCTCAAGGTGGACTAGTCATTAGATAGTGAAGATAGTAAGTATGGAAACCATAAGAAAATATTTGAGATGATCTAGATGGTGCTACACATCACGAGGTACAGACAACAAGTCAATATAGAAAAAAGACAATATGATATTGTCTAAGTGTTGTATCTATTGTAAAAGTGTAGATTCTACAATTGTAGAGTGTGCTGAATAGAGTCATGTAGCTAGGTATGTAGCAGAGGAAGTGTGATGAGAGAGTAGTGTAGTAGAAAGAGTATGCACAATCAAAATGAGTAGAACCTAAACAATATAGAGATTCAAATTTGGGTTAATATTAAGAGAGTTATAACCAAGATTATTTTAAGTTTAGAAGAGAGTGTAGAGAAAAGAGAGAAGAGAAGTGTAGAGTAGAAGGAGCAAAGAAGAGAAGAGAAAAGAGAGAGTAGTGAAGAGAAGTGTAGACATATGTGTTGTTGAGATTGTAACATCAACAACAAGGAGTAAGTTGTAGTGGTTGCAATGCATAGTTGATCAGTTGCAAAGTAAGTTGCAACATAGAACTATGTTTAATAGAATAATTTTTAATATTTGCATTGTGAATTTTATTAGTTGGTGTCATCAGATAACTAAGTTGGTGCTCAGTGTAGGGGATTGGAGTCTCCTTGGAGTTGGTGTTTCTTTAGGTTGGTGCCCTAAACATTATAACAAAATATTTCTATATGAGGCTAGATTAGGATCGTAGATATTAGCAACATTTCTCACCATGGTTTTTACCATCTTTGGTTTCCCACGTACATCTGGTGTTATGTGATGATTTTGTGTGCATTTCTTGTTATCTTTATGTGTTTATTTAATCTACACATTAAAGGCTTAAGTAAACCGCACTAAAGTATTTGGAGCTAAAATGAATTAATTTGCACTAAGGTTTTAAGGGATAGATTTTAATATCTACTGATTCACCCCCCCTCTTGGTAGATTATTTTCTTCCAACAGAGAAATGGGGAGGTGCATAAAAATGGGGTATGATGAACCAAATGGGATCTATCTCTCTTAATTTCATTAGGAAATGAGATCCACATAAAGAATTTTCTTATAACCCTTAAGTGAGTCAACTCCAAATGTGAACTTCATATTTCCTTATGTTTGAAGGACGAGGGTTAGGTTCACCAGGAACTTTTGGGGAAAGATTAAAAAATAGAAAAATAACCCAATCATTCCAAATTAAACTTGAAACAATGATATTAAACTCAAAATAAGCAGAAACATAAATCAAAACTCGGATCAAGGAAGGGAAAATCTCTTTTTATTTTTCACCAAAAGTTAGTTTATGAAGTTGATCTGAGACTCATTCTACAATGGGCACAAATTTTTCCACTATCAAGGTTTTTTTTCCACTTCTAAGAGGCTCTGCTAATATTTGAATCTTCCAATTCATCCAAGTGACGGTGTCAGAATGTTGGAAATAGATTTTTGTAGATAAGTTTCTATTAGATGACAACTTTTATGACAACTTTTGCAACTTTATCAACTTCTTCAAATTTTCTCTTCAAGAGATCTTCAAGCTTTCTTCCACCTATATTTTCTTTTGGGTGAACAGGGGTTTGCCTCAGTCAAACCCCATTTTGGTAATCAAACCTTCAAATGAAAAGAAACATGAAAGAGGGAATGAAAAATGAACAAAGCTATGTTACCACTCAACAAACCCTTGAATAAACCTTGGAATATAGATCTATAAATTGCATGAAATGACCTCAATGTATGTGGATCTTGAACTTTGAATGTTTCTTGAAATAGTGCTTTCTATGCTTGATTTGATCATAAAACCTACATCACAATTTTAGCTCCAAAAACATGCATGATGCAAGAATAATTTTATATGACAAATTGGATCTTGAATGCTACAATAAAACTCTAATAAATCTACTCTTGAATTCTCTTGATGCTCTCCAAAATTCTCTTGAATTTCTCTTGTGGGGTCTCGTGAAATTTTAATGTGAAACATAGTGAAATAACCTTATATTTATATGTATGTATTCTTTATTTCCTAAAATTCAAATATCACAAGCCGACATTGAATCACATACTTGAAATCATTAAAATACCACCAAAAATATAATTTAAATTTAGGTCTTAAGGTCAATGGAGGACTGATTGACCCATGGGAGAATGGGTCCTAGGTCCCCAAACCTAGGACACACATTGCTCATTGTGAAGTGTTATGTTAATTCATTAATAAATGATGGGTTTCCTCTTTCAAAAATGTAATTAAATAGGCTTGGAAAATGAATTAAAGGGACAATTAAGGCATAATTAAGCTGAATTAATTAAGGGAGCCCTAAATAAATGTGAAAGTGTAAAGGGATACACTTTACTACACTAAATTAACAAACGATTAAGCCCAAATTAACTATGAGGACCAAAACAAGTGAAAAAATATAAAGGGATACATTTCTCGTCATTATATCACCAATATTCAATTATTTAAAAGAAGTTACCTTTCTCAAACCAGCTACTAAAAAACTAGAGCTCATATTTGAAAACTTACAGGTAGATATATAATCCTAGCAGATGTCTTATATAGGCATTCCTTCAATGGACTGTTGCTTTAACAACTTAAATCATGAAAAATTCCTATAGCCCTTGAGGAAGCTCATGCTCATTCTTGTGGGGGCATTTTGGTGGAGGATTATTAGTTAAAAAGTTAATTTTCATAGGATATTATTCATTTAACATGGAACAATATTGTTTTTTATTATATCAAGAGGTGTCACAAATGTCAAGAGCATAACAATTTTTTTTATACTCCTACATGTGAACTTTGTACCCAATTTCTTACTTGGTTATTTTTCATTTTGGGTTCTAGATCTCATTGGAAAAATTTCCCCTCCTTCCTCTTCTTAACATAATTTTATAATTACTATGATATATTACTTCACAAAGTGGGTAGAGGCAATTCCTCTTTGTTCCATGACTGTTGAGGAAATCTATCATTTCATCTTAGAGAACATTATTGCTAGATTATTTCTTTCATCTATATTAGTTTCAAATAATGGGACAACATTTAAGAACAATGAAGTAAAAGATTTCTTGGAAACATTTCATATTCAACACTGTTTTTCAACACCATATTACCCACAATCTATGGTCAAGCGAAAGAAACAAACAAAAACCTTAAATAAATCCTACATAAAATAGTAAGTAAACATAATAAGGATTGGCACACTCAATTGTCTTATGTATTGTGGGCTTATCGCACAAGTATACAAACATCAATAGGAAACACACCTTATAGCCTTCTTTATGGTATTGATGTAATTATACCCTTAGAGTTAATTCTCCTTTATTACAAATTTCTCTTAGGGGCCTCATTGATGACAACAAAGAGAAATGATTACAACTACTAGAAATGTTTGATGAACAACGTATAAATTCTCTCGAGAATCTCCAAGCTTACTCTAAAAGAATGCAACACAGTTACAATAATAATGGAATTCCTTGCTTATTAAACAAAGGGGATTGAGTATATTTGTGCAAATTTAGTATATGAAAATCAATGTAATGTTAATGCCATCCTAGGTAAAAAAGGATAGTTTACTTTGAATTGGTTACGACCTTATGCAATCATTGAAATTTATGGGTCTAGAGCATATAAACTAATGGAAATGGATGGCACACTTCACAAAGAACCTATCAATGTTGTATATTTGTGCAAATACTACACTTAACATCCCTTTTGAATATGTATATTGAATAATTTTCTTAAATTAAGTAGATATTTTTCTATTTTATATCACATTGCTTCATTCTTGACAAACATTCTTGGTGTATCTTGGATTATATAAAGAAGTCTTTCATTAATTTTAATTATTACTTTATTTTGCATGTTATTCAACCATCTTTGTGTTATGTTAAATTACAAAATTACATGCACTTAATTTATAAATTAGATCATAAGAAGAATCTATTTTGACATATCATGCTTAGTAAGATAACAATTAGATCATGAAGACATTTATTAAATAATCTTACCAAGATTGTTTAGTAGATCACATTGACATCTAAAACGAAACCAAGAACTCTTGGAAATAAAACATGCTGATATATATAGAAGATTATAAAGATTATATACATGATCACCATAGTAATAAAATGTGGTGTGATATAGCACAATACACCTAGTGAGTCCTATGGCTACTAGACTCCTCGATAACTAGTTTCAGCACATCAGGAGATAGTAGAGTAGGAGTGGCTCATAGAGCTCATTTGATATCAAAGGCCTCATACCTCACCTCTAGCTATACCCTCACATACGAGTGCTAAAATATGTTCCTATTCTCTCTAATCACTATCCTCTCAAAGTCTAGTAACCTCCACTAACAACTTGTTGAGTTCTGATTGCATGAAATCCTATGCCTCACTCTCGAAAGGAACCTGGGTTTCTTGAAGATCCTCATATGTAGTCATAAGCCCCTCATAAGTAGCTCTAATCTCCTCATGTGTGGATCTTGATTCCTCCTCCCAAGCTATGAACTAATTTATCATCCTCATAGCATCACAATGAACTATCCTCCATCTCACTAAGGGCTCAAATATGTCATCATGGTGTCCTATGCTAGGTGGTGGCCTATACTCCACTTGTACTACTTGATGTGGGGGCATAGGTGGTGTCATATCTGTAGTGATTCCACTGAAGAAGTCTAGCTGCTCACATGTCCCCACTGTAAGAAAGAGAGAATAACTTAAGTCAAAATAAAATTAATGCATGGTTAAAAACATAAAAGAGATAAATCACATTTCATCACCTAGATCACCAATCTACAAGACAAGATATTGATAGGTGTGGAGATGAAAAACCTAACCCTTCTACTTGTCCCTCCTTGTGCTTAATTGGCTTGATTTTACTTTAATTTAATGTTACAATGTGGCCCACACATTCACATTAGGTCTTGAATCTTTATGAATCATTAAGACTTTATGATGTCTTGTAAAAATGTTTTGAAGTGTTGTAACACATTTTCACACTTTTCTAGAATCTTCTTACTATAATTCATCTACATACCCCCTTTGTATGACTTACCAAGTCTTATTTTAAAGTGTTTTAAAGTCTTGTAACAAAATTTCACACTTTTCTAGGCTTTCCATCAATAAATACACCTTTCTTATCCTTTATTTGGCCCCTTTATGCACTTACAAGCCTTAAGTAAGTGTATTTTTAAATATAAACCTGAAAAACATCATTTAAGACAACTTAATTCCCGACACCCATTCATATGCCTTGAGTGGGACTCATTCGCCATTAGGGGTGAATGAGTCCCTCTTGGCATAAAAATCAAAATAAATTCAAATTATTGACAGATTTTTTATTTCTTAAGAGCTAAGGTTAGCCTGTAATGTTGTATTTTTTAGAAATTAGGGCATAATTGTGTATAAATATATTCATTTTAAACCCCATTCATTCAAGTATTCATTCATGCATTCAATCCATCATAGCATTCAAGCATTTAAGCATCTTGGACCAACATATCTTCAGACTTCCACTCAAGGGTTTCATGAGTTTATGACATTGCATGTTATTTTTGATCATTCTCTCTTTATTTATTTCATTTTTAAGGGTTTGATTACCAAACTGGGGTTTGACTAAGGTAAACCCCTATACTCTAACCCTTAAAACTTTTTCCCCTCTTTGCATGTGTGTTTTGCAGGTCTTGTATGCATATTTGTCAAAGAGATAGGTCTTAAAAGTGTCATCAAATTGTTGAAGATCATTCAATGTCAAAAAAACCGTATTTGAAGCTTGGAGAACACTTTCCCATCAATTTTTCTAGATTCGGATCCGGTAACTTGTCAGGCAGAAAAGTGCAGATCAGGACCCACAGAGTTGACCCTTGAATTTTCAAAAATTTGCAGGTGGAATAATTCACCATCTATGGTGAATGATTCCCACTACCAAGCTAGGAAAAGTGGTTTTTGAAGTTTTATGTTCCCGATATCCTGAAACCTATTTTGGCATTTTTCACTAGAAACAAGACTAGTTCGCCACCTATGGTGAATAAGTCCTAGTGGGCTTCAATAGTAAACTTTGTAGCATTCCAGAACCTCTCCACATCAGCTTTTAGTCTCCAGTTGCACCTCATTTAGTTTCATTACATTTTGTTATTGTTTGTTTATGTTTTTAGTTCTTTTTGCATATCATAGCGTGTTTTCAAACACTTTGCATTTCTTAGTTTTGCATAACAAATCAATCTATTTTATCAGTCCTTTTCATTTAGATCATCTCATCTAAGAATATTTCATCCATATTACATTAATCTTGAGTGTGAAGATAGCCAGTTTTTACCCTATCCCTTTCCTTTTAGGTGAAAAACCCTAGAAGTGAAAGAGAACATTAGGGTACCAAAACCCATGTTTACAATAGGATGCAAGAGGAACAATATTTGGACTCCTCACATGAGTAGGAAGGGTGGTTCATGTAGGAGGGCTACACTCTTTGTGCTCATTAGATGGCATGCCTATTGTAGCCACTATCTATACTCAGGTAATGCAAGGGTGAAATGTCAATATCTCATCAAGGGAATCCATGGCCTCTATTGGCTCCACTCTCATTGGTTGCTAATCCTCATTTACATCCTCTATCATATCATCATCTTTAGTGTCACCATTCACGATTGCATCCTATCTCTCATCTTTGTGACTTAAAAGAGGTTTAGCGTCACTTGCAAGGTGATCATCAAGGAAGCTGTTCGGAAGTTATGCTATTGTCCACCATCTCTCATAGCCTACAGTGGTTCCCACATCATCCAAATTAGATGTTGGATGTACATCCTAGTCATCATCATTTGAGTCACTAAAATCAACGTCGTTGATGGTAAGATGATGAATGTCTCCTAGATGGGTAGCACTGCATGTAACTCTCAAGTATTAAGGTTGTGGCTTAGGTGCTACCTGAACCTATCTGAATTGATACATAATGTGATAATAATAAATGGCATAATAATATATTCATATCTTCCAACTAATAATCTATCTTGTTGCATCTTAGTAAGCTATCATTTATTGTCTAGCCACTGTGGTATAGTCCTATATGGTCTCCATGCTATATCGCCCTCCTCTAAGTGATCAAACTAGACTATCTAGTGTAAAATATCTCTTCACTACTAGGGTCTTCTTAGTGTATAGCTATAGGATCTCGGATAACAAAGGGCTCGTATAGTAGGAAAACCTGTTTGTCTCGTGCATGTGACATGCTCAAAGTTCAACACCTAAAGAAGTGTACAATGAAGTATACTTGAAGCTCGCAATAAATAAAGCAATCAAGATCATAATAAAGATGGGTGAGCATATTGTGGCCCATCCATATATGATTTGATGCTGGTTCATAGAATGAATGGTATGAATGAGGACTCCCTCTAAGTGTCTGCCTCATCCATTAGGTACAATGCTAGTGTAATAGTAAAACACAAAATCTACAAAGCAATGACTAGCAAGCATGTTGAAGCCATTGGAGCTCTATGTGAACCCCAATATAATCAAGTGCAATAGGAAAATCAATACAGTACTAAATTTTATGTCTCATATATGGACATGTGCGATCTTCCTCTAGGTGGATGATCTCACATCAGATGAGTATCCTAAGAATCTAATGTACATCATCCAAAGTCACTATCATCTCCCCTATTGAAAGATGAAAAGTGCAAGTATCTAGGTCCCATCTATCTCCCAATGCCATCAACATCGCATCGTAATACCTCATGGGTGGAAAATGAGGTATATCCAAAATAGACTAGTACCATAAAGTGTCTCCTCCTTAGTTAGCAAGGTAACCTGCTCACAAAGTAAAGAGAACAGGTGTCCTCCTAATCACTATCACATGTGGTTGAATCTGAAAGAAGTAAAGGAAATCATTAGTAACATTTCAAAAATAGTCAACCAAATTTTTAATAGCAAAAGTAAAACATCCCTTGGACATTCTACCCAAAATAGAACAAGGTCGCATTTTCGGAATGGGGTCTAGGACAAGGTCACCATTTTAGAACATGGTCTCCAAAATGGTACAGGGTCTCCATTTGGGGATGGGGTCCTCATTATATTTGAAAAAAGGTGTAAATAATACAAAATGTAAAGGAAAATCATAGGAAGATGGTAATAGGAACTCACCTCTAGCAAGATGTGGTTGTCTACAATTCTAGATGATATAACCTCTAATCTCAGGGGCTCATAGTTTGGACCTATTTTAGTGACCTTCAATTCTTCCATTTCTACTCTTTCTAAATAGGCCCTAATTCCCATTATTATGCATCCCAAGACATAATTTTATCATTTTTTGACATTGAAACATGCATTGAATAAATACATTCAAACATAAATGTGCCTTTGATCATGTGCATCCTTAACATTTATGTTAGGACCCATTTTCCCAAGGGAAAAAGGTTCCCCTTCAAGTGTTAGGACTCATTTTTTAATATTTTTTTAGAAATCTTTTAATGATTCAAATTCAATATGCACTTGTCAGCTATCAGGATCTAATTTTCAGGAAGTTAGAGAAGAAGCCTACGAAACCTAATCTTTTTACCATTTCAAAATAGAAGAGATCAAGATTGGAAAGAGAATTTGAAGAGAATGGAGATAACATTCAAGAAAATTTGAAGTCTTGGAGCAACATTATTTATATTTGTTGGTCTTAAAGCTCATTTTTTAAGATTTGATCAGCCATTGTTCATGATTGAAGGTTGATGCCAATGGTTAAACATGATGGATTCTAGGTTTGGGAGATGCATTTGGCCATTTCCCATACCCTAATGACTTGTTTTCTAATGTTACCATCTTCAAGCTTCATTCTACTAACAACCTAGATCAAGGTATCATTGTACTTCCAATCTATTTTAGGTGTTTTGACCTCTCCCTAAGTGAATCTTGTCATTTTCATATAGGAATCATACTCCAACACACTTGAGTAGGGTTTATTTGCATGTTATCTCATAAAAATCGTAGATACACTTAAGGTTAGGGCTTACATACTATCATTTATCAAGTCATTGTCATTTATCAAGGTTTAATTACCAAATTGGGGGTTTGACCAAGGAAAACCCCCATTCAAACAAACAAATATTTTCTATTTGCAGATTTATTGAGGTATAGATCCAAAAATGAAGATTGTAGGTACAAAAGTAGAGTGCAAACAAAGGGCTACAACTTTAGTTCTTTATAGTTTTGGAAGGGACTACCATGATCCATTCACCCTAGGGAAAACCTGTCCTTCAGTAGATCTCAAATCCTACTTTTGGTGATTGGTACATGTGTCTTTACCCTTCTTTGATCTACCTACAAATTGTTGTTTTTGTTTTTGTACTTTCAAGAATTCGCATTTCATGTTCTAGGTCCTATAGTTTATTTAGTTTAAGCATTTCATATATTTTCAATTTAATTCCAAACCTTACCTATTGTCCCGAGGAAGTGAGATTGAGGTCTAATTGACTGACCTTTGAGGTTGAAAGTCAATCTCTACTCCTTGTGATCTATTTCCCAATGAGTTTCCTTTGGGAGAAGGATAAATGGAGAAAATACCCCTTATTCATTAAGGAATGCCTTTCCCCACATTTCAAGTCTAATATACTAGAACCTATGATTGCTTTCTTTAAATGGTTACATATGGTGTAAAACTACCTTTTAAGCTTTCCTCTTTAGTTTTGAGCATATGTTCAATATGTAAACAACCTGAAAGCATTAGACATATCTTCTTTGAATGTTTGTTTACTATAGAGATTTGGAACATGTTTTTGGCTAACCTTATGGGATAGGGGGACAAAGGTAAGACAAATTGGCAAGAGATTATCTTTGGTTTTGTAGAAGATTTAACTATGGCATACATTTTGTTTTGGCTTACTTTATCATCTAATATCTTATGGGAAATATGTAAGGCTAGAAATGAGGATATTTTTTAGGGTACTAGGAGGGTACTTAGTGAGTCTTTTAGAAAACTCATTCACAATATTGTTGTGCAAGTAACCACTATGAAGATCTCAAAGGACAAACTTGTGAAGATAGTAAAGGAAGGAACTATGGATTTCAACAGGACAAAAGTTTAAGTTGGAGGGCTTTGGAAGCTCAATATAGTTGATAATACACATTCATGAGATGCTTTTTAAAATTTCAAAAGGAATACAATAGATTACCTACAAGTGTCAGATGACAAAGAGGTAAGCAACCACCACAAGGGCAGATCAGCCATAATTCCACCAAGACAGCAATAAGAAATGAAGCAATAGATCAAAAACGAAGCATATAATATTCTGAAAAAATGGTTTTATTTTATTATGCAAACAAGTCATTGTAAAAGATTAAATTCTTTCGTGTTATCATGTAATGGTAAATATATCTCAGCAGAGCTAGTAGCTAAACACTCTATAGTTTGTATTTTACTGTGTATATATGACCCTGTATGGCCTGTCCTACTAATGACTGGGCAATCCTTTAAATTTACAATAATTAAGAAAAATAATATATGAAAAATGGGAACTTATCAATGGAATTGAAAATGAAACGAACTTATATACATGTTCTTTACATGAAAAGTCACTATTGAAAGGCTTTCTAAAATTTGTCCCTTCGAGTTTAAAAAAGCTTGATCCTTTAATCTGATCAATTCCATCCTCATTGTATTCCGCTTTCAGGGCGATTCGAATCTTGCTGTCAGACGAAGAGTTGGATAAGACAAAAGGCGGAATTATTTTGTCCTGAGAGAAGCTTTTCTGGTTTGCTCGATGCAGATGTTTAAGACTCTGTCATCAGGAAATAGGTGGTTCCTGCCTAGTACCAAGTCCATAGAAGTCAAGACAGCCAGAAAAAATACCATCGCTATGGAAGCCGAGCACAAAAGTAATGCTAAACTCCGAGCGATTGGGTGCTTTACTTCCTCTGCATATTTGATTGTAGCCACTGATGTTATTGTCATAGGATATGCGAATGCCCACCAAATAACTGAAAAGCTCCTGATCGTATCTCGGAATAAATGCGCTCTCACTATCTGCAAAACGCACCAAAGGAAAAGACAGGTAAATTATTATTTCTGTTACATTCACGGAGATCTAAATCAATCGTAAAAACTAACAATACTTACCAAGGCTGAATACAAGAAAAGTGAGAGAAAAAGAAGCATCTTGCAGACCGTATCAAAGGATCCTGAGATTCCCTGCCATGTCACGCTTGCAGAGCTCGGACCAGCAATGAATAGAAAGAACACGGGGGTTATCTTTCTGGAAACCGTGATGTCTGAGGAGAATCTCTGATACAGTGTGACGAAAACAACTGCATAGTGAACTAATCCCACCGTAAAGAAGAACATTGCAACTTCCTTCCAATCGACTCTCGTTGCTAATCGAGCAACCACGAAGTTCCCAATAACTGATAAATATGTAGAAGGATTTGCGGTTCGAGCAAGAGATCTTTTTCCTCTGGTGAACCATTGACCATAGATTTTGACCTCCATAACTATGATGGGAGCCATGAATATACAATATACTACTGGGCGCACATTATAAGGCGCTATGTCTGAAGGAAGTCCCATTCTTAATAGCATGCACGCTATCCAGGGAACAAATAAGTAGTTCACCCTTACCCGATCGCGGTACTCCATGCGAACAGTATCAAAATAAAACAAACATTTCAACATATATGCTCCGGATATGAGCAAGAAGCTTATTAAGGCAAGCAACCATATTCCCAGTGTGAAATGAGTAGGAAGCTTGAAAGTTAAATGAATAAACGACGTGGAGTCTCCGTCCAGAATTTTCCAGAGAACAGTCTGACTGGTGAGGCCGAGACATATGTGAAAATGACCGGAATGTATCCTTAACAAGAAGGGTACCTTTTCTTTCCTTTCGGAAGCTTGTTGGCGCTGCTATTCAGCACAAAAAGAAAAGGAAAATAACATAATTAAGATACAGTCTAGATTAAATTAAAAAAATAAATAAATCATGTTTTATGCATTACCTGCTGATTCGGCAAACAACGCTTGCCGATGCATGGATAATCTAATGAAGGAACTCCGAGTATTTTAGCATTTGCCTGAGGCGAGAGAGGCCAGCTAAAGGGGATTTGTCTTTGAAGAAATGAAAGCCTGCGAAGGCTATCATTCAGACAATCATCCTCATAGCTCCTTTTCATATAATTTTCCGTTCGCAGCTCACCATTTGAAAACCTTGCAGAGGCTCTCTCGATCTCAGACTGCGAAGAAGGGTGAAGCTCAGGACCAATAGTATTTGATTGCTGCGATGTACTATTGATTAAGTGTAATCATCGTTGTTTGTAGATGTATCTATAATCTAGTGAAAGACTCTTCAGTATTCTTCTATTTGCCGGAGGCGAGGGAGGCCAGCTAAAGGGGATCTCTCTTTCCGGAAATGAAAGCATGTGAAAGCTATTACTCAAAATATCATCATCATAATACCTATTCATATAATATTCTTGAGGCAGCTGCCCATTTGAAAACCTTGCAGAGGCTTGCTGGATCTCAGATTGTGAAGAAGTGTAATACTCATGATCAGTTGTATTTGATTGCTGCACTGTCCTATCGATTAAGATTTGTGGATCCATCACTTCATTTTGAATGTTACAGTGAACTTACAACAGTGTACAAGAAATTGGCAAATTCATTCGCTACAAATTCAACCCAACAAACACTAATTGAATCGTTTTGTTTTTCGCAAACCAAATCTAGTTTGAATGCCAATTGTATCTCGGAATCCTATAAGCTATTGCAATTAATGAATCCCCACATTAACTACATTCATGAATCTCAAGGCGCCATTAAATAATACTACTTCTTGAGTTGTGATTAACAATTCATTTTTTTCTCGCTTGTTTGGAAGAGGATGGAGGCTCCTCAGACGTTTATCTCGTCTATCATGTCATTATCGGCGACTTTATATTATTTAATACTCCTCATCATGTTTCTATCGAGTGACCTATTCATTCAAACAAATAACCTAATACGTTAACTAAAAATAGTGCCAATTCTCTGAAACAAATATCTCGAAATTAAATATAATTTATATTTTTAACCTGTTTGTCATGTCATTATCGCTGACTTTACATTATTTAATATTCCTACACATTTTTCTATCGATTGACATATGCATACGAAACAAAGAACCTACTATTAATCGATTGTGTAATGGTTAATCTGATTACAATCTGCTCAATACTATTTCACAATGTGCACGGCATTAGACACTGACAACTATAATATTTAAATGAATAATTTTATGATTTTACAGAGTTGTTAAGACGGCAACTTTTTGTATTATAAATTAACGGTTACAAAATTCAACATAAAGCTGTCAACAAATGATGTTTACCACCGGCTATGATTGATAAGTATCTGCTATTAAACAGGTTAATGTCATTCTAATGGTTAATTTCATAGGAAATAGGGCTTCCTCGATGACTGACGTTACTCTTGTGTTAATCTCTGCTGAAATTTATCGAAAAGATGGAAGCATATACATCAGTTCGGTTTGCTGTAAAGCTTTTAATTGGACCGACATAAACAATGGCTATTAAATAATAGCAGAGACAATAAACACATGTATGTGGGGTTTCGAACTTCGTGGATAAGCTTGTTTCTAAAATATTAGTAATTACCACGTTGATATAGGAGAAGAACACTGTCAACATAGGCACAAAGGAAAACACAGCAAAAAATTCATGGTATAAGATAGACTTCACTTCTTGGCTTAGGGCTTCTCCCTTTACCAAATATCAATCAAAATCAAACCAACATCCCGAACATCAATCAAAATATCACTCTAAACCCTCAAAACTTGTCATCGACATCACAACAACAGATGGCAACCATCCCAATAACGCAAAACACCACGATTGCATCATCAACCACCCCCTAACATCTCAAAACATGGTCTCTCAAGGACCAACCACATCGATCACACCATCTACCACTCAAACCCCAATCATCAACATGATGGTGCCTCTCATCACCACAACAAGCACCATTGAAATCCACCACAACCACCACCACCACCAAGCTCCAATACATTAAGCCAATACAGTATGTCATTGCAAGCCGCTCAACAAGTTGCTTATCAAAAGGCATTCCTACAAGTACAAAAACAGCAAGTCATGCAATTAGCTACTCAACAAGCCGCATAACTAGCTGCTCAGCAAGCCACTCAAGCGACGCAAGTTGCTCAAGCTTCCCAAGTCGCACAACAAGCGCAATAGGCTGCACAAGCCCAAGCCTTATTGTAACAACAACAACAACAAGCCGATCAAGCAGCTAAAGTTGCACAAGCTACACATATAGAAGCACAAGCTCAAGCACAAGCTCAAGCTCAAGCTCAAGCTCAAGCCCAAGCTCAAGTGCATGCTCAAGCGAAAGTCGAATATCAAGCACAAAAAGCACAAGCACAAGCATAGTATCTTGCCCAACAACACACAACACAACAACAAGCATATCAACAAGTGTTAAAGCAATATCAAGAACAATAGGTAGTAATCCAATTAGCATCTCAACAATAAGCACAACAACAAGCTTAGCAACAAGCACTAATAGCACAACAGCAATAGGACCAACAAAAAGTGTTGTTGGTACAACATCATTTGCAAGCATACTTGGCTCAATAGAATAAACAAACGTCGTCCATCAACATAACAACCAATCCACCCGTCCCACCAAAAATTGAACCACCTCAGAACACTTTCATCCCACCCACTGATCTGCAAAACGATGTGAGAACACAAATTAGGTTGCTCTCGCAACAAGTGCTTGACCTTCAATCAGGGCGAACCACGAAAACACCTAAAAACTTGTGTCCTTATCCGTTCGACAGAAGCCTTGTAATGAAACCATTCCCGAAGGGATTTGAGATCCCAAAATTCAATAAGTATCATGGGACGGGAAACCCTGAAGATCACATCAGGGAATTCCAGGTTCATTGCATGGAAGTTGTGTATGATGATACCTATCTAATGCGGATATTTCCTAGGAGTTTGGCTGGCCACACTATGGAATGGTTCTCTCATGTACCTACAAGCATCAAAACATTCCAAGAAATCATAGAAACATTCATCAAAAACTATGCATGCAATATCACCATGGTTGTCAGTCTAGAGGAAATCTCAGCTCTGAAACAAGGTAAGAATGAATCATATGCTTCATTCCTACAATGATGGCAATCCAAGGCCAATCGGAGTAAATGGGTCATCTATGAGGAACAACAAGTGTGCACTATCATATCCAACCTTGACAGCCTCTTGGAATTCCATCTCAAGGTCCAAGGGATCACCACATACGACTAGTTGATTTCCAAGGTGCTTAGCATCAAACGAGCCCTTATGACACAACTTGGAGGATCAACTTCATATCCTGAACAACAGAACAATCACCCACCCACCAATTACAATGACAAACCTCGCACATGGGCAAGAAACAAAAATATTACTAATGATGCTATTGTTGATGCCAAAGTTGTCATCAGTGCCCCTCAGAAAAACACACCCACACCACAACAACAAATCCAAAACCATCATCAAAACAACCATCAAGTGAACACAACACAATAGCCAAACAATCAAGCGATCAATAACGTCAATGATCAAAGGGGGCAGCCCTAGCGAAACAAGAATTCTACCAAGTGAAAGTACACCACTCTTCAGGAGCCACTCAAAGTCATCATGAAGAAACTAATAAACGAAAACCTCATCAAGGCTCCCACCTATGACAATTACCAGGAACCAGATGTGAAACCTCCTTGGTACAATGAAAATCAACTCTATGACTTCCACAAAAGAAAAGGGAACACCACTATCAATTGTATGAGGTTAAAGAACATAGTCCAAAACCTCATTGATCAAAGAATCATAAATGTGGAGTAGCCAACAGGAAACTAGAACCTTAAAATATATATGAATCTGATGCCTAACCATAACAATAAAGTGAACAATAACACCATAAGGGGAAAGACACGTTCAAAAATGTGAATCACGTGTACGACCATGTCATCGCATCTCTGGATGACTACTGGCTACCATCACCATCAAAGGATCCCATGTCGATTGTGGAGTCACCACAAGAGGTGGCAAAGTTACCATTTTAGGGTCATCTTAGCCAAACAAAGCACCCACACCCAACCCTAGATTTGTTCCCAATGGTTACAATGTCCTTGATAAGCTAAAAATAACCCCAACACAAATCTCCATCATGGAGTTATTAAAAGTCTCATCCACTCACAAGAAAATCCTTGAGGAAGCATTGACTTCATCCACTGTCCCTACAGATCTTGATGTGAAACAATTCAAGCTATGGTCGGAAACATCATCACTCCAAACCTCCTTACATTCTCCGAATCCAAATCCAAATCCCTATTCAAGTAGTGTCAGCTATCATGGAAACTACCTGTTAGGTCCTGGACCTCAACTTGCCTTATAACATTCTCCTTGGACGTCTATGGATCCATGCAATGCAAGCAGCAGCATCAACCTTCCATCAATGTGTCAAATTCACATATGAAGGAAAAGAGGTCACCATCCATGGAGATCCTGACGCATTCTCCTATTGCAAGAACCTTGAGGAAAAATACTACAAAATCCCTCAAGTGTCCAAAAATGATGAAGGCCCATCGACACCATACATTGATCCAGCCACTCTTGCTTCCACTTCTACGATAGAGACACCCACCACTCCTGCCATTCCCACCATCTTTGATATCAAAGTCACCATCTAGGACAATGGTTGTTGAAACTATATGATTCCCAAAAATGCTTTTTTGGTAGGAGAGTTACCACAATCTCCCATATCACGAGGACGTCCACAATCAAATGAAGCCTCCACATCTCAAACATCCCTTGAAGAATATCCTAACTTTAGAAGTTGGGGAGATCTCAGGTGAGAACTCATAGAGGAGGACCCATCTCATTTCCTATACCAAGATAATAGATAAACAACCAATCTACCAATGGATGACAAAAGAAAAGGTTTGCAAATGATGTTGGCAATGGGCTATGACAAAAACCAAAGACTTCAAAAAAATGACAACGGGCTCATAATACCTATCATTCTAGAGACGTGAATGAGAAATATTGGCCTTGAATGTACCCCTCTGAGTATAACTATACATGGCCAAAGTCCTCTAGTTAGAAAGGTCAATAATCCTCCTCAACAATCTGTAGCTGAACTGCGCTTACCCATATCTACAGGTTGAGTCATAGACAACTTCACATTTGACATAACTGACATCTATAGTAGTAGTGATGACGAGGATCCCATAACCAACCTACCCATACTCTTCGAGGATACCACCCTTCTCATCATTAGCACCTTATCCTTTGAGTTAGTCCATCAAAACCATGAAATCCGTCTAGTTTACCCCCAACTCATCGATTATGACAAACGAGGACCACGAATTCTTGACACATTCAAAAATGATGAGGCACTCTCAAAATTCATGGGACTACGGGATAATATTCCATGTGGGGATCACAAAACAGGATTCATCATTGAGCTAGATACACATGCATACTATGGGGAAATGATTGAATCCCTTAGTCGCAAAAGTGAAAAACTGAGAATAATCTCTAGGTCCTTGAGTGAAAACCACACTGTGGCACTCTGCAACCCGAAAAAGGTAAAAATAAAGGACACATCCAAAGGTGAAAACCTCTCTAGGGCACGTGAGGATGGGGGATTCAATCTTCCTTTTCGAGCTCTTCATTAGGAAAAATCAGCAGTCCTAGCAGAAAAATGCAATCTAGTTAATCTAGGAACATAGGAGACCCCGCACATCACATTCTGTGTGGAATCATTACTATCAGAGGAACAAGAGCTCCTAGTAGCCTTCTTGAGAGAAAGAAAATTTAATTTTGCATGGAGCTATGCATACATGCCAAGGCTTGATCTAGAAATTGTAGTTCATCACCAAGCAGTATACTTTGAAGCAAATCCCGTTAGACAAAAGCTCAGGAAAATGCACCCTTAGCTCACCCCGCTAGTAAAAATGGAACTAAAGAAGCTATTGGACATAAGATTTATTTGACCAATAGACTATCCAGAATAGGTGTCAAACATGGATGCTATCTCAAAACTCGATGGGGGCATCAGAATATGAACAGATTTTAGGGACTTAACCAAAGCATGTCCAAAAGACAATTTCCCATTGCCCAACATTGACATGATTGTGGACATGACAGCAGGACATGAAATACTCTCCCTGATGGATGATTTCTCAAGATACAACCAGATAATGATTGCTAAAATTAGACCAACACAAAACAACCTTCACTTGTCCATGGGGGACTTACTCTTGGAATATGATGCCATTTGGCTTGAAGAATGCAGGAGAAACATACCAAAGAGCCATGACATTAATCTTCCATGACATGATTCATAAAACTATCAAAGATTCTGTCGATGACATACTAGCCAAATCCAGAAAGAGGAAGGATCACATAACAACTTCAAGCATTATTTTCGACAGGCTAGAGGAATACAAGGTCCGATTAAATCCAAAGAAGTGCGTCTTCGGTGTGCAATCAAGAAATTTGCTAGGATACATAGTGTCAATGATAGGTATTGATGTAGACCCTGCCAAGGTAAAAGCAATCCTTGAGATGGAGGAACCTAAAACATTTAAAAAATTAAGAGGTCTCCAAGGTAGGCTTCAGTCAATCTGAAGATTCATAGCACAACTGGCTGATAAATAGAATCCATACTCTTACCTACTTCACAAGGGAGTAGCGTACAAGTGGGATAATAAGTGTGAAGAAGCGTTCAATAAGATCAAAGATTTTTTTCTTACACCACTACTCCTCATGCCATGGATCCCAAGAAAGCCATTAATTCTCTGTGTCAACAACAACAATAGCTCCTGGAGCTCTCCTAGCACAACACGACGAAAACATAATAGAAAGGGCCATATATTACATCAGCCGCACAATGGTTGGTCATGAGTTAAATTACTCATTCATTGAGAAAGCATGTCTAGTAGTAGTGTTTGCATCATAAAAATTCAGACACTACATGTTGGCACACAAAATAAAACTCATCGCAAAGAATTACCCTCTCAAGTACTTACTGTCAAAAGTAATGCTCAAGAGAAGACTGGTCAAATGGGTCATGATACTATCAGAGTATAACATTGAATATGTGGAGCGGAAAGCAATTAAAGGCCAAGTCATCATAGATTAGCTTGCAGAAGCACCAATCTATTCAGAGAATCCTCTCATCTCAGAGTTTCTAGATGAATCCATCTTCAATTTCAACATAGCTGACCACTAGAAACTTTACTTTGATGGCTCATACATGCAACATGGATCACGAGCCGGTGTCTTCTTTATCACTCCACAGGGGGACTGCATACCTAGATCATATAAATTGGTGTTCCCCTACACCAACAACATTGCAGAATATGAGGCTTTAACCATAGCTCTTAGAATAGCAGTGCAGTGGCACATCATGGCCCTTAGAGGATATGGAGACTCCTAGCTAATAATAAACCAAGTGAATGGTGAGTACCAAACTAAGGATGATAAGTTCACTCCATACAAGAAACTGGTGGAGACTCTCAAGGAATCCTTTATCGAGATCACATTTGAGCAGATACACAGAGCCAACAACAGAGTTACAGATGCCATGGCACTGATTGGATCCCTACTAGACATCCCTCACAATGTCCTAAAATATGAATTCTTGGTAGAGTAGCTTCTTGTTCCTACATTCGAGGTACCGTAATAAGAATTTGTGTGTAAAATCATTGGTCCCAGTGATCCCTAGTACCATGACATTTATACCTACCTGTTAATAGGTGTCCTACCTGTTGATTTACCTTCAACCTTAAAATAAACCTTTGTCAAAAAGGCATCTCGATTCATCATCCTAGGTGATACCCTATATTGTAGGAGCATAGAAGGAACCTTACTATGTTGTTTAAACATTGAGGAGGCATCAACCGCTTTAACTGAGGGGCATAACTGAATCTGTGGTTCACACTCAAGTGGAATGACCCTAGCTAAGAAATTGTTGAGGATGGGGTATTATTGGCCTACAATGGAAAGATAGACACATGACTATGTCAAAAGGTGCCTACAATGTCAGCAACATCGGGACCTCATCCATGCTCCAGCTCAAGAGCTTCATCCCACCATTACACCATGGCCCTTCTCACAGTGGGGGCTTGTTCTCATCGAAAAAATCACTCCCACTTCATCTAATGGCCATAAGTTCATCATAATTGCCACTGAGTACTTTACCAAGTGGGTCGAAGCCATACCAATGACCTATATAATTGGGAAACATATATCAAAGTTCATCCTGAACTATCTCATATGCCAATACAATGTTCCCCAAGCTATTATCTCAGATAATGGAACACCATTCAAGAATCAAGATGTTTATGATCTATGTGAAAAATTCAAAATCCAACATCACTTATCCACCCCATACTATCCCTAAGGCAATGGCCAAGGAAAATCCACAAATAAAACAATTTTAAAGATCCTCAAGAAAATAGTCAATGATGCAGGTTGTGACTGGCATCTGCAGCTCAATCCCACCCTCTGGGCCTACCAAACTAGCATATGCACACCCACCAGTGCCACCCCCTTCTCCCTAGTCTACGGATCAGAAGCAGTACTCCCCATTAAGATTGAGCTCTCATCACTAAGAATATCATTGTGATTTCTCATCATAGATGAAGAGTACTAAGTATCAAGACTACATGAGCTGGAGCTACTAGATGAGCGGTGTATAGATGCTTTAAATAATTTGCAAGTCTATCATAACAAACTCAAGAGGAGCCATAACAAGAAAATTATAAGCAAGACTTTCCAAGTTGGAGAATTGGTACTAAAGGAAAATCAGAAGAAAGTCCCAAATACAAACAACAAAGGAAAATTTGAACCCAATTGGTTGGGACTATTTGTTATCACATCAAGCTATGATTCAGGGGCATATCAGTTATCAACACCCAAAGGGGAACCTCTGCAGGAGCCCATGAACAACTCCCATCTCAAAAATTCTTATGCCTAATCTTTCAACGTATAGAACCAAAAAAATCCAAAAAATTAGAAAATGTCCTAAAAAAAGGGTTACTGATGAAAACCTGGAAAATAGGCATCTTGGTGACAACAAAAAATAAATAAATAAATAAATAAATCCAAAAAAAAAAGAAAAAGGATAAAAAAAACAAGTAAAGAGAAAAAAACATCCTGTAGTGAAAAGCACTTCGGTGGCACTTTGGACAAGTACCTTGGTGAAAACCTGGCAAACATGCACCTTGTGTAAATAAGCACTTTCCATCCACCAGGATCTTTATGGCTTGTTCTACATCATCCATCCATTACATTTCCATCATCCATCGCATTCAAATCTCCATCCATCACCCATCCATTTGACATCTGCATCATAGCTTTGTCCTATCTTTGTATCATGATCCCTCCTAGTACTACTCGACCCATCCTCAAAACATTTCAAAATTCCAAAAGCATCCAAATATTTGAAAAAATCCATCCACCTCATCTCTCTTGCACCTACAATAAATGCCACTCATAATAAATGATTGTCATTGTCAACCTTTGGTGAAACAGTTGGAAAAAAGTCTAGCAGGTTAAAAGTGAAAACTCAATTGTCAAGGTCTCAAGTTTAGGTCAATAAGTAAACAAGTTGGTCAACTCTTTGTGTCAATAGCCTATCATCCAATCAGTCCCAAATCAATCATCTGATAACATCATGTCCTAGGATGTATCCTTCCTACAATGGGCATTATTTATCTAAAAGAACACTTTGGATAAGCGAAATGACATGCCACCATCCACTAACATGTCCTAGGATATATCCTTCCTACAATGGGTGTTATCTTTTGGCAATAGTTTCAGTTCTTATCCTTAAAAAAACATTTCCTTTTGGTTACCAATATTGAAGAACATGAGCTTGTTTTTTTACTTTATCTTTGTCTTTTGACTTATCTCTTTGCACTCATTCCAATAACCTCTCGATGATGTCCAAAAAAATGGATTTAGAGAGATAGGAATTGGGAAACAATCATTATCTTTTGTCTACTGTGCTTGTTCGATGTTATTGTAATATAACTTGGAAAATAATTGCTTTGTTAGATATGTGTGGAGGGTGTCTTAGGCAGCTTGTTGAGTATTGCATTGCTAGGTTATACCTTTCGTGTTTTGGTCTGAGATGTTTGAAACTTCTAAAGTGCATCCTAGCAAGGTTTTCGTAAGTTAGGTGTGAACAAGAATACTCCTATCTATTTTTTGAGTTAAGGTCCATCACACTAAGTGCAACACCATCCTGGTTCTTTATACCTTGATGCATCATGCTTATGTGTGTTATCAAACATAAGGTAAGTAGCCCTTTTAAAATCCCAATTCATGATAAGAAAATCATCCATTTCTCATCATCATCTCTCATAAGGTTGGCTTGTTGGATCGTCTTGTCATCATCTCATTTCTTATTTCTTCTTTTCCACACTAACATCATGCTAGGATAGTTAATCATCATTGCTAATGCATCCACAAACCATTAACATAATGCATATCACATCATATCATATAAAAAACATGTATCATCTCACATGCATGTTCATCATCATAATATACATCTGTTAATCTAAGCATCTCATAAAATCATACATTTGCATAAAACATCCATTGCATAATCATATAGGCATCATCACATCATATCATCACTTAAGTAGTTTAGGATAATATACATTGGTTACTCTAACCATCTTAAAACCATCCATGTGTCCATCTTGAACCTCTTTATTGCAAGATCTACCCTCAAATCGAATCTTTCACTAAATCTCTCGAGGGGGCAATGTACCAATGTACTTATCTCCACTAGGGCATCTGAAAAAAAATTAGAATTTTTTTGAATTTTGACTGCGGAAAATTTATTCTTTGAACCAACACAACAAGTACATTGCTTCACAGAGGGGTAAAATGTAGACATGCAAAATTTTCATCATGCATTTAATTCCATTCATATCAAATCCATTCAGCAAATAAATCAAGTCTATTTGATTTATCTCTAAGGTAATCCATTTAAATTAAATAAATCAACTTTATTTATTTTGATCCTAACATCACCCTCTTTGATTAAATAAATCAAATTTTTATTTAATTAAATCTAAAATCATCTTCCATCTCCTTTTGATTTAGTTTAATACTTAAATCTAAGTCAAATCAGTCAAATCACCTAATCCTCTTACTTGTCCCCCACTTGGCATTTAAGCCCCTTTTTCTCCCTCCAACAAGCCAAATTTGAAATTTGAAAAGGCAAACTAATGTCATTTGTTGGCACATTGATCAAAACTTGCACATCCTCCATCCACTCACATTTGGACAAGTGGCTCCTTCCTATTGGTTGAATCTTTGTCCCACATTCACCCATTTTGCATATTTCTCCATCTTATCATTCTATAAAATAGAGGTCTCATTCCTCATTTTAACATCCACAATTCATGAAAAGTTACTCTCTTCAAATTGAGAGCTGATTTTGTCCACTCCATCTTCAAGGAATTTTATCATTGAGCTTGTCAAGGGTTGGGAAAGGGTCACTTTTCACAAAAAAATGACACCAATCCACTATGGAATAGGTGTGCATGATGTTTCTTTCATGCTTCCAATTAATTTGTTTTGTTATCTTGTTTGAGATGCATTATGCATTATTTCATAGGAGTATTTATACATTTACATGAACTAACCCCATTACTAACTAGTGTTGGAGTTTAAGCTTTGTGCAAATTTGTAGGTACTCACAATAAGATTTTTTATTATGACAATTGATTATCTTTTATGATTTTTGGTCCATGAAGTTGTTTTAATGATAAGTATATGATGGGCAATTATGTGCCGGGTTTAATTTATATAAGTAAGGCTTATAATTTGTGTGTAATGAGGTTATATTTGAACTATTCTTTTATTATGGTTTGGTATCAAGGAAGGTTTTTAGGTTGAATATCTTGATTTTGTTATGGGATTCTTCAATTTCCAGAGGCTAGGGAACCATTTGAATGAGTTGTTTATTCTATTTAAGTCATGAAGATCATTTGTTTTAAATGTATTGTTTAATAGCCATGCATGTTGTATTTGATTACCTATATGGTAATTGAGAGTAAAATTATTTACATCATGATTGGATTGTGGTCAAGATTCAATTTGTTTGTGCATGATGGCTATCTTTTGGCTTAATATGTGTTATGATATTGTAAAAGGAAGAGTGGCTTTCGTTAGGGTCCGGTACCCAAAGTGGTAGCTAGGGTAATCTATGAGAAGTTATTAATTCAGTGAAAACCTTAATAAATGTACCTGAGGTTCATTAAATAATAATTCAGATAATTGGAATGCCTCACCTAGTGCCTTAATGCCTATATAGGTTAAGGGTAGGTTTAGATGGGCTGGAATGGCATGGTCGATCACTTTGTCCTCTTGAAAAGTGAATCGGTTCCACATAAGTTTGTTTAGGCGTCAGGAATCAGTAGAGATTGTCGGGGTAACTCTTGATGAGGGTTGATAATCTAGGAAGATTCAGCAGAGTAACCTAGAACAACTGTGTGATGACACTCTTAACCTTATACAAGTTTTGAGGTCTCTTATGTAGAGTCACCTTTTGTATTGTTGTTGCCTCTGGGAGCTTGTTAGTGATCATGTAATTTCATACTTTCATGTCATTATGTGTTTGTCAGCCATGTGATGTCATGTTCTATTCTTATGTATGTTGTTTGATTGATATGTTGACCTAATATTATCTCCTATCACAAAGGGGGTGGACCTTTGGGTTCCACATGGTTTGGAGGAAACCATGCTATTTCCTCCATTGGGTCCTCTTGCAGATGTTGTTATACTTGGATAACATTGTTTGTGGGACAAGTTCTTGATTCTTCATTATTCATGATGTTGGACACTGAGCATACTCATGAATGAGGCCAACAAATGTGATATGTTCTTCATATTTATTGTATTTTCTCTTGGTATCTATGAGAGAACTTTTGTAGTGATATTATGTAATATGAGATTTATTATAATCTCACTTGATGTAATATGATTATGTAACTTGACTTTATAAATTTTATGAAATTGTATCATTCATGAATATGATATGTACTTATTTTTTATGACTTTATATTGACGTGATCTTCTTATTTGTAAATGTTTAATTAATGTCATCTTGGAATCCTAAGAATGTTTGTGTAATCAAATGACTTAAAAAAAAAAAAAAAAATCGATTAATTGTTACTTTAAGCTTTGTTTTAATGGAAAAAATTGATTAATTGTTACTTTAAGCTTTGTTTTAATGGATTCCTTAGTGTGGTGTTACTTTATGCTTTGTTTGAATGGCACTTCAACTGGAATCACATCGTGGTAATTGGTATAGAGAAATTGAAGCATATGGTTTTTCCACTGGAATAAAAGGTTGAATGTAGAAATTGGCATGAGAGAAAAAAATTGTCTTCAATTGGTATCAGTCAATGGAGGAGCAATGTCCCTTTTTCATTGCTAAGTGAAGGTTGCAGCATCATGGTGACCTAAGGGAATACATTCATGCTCAAATCATTTGAGTATGACCCTCTATAGTAGCATGGTTAGTGTGACCATTTTCTATTGATGTCAAAGGGGGAGAAATTTGTGCAGTTCCTCATAAGTGTGAGAAAAGGAGAAGGTACATCAAAGGTGGAGAATTGAGAGCTTAGATGTTATCCACATTTAGTAGTAGATCATTAGAAGTTTGAGCATTCAGTTTTTCCATTAATGGAAAAGGGGGAGATTATTGGTATAATGTTTTCATTGATGTAAAAGGAGGATCATAGGAGAGATGGAACTAATCCTATATAGGAGATTGTTGGCATGATGAAAGAGGATCAAAGATATGAGATATGTTGGAACTAGTTTTGAGAAGAGAATGTTGGTGTTGATGTCAAAAGGTGTCAATGATGTCAAGTAGAGATAAGGCATGGAATACAGTAAATATGGTTCTTGAAGTATGTGGATTAGCTATTAGTGTAGAAGAAAAAAATGATCAAAATGCTGCAAAGCTGAAATGTTGTCATCTCTCGACAATAAGTTCTTCTAGGTATTTGATAGCAAATTTGGTGTTAGATTCGATATCTATTTTTCAAGGGAATTCTAGAGATGTGCTCTATAGGTCCAAAAGTTGTAGTATGCATTCAAAATGTAATTTTTTATGCTCTTGGGTGATGCTAAGGTTTATTAGTTAAACCCTAAGATTATTGTAGTCATGGCGCCTTAACAAATTTTTGATCTCGACATTGGCTACTTGTTGTAGGTTGCAGGTTGCAAGTAGTTCAAGTAATGACTTATGTCATTGGTGTCATATGGGAAACTACCCCCTTTTCCTAGCTCTTAATAGTTACACATCTAGCGGCTCATGGAGACAACACCTTATCGGAGCGAGTTACCATGATGTCCCCTTGACATGGTGATAATGGCTTGATCAAAGGTTGAGATCAGAACTTGGAAATCTGGCGACTATCGCTATGGGTTTTTGCATCATGACTAGGTATTTGTGTATTCCTTTGTTTTGCATAATGAGTGATGGAGTACAATAAATGGCTATAAGAAAGAAGATCAGATGGTGGAAGAAGTCAGTAGTGGGTCCTAGATATGACATCAATAGTGTACACATGGCCTTGGAGAGAACTGAAAGTGATGACATGTGCTCTAGGTTGGCAAAGCCTTTTCTTGCATCGGGGTGATAGTTAGAGCTCGGGGAGACCTTATGCATGGTTCCTTTGACATCTTGATGGGACCACATTAGGGTAAGAGGTGAATGTCGGAAGGAGATTATATACTATCCCTTCAATGAAAAAATGAAGTTGGATTGAGGTGATAGTGGTGATTCGAAGAGTTGATAATTTAAGTCTCTTCAACACTGTGATGAATGGAAGAAGGTGTGGTGTTGCATACAGGTGGGGAAATGTGGTTAACCGACATGTCATATTACATGCAAACAAGGGTGAAACATTGTCCATGGAGAATGACATCTCTAAGGTTCATCAAATGGACTGATGGACATTGGTGAGATTTGTTAAGATGTGCCCTTGACATTCTAATAAGAGCTCGATCACATAGATAGGTAGGTTTTAGAAAAAGTTGGTGTTGTGTCCCCTTGACATGATGAAGTCACGATGATAGAACATAAATAGTGTCATGGCTGGACCCAATAGGTTGATGATGGAGTGTGATAAAAAATAAGGAATTGAAACATGTCAAGGATGTGTATAACAGGTGGTGCTAACTCTTCATCGTGGAGACATATGAAGATCAATGAAATATGATAGTCAATCTCTTTGATATTCTGAAAGAATTTCATAGAAGAGAATTCACCTTATCAAAAAAAGTTCATCTCATGTCCCCTCAACTCAATGAAGTCATGGTAAACATCCATGTAGGACCCAATATGAAGGTGGCATCGATGGATGATGATGTATACAACCAGGTTTCCAAGAGTGATTGTTTGATATACTAATTTGCATCGTTGTTATGAGTCATATGGCAATGACATGCATGATAGATGGTGATGTGGGATTGTGTTCTTAACAAGTGGTATCAGAGACAAAGGTGACCAGTGTGACAAATATGTTAGTCCCTTTCATAGAACAAAATGTAGCAATATGCTTTGGCCTTTAGGATTGAACCCTAAAATTGATGGCACATGATTAAAGGTGATAGATCTGACGGTGATGTTTTAAAGTTATGAATGTTGAATGATGGATCTTGGTGCGGAAGAGAAGATCGATGATCAATATTCAAACATGAGGATGTCAAATGATCAGGTCTATGTGAATAGGGTTTTGAATAGTAACTGACATAGAGGAAGGAATTAATTGGTTCAACTACACCTATGACAAATTTCAGTAAAGATTGGATCTATTAAGTGGCATCATAGTTGAGAAAGGAGATGAAGACTAGATTGATTGAATAGAAGAATGCATTAAATGCATATCTAATTCTAAGGTTTGACAAAGAGTCGATTTGCGGGAATTCCCTATGATAGAATTTAATGTGGAGGTGGCTCAATGCAGAGGTATGTAAATATATGGTAAACCCTATCAGATGTCTTAATGATGAGTTAGATGATGATGCAAGGCTCGAGGTGGACTGGTGATTAGCTAGTGAAGATAGTAAGTATGGAAACCCTAAGAGAAGATTTGAGATGATCTGGATGGTGGTGCACATCACAAGGTAGAGACAACAAGTCTATGTAGAAAAAAGACAATATGATATTGTCTAAGTGTTGTATCTATTGTAAAATTGTAGATTCTGTAATTGTAGAGTGTGCTGAATAGAGTCATGTAGTTGGGTATGTAGCAGAGGAAGTGTGATGAGAGAGTAGTGTAGTAGAAAGAGTATGCACAATCTAAATGAGTAGAACCTAAACACTATAGAGATTCAGATTTGGGTTAATATTAAGATAGTTATAACGGAGATTATTTTAAGTGTAGAAGAGAGTGTAGAGAAAAGAGAGAAGAGAAGTGTAGAGCAGAAGGAAAAAAGAAGAGAAGTGTAGATGTATGTGTTGTTGAGATTGTAACATCAACAACAAGGAGTAAGTTGTAGTGGTTGCAATGTATAGTTGAGCAGTTGCAAAGTAAGTTGCAACATAGAACTGTGTTTAATAGAACAATTTGTAATATTTGCATTGTGAATTTTATTAGTTGGTGCCATCAGATAATTGAGTTGGTGTCCAGTGTAGGGGATTGGAGTCTCCTTGGAGTTGGAATTCCTAAATCAAGGAATCAGTGCTTCCTTGGGTTGGTTCCCTAAACATTTTCAGGGAGTTGGTGTTTCTTTGGGTTGGTGCCCTAAACATTGTAACAAAATATTTCTATATGAGGTTGGATTAGGATAGTAGATCTTAGCAACATTTCTCACTGTGGTTTTTCCCATCTTTGGTTTTCCACGTACATATGGTGTTATGTTATTATTTTGTGTGAATTTAAGGTTATCTTTGTGTGTTTATTTAATCTACACATTAAAGGCTTAAGGAAGTAAACTGCAGTAAAGTATTTGGAGCTAAAAAGAATTAATTTGCACTAAGGTTTTAAGGGATAGATTTTAATATCTACTGATTCACCCCCCCGTCTTGGTAGATTATTTTCTTCCAACAAAGAAATGGGGAGGTGAATCAAAATGGGGTATGATGAACCAAATGGGACCTATCTCTCTTAATTTCATTAGGAAATGAGATCCACATAAATAATTTTCTTATAACCCTTAAGCGAGTCAACTCAAAATGTGAATCTTCATATTTCCTTATGTTTGAAGGATGAGGGTTAGGTTAACCAGAAACTGTTGGGAAAAGACTAAAAAGTAGAAAACTAACCCAATCATTCCAAATTAAACTTGAAACAATGATATTAAACTCAAAATAAGCAGAAACATAAATCAAAACATGGATCAAGAAAGGGAAAATCTGTTTTTATTTTTCACCAAAAGTTAGTTTATGAAGTTGATCTGAAACTCATTCTACAAGGGGCATGAATGTTTCCACTATCAAGGTTTTTTTTCCACTTCTAAGAGGCTCTACTACATATTTGAATCTTCCAATTAATCCAAGCGGCAGTGTCAGAATGTTGGAAATAAATTTTTGTGGATAATTTTCTATTAGATGACAACTTTTATGACAACTTTTGCAACTTTGTCAACTTCTTCAAATTTTCTCTTCAAGATATCTTCAAGCTTTCTTCCACCTATATTTTCAAACACAAGATGAGAGGGAAAAGTTGTTTCTTTTGGGTGAACGGGGGTTTTCCTTGGTCAAACCCCATTTTGGTAATCAAACCTTCAAATGAAATGAAACATGAAAGAGGGAATGAAGAATGAACAGAGCTATGTTACCACTCAACAAACCCTTGAATAAACCTAGGAATATAGATCTATAACTTGCATGAAATGGCCTCAATGTATGTGGATCTTGAACTTTGAATGTTTCTTGAAATAGTGCTTTGTATGCTTGATTTCATCATGAAACCTACATCACAATTTTAGCTCCAAAAACATGCATGATGCAAGAAGAATTTTAAATGAAAAATTGGATCTTGAATGCTACAATAAAACTTTGATAAATTTAATCTTGAATTCTCTTGATGTTCTCCAAAATTCTCTTGAATTTCTCTTGTGAGGTCTCACGAAATTTTAATGTGAAACATAGTGAAATAACCTTATATTTATATGTATGTATCCTTAATTTCCTAAAATTCAAATATCACAAGTTGAAATTGAATCACATATTTCAAATCATTAAAATACCACCAAAAATATAATTTAAATTTAGGTCTTAAGGTCAATGGAGGACTAATTGACCCATGGGAGAATGGGTCCTAGGTCCCCAAACCTAGGACACACATTGCTCATTGTGAAGTGTTATGTTAATTCATTAATAAATTTTGGGTTTCCTCTTTGGAAAACGTAATTAAATAGGATTGGAAAATGAATTAAAGGGATAATTAAGGCATAATTAAGCTCAATTAATTAAGGGAGCCCTAAATAAATGTGAAAGTGTAAAGGGATACACTTTACTACACTAAATTAAGGAACGATTAAGCCCAAATTAACTATGACGACCAAAACAAGTGAAAAAATATAAAGGGATACATTTCCCGTCATTATATCACCAATATTCAATTATTTAAAAGAAGTTACCTTTCTTGAACCAACTACTAAAAAAACTACAGCTCATATTTGAAAACTTGCAGGTAGATATATAATCCTAGCAAATGTCTTATATAGACATTCCTTCAATGGACTATTGCTTTAACAACTTAAATCATGAAAAATTCCTATAGCCCTTGAGGAAGCTCATGCTCATTCTTGTGGGGGGCATTTTGGTGGAGGATTATTAGTTAAAAAGTTAATTTTCATATGATATTATTGGTTTAACATGGAACAATATTGTTTTTATTATATCAAGAGGTGTCACAAATGTCAAGAGCATAACAAAAAAATTTATGCTCCTAATTGTGAACTTTGTGCCCAAGTTCTTATTTGGTTATTTTTCAGTTTGGGTTCTAGATCTCATTGGAAATATTTCCCCTCCCTTTTCTTAACATAAGTTTTTAATTACTGTGATATATTACTTCACAAAGTGGGTAGAGGAAATTCCTCTTTGTTCCACGACTGTTGAGGAAATCTATCATTTCATCTTAGAGAACATTATTGCTAGATTATGTCTTTCATCTGTATTATTTTGAGATAATGGGACAACGTTTAAGAACAATGAAGTAAAAGATTTCTTGGAAAGATTTCATATTCAACACTATTTTTCAACACCATATTATCCACAATCTATGGTCAAGTGAAAGAAACAAACACAAACCTTAAATAAATCCTACATAAAATAGTAAGTAAACATAATAAGGATTTGCAAACTCAATTGTCTTATGCATTGAGGGCTTATCACACAAGTATACAAACATCAATAGGAAATACACCTTATAACCTTCTTTATGGTATTGATGTAATTATACCCTTAGAGTTAATGCTCCTTTATTACGAATTTCTCTTAGGGGCCTCATTGATGACAACACAGAGAAATGATTACAACTACTAGAAATGCTTGATGAACAATGTATAAATTCTCTCAAGCATCTCCAAGCTTACTCTAAAATAATGCAACATAGTTACAATAATAATGGAATCCAAGCTTACTCTAAAATAATGCAACATAGTTACAATAATAATGGAATTCCGTGCTTATTAAAAAAAGGGGATTTAGTATATTTGTGCAAGTTTAGTATATGAAAATCAATGTAATGTTAATGCCACCCTAGGTAAAAAAGGAAAGTTTACTTTGAATTGGTTGGGACCTTACACAATCAATAAAATTTATGGGTCTAGAGCATATAAACTAATGGAAATGGATGGCACACCTCATAAAGAACCTATCAATGATGTATATTTGTGCAAATACTACACTTAACATCCCTTTGAATATGTATATTAAAGAATTTTGTTAAATTAAGTAGATATTTTTTTATTTTATATCACATTGCTTCATTCTTGACAAACATTCTTGGTGTATCTTGGATTATATAAAGTAATCTTTCATTAATTTTAATTATTACTTTATTTGACATGCTATTCAACCATCTTTGTGTTATGTTAAATTAGAGAATTACATGCACTTAATTTATAAATTAGATCATAAGAATAATCTATTTTGACATATCATGCTTAGTAATATAACAATTAGATCATGAAGACATTTATTAAATAATCTTACCAAGATTGTTTAGTAGGTCACATTGACATCTAAAACTAAACCAATAACTCTTGGAAATAAAACATGCTGATATATATAGAAGATCATAAACATTATATACATGATCACCATAGTAATAAAATGTGGTGTGATATAGCATAGTACACCTAGTGAGGCCTATGGCTACTAGACTCCTTGATAACTAGTTTCAGCGCATTGGGAGATAGCAGAGTAGGAGTGGCTCATAGAGCTCATTTGATATCAAAGGTCTCATACCTCACCTCTAGCTATACCCTCACATATAAGTGCTACAATATGCTCCTATTCTCTCTAATCACTATCCTCTCAAAGTCTAGTAACCTCCACTTGCAACTTGTTGAGTTTTGATTTTATGAAATCCTATACCTCACTCTTGAAAGGAACCTAGGTTTCTTGAAGCTCCTCATATGTAGTTGTAAGCCCCTCATAAGTAGCCCTAATTCCTCTTGTGTGAATCTTGATTCCTCCTTCCAAGCTATGAACTAATTGATCATCCTCGTAGCATCACAATGAACTATCCTCCATCTCACTAAGGGCTCAAATATTTCATCATGGTGCCCTATGCTCCACTTGTACTACTTGATGTGGGGGCATAGGTGGTGTCATATCTGTAGTGATTCCACTAAAGAAGTCTAGCTACTCACATGTCCCCACTGTAAGAAAGAGAGAATAACATAAGTCAAAATAAAATTAATGCATGGTTAAAAACATAAAAGAGATAAATCACATTTCATCATCTAGATCACGAATCTGCAAGCCAAGATATTGATAGGTGTGGAGACAGAAAAACTAACCCTTCTACTTGTCCCTCCTTGTTCTTAATTGGCTTGATTTTACTTTGATTTAATGTTACAATGTGGCCCACACATTCACATTAGGTCTTGAATCTTTATGAATCATTAAGACTTTATGATGTCTTGTAAAAGTGTTTTGAAGTGTTGTAACACATTTTCACACTTTTCTAGAATCTTCTTACTATAATTCATCTACATACAAGCTTTTTATCACTTACCAAGTCTTATTTTAAAGTGTTTTAAAGTATTGTAACAAACTTTCATACTTTTCTAGGATTTCCATCAATAAATACACCTTTCTTATCCTTTATCTAGCCCCTTTATGCACTTACAGGCCTTAATTAAGTGTATTTTTAAATATAAACCTAAAAAAAATCATTTAAGAGAACTTAATTCCCGACACCCATTCACATGCCTTGAGTGGGACTCATTCACCATTGCAGGCAAATGAGTCCCTCTTGGCACAAAAATCAAAATAAATTCAAATTATTAGAAGGTTTTTTATTTCTTAAGAGCTAAGGTCAGCCTATGATGTTGTATTTTTGGGAAATTAGGACATAATTGTGTACAAATATATAATTTTATATTCATTTTAAACTCCATTCTTTCAAGTATTCTTTCATGCATTCAATCCATCATAGCATTCAAGCATTCTAGCATCCTTAATCATTCAATCAAGCATTCAAGCATCTTGGACCAACATATATTCAGACTTCAACATCAAGGGTTTGGTGAGTTTATGACATTGCATGTTGTTTTTCATCATTCTCTTTATTTATTTCATTTTTAAGGGTTTTATTACCAAACTGGGGTTTGACTTAAGGCAAACCCCTATACTCTAACCCTTAACACTTTTTCCCCTCTTTGCATGTGTGTTTTGTAGGTCTTGTATGCATATTTGTCAAAGAGATAGGTCTTAAAAGTGTCATCAAATTGTCAAAGATCATTCAAAGTGAACAAAACCCTATTTGAAGCTTGGAGAATGCTTTCCCATCAAATTTTCTAGATTCGGATCTGGTAACTTGTTAGGCAAAAAAGTGTAGATGAGGACCCAAAGAGTTGACCCTTGACTTTTTAGAAATTTGTAGGTGGAAAAATTCACCATCTATGCTAAATGAGTCCCACTACCAAGCTAGGAAAAGTGATTTTTGAAGTTTTATGTTCCCGATATCCTAAAACCTGTTTTGGCATTTTTCACTAGAAACAAGACTAGTTCGCCATCTATGGTGAATGAGTCCTAGTGGGCATCAATAGTAAACTTTTCAGCATTCTAGAACCTCTCCACATCAGCTTTTAGTCTCCAGTTGCACCTCATTTAGTTTCATTAAGTTTTGTTATTCTTTGTTTATGTTTTTAGTTCTTTTTGCATATCATAGCATGTTTTCAAACACTTTGCATTTCTTAGTTTTGCATAATAGAACAATCTATTTTATCAGTCCTTTGCATTTAGATCATCTCATCTAAGCATATTTCATCCATATTACCTTAATCTTGAGTGCGAAGATAGCTAGTTTTTACCCTATCCCTTTCCTTTTAGGTGAAAAACCCTAGAAGTGAAAGAGAACATTAGGGTGCCAAAACCCGTGTTTACAATAGGATACAAGAGGAACACTATTGGGACTCCTCACATGAGTAGGAAGGGTGGTTGGTGTAGGAGGGCTACACTCTTTGTGCTCATTAGATGGCATGCCTGTTGTAGCCACTATCTATACTCAGGTAATGCAAGGGTGAAATGTCGATCTCTCATCAAGGGAATCCATGGCCTCTATTGGCTCCACTCTCATTGGTTGCTAATCCTCCTCTACATCCTCTATCATATCATCATCTTTAGTGTCACCATTCACGACTACATCCTCTCTCTCATCTTCGTGACTCAAAAGAGGTTTAGTGTCACTTGCAAGGTGATTGTCAAGGAAGATGTGTGGAGGTTATGCTCTTGTCCATCATCTCTCATAGCCTATAGTGGTTCCTACATCATTCAAATTAGATGTTGGATGTACATCCTAGTCGTCATCATTTGAGTCACTGAAATCAAAGTCGTTGATGGTAAGATGATGAATGTCTCCTAGATGGGTAGCACTACATGTAACTCTCAAGTATTAAGGCTGTGGCTTAGGTGCTACCTAAACCTATCTGAATTGATACATAATGTGATCATAATAAATGACATAATAATATATTAATATCTTCCAACCAATATTCTATCTTGTTGCATCTTAGTAAGCTATCATTTATTGTCTAGCCACTATGGTATAGTCCTATATGGTCTCCATGTTATATCACCATCCTCTAAGTGATCAAACTAGACTATCTAGTGTAAAATATCTCTTTACTACTAGGGTCTTCTTAGTGTATAGCTATAAGATCTCAGATAACAAAGGGATACTATGGATGGAAAACTTGTCTATCTCATGCACGTGACATGCTCGAAGTTCAACACCTGAAGAAGTGTACAATGAAGTATACTTCAAGCTCTCAATAAATAAAGCAATCAAGATCATGTAATAAAGATGGGTGAGCATACTATGAACCTATCCATATATGATTTGATGTTGTTTCATAGCATGAATGGTATAAATGAGGACTCCTTCTAGGTGTCTGCCTCATCCATTAGGTACAATGCTAGTGTAATAGTAAAACACAAAATCTACAAAGCAATGACGAGCAAGCATGTGGAATCCATTGGAGCTCTATGTGAGCCCCAATATAATCAAGTGCAATAGGACAATCAATACAGTACTAAATTTTATGCCTTATATATGGACATGTGTGATCTTCCTCTAGGTGGATGATCTCACATCAAATGAGTATCCTACAAATCTAATGTACATCCTCCAAAGTCACTATAATCTCCCCTATTGGAAGATGAAAAGTGCAAGTATCTAGGTCCCATCTATCTCCCAATGCCATCAACATCACATCATACCTCATGGGTTGCAAATGAGGTATATCCAAAATAGACTAGTACCATAAAGTGTCTCCTCCTTAGTTAGCAAGGTAGCCTGCTCACAAAGGAAAGAGATCAGGCGTCCTCCTAATCACTTTCACACATGTGGTTGAATCTTAAAGAAGCAAAGAAAATCATTAGTAACATTTCAAAAATAGTCAACCAAATTGTTAATAGCAAAGTAAAACTTCCCTTGGACATTTTGCCCAAAATGGGACAAGGTTGCCATTTTCGGATGGGGTCTAGGACAAGGTCACCATTTCAGAACATGGTCTCCAAAATGGTACAGGGTCACCATTTGGGGATGCAGTCCTCATTATATTTGAAAAAAGGTGTAACTAATACAAAATGTAAAGGACAATCATAGGGAGATGGTAATAGGAACTCACCTCTAGCAAGATGTGGTTGTCTACAATTCTAGATCATATAACCTCTAATCTCAGGGGCTCATAGTTTGGACCTATTTTAGTGACCTTCCATTCTTGCCTTTCTACTCTTTCTAAATAGGCCCTAATTCCCATTATTATGCATCCCAAGACATAAATTTATCATTTTTTGACATTGCATAAATACATTCAAACATAAATGTGCCTTTGATCATGTGCATCCTTAACATTTATGTTAGGACCCATTTTCCCAAGGGAAAAAGGGTCCCCTTCAAGTGCTAGGACTCATTTTTTAATATGTTCTTAGAAATCTTTTAATGATTCAAATTCAATATGCACTTGTCAGCTATTAGGATCTAATTTTCAAGAAATTAGAGAAGAAGCCTATGAAACCTAATCTTTTTACCATTTCAAAATAGAAGAGATCAAGATTGGAAAAATAATTTGAAGAGCAAGGATATAACATTCAAGAAAATTTGAAGTCTTGGAGCAACATTATTTATATGTGTAGGTCTAAAAGATCATTTTTCAAGATTTGATCAAGCATTGTTCATGATTGAAGGTTGATGCCAATGGTTAAACATGATGGATTCTAGGTTTGGGAGATGCATTTGGCCATTTCCCATACCCTAATGACTTGTTTTCTAATGTTACCATCTTCAAGCTTCATTCTACAAAAAACCTACATCAAGGTATCATTGTACTTCCAATCTATTTTAAGTGTTTTGACCTCTCCCTAAGTGAATCTTGTCATTTTCATATAGGAATCATACTCCAACACACTTGAGTAGGGTTTCTTTGCATGTTATCTCATAACAATCGTAGATACACTTAAGGTTAGGGCTTACATACTATCATTTATCAAGTCATTGTCATTTATCAAGGTTTAATTACCAAACTTGGGGTTTGACCAAGGAAAACCCCCATTCAAACAAACAAATATTTTCTATTTGAAGATTTATTGAGGTACAGATCCAAAAATGAAGATTGTAGGTACAAAAGTAGAGTGCAAACAAAGGGCTACAACTTTATTTCTTTATAGTTTTAGAAAGGACTACCACGACCCATTCACCCTAGGGCGAACCTATCCTTTAGTAGATCTCAAAACCTACTTTTGGTGACTAGTACATGTGTCTTTACCCTTCTTTGGTCTACCTATAAATTGTTGTTTTTATTTTTGTACTTTCAAGAATTTGCATTTCATGTTCTAGGTCTTATATTTTATTTAGTTTAAGCATTTCATATCTTTTCAATTTAATTTCAAACCTTACCTATTGTCCCGAGGAAGTGAGATTGAGGTCTAATTGACTGACCTTTGAGGTTGAAAGTCAATCTCTACTCCTTGTGATCTATTTCCCAATGAGTTTCCTTTGGGAGAAGGATAAATGGAGAAAATACCCCTTATTCATTAAGGAATACCTTTCCCCACATTTCAAGTCTAATATACTAGAACCTATGATTGCTTTCTTTAAATGGTTACATATGGTGTAAAACTGCCTTTTAAGCTTTCCTCTTTAGTTTCTAGCATATGTTCAATATGTAAACAACCTGAAAGCATTAGACATATCTTCTTTGAATGTTTGTTTACTATAGAGATTTGGAACATGTTTTTGGCTAACCTTATGGGATAGGGGGACAAAGGTAAGATTGGCAAGAGATTCTCTTTGGTTTTGTAGAATATTTAACTATGGCATACATTTTCTTTTGGCTTACTTTTTCATTCACAATATTGTTGTGCAAGTAACCACTATGAAGATCTCAAAGGACAAACTTGTGAAGATAGTAAAGGAAGGAACTATGGATTTCAACAGGACAAAAGTTTAAGTTCTAAGGCTTTGGAAGCTTAATATAGTTGATAATACACATTCATGAGATGCTTTTTAAAATTTCAAAAGGAATACAATAGATTACCTACAAGTGCCAAAGGACAAAGAGGTAAGCAACCACCACAAGGGCAGGTCAGCCATAATTCCACCAGGACAGCAATAAGAAATGAAGCAATACATCAAAGACGAAGCATATAATACTCTGAAAAAATGGTTTTATTTTATTATGCAAACAAGTCATTGTAAAAGATTAAATTCTTTCATGTTATCATGTAATGGCAAATATATCTAAGCAGAGCTAGTAGCTAAACACTCTAAAGTTTGTATTTTACTGTGTATATATGACCCTGTATGGCCTGTCCAGTATTTTGTCCTGAGAGAAGCTTTTCTGGTTTGCTCGATGCAGATGTTTAAGACTCTGTCATCAGGAAATAGGTGGTTCCTGGCTAGTACCAATTCCGTAGCAGTCAAGACAGCTAGAAAAAATACAATCGCTATGGAAGCCGAGCACAAAAGTAATGCTAAACTACGAGCGATTGGGTGCCTTACTTCCTCTGCACATTTGATTGTAGCCACTGATGTTATTGTCATAGGATATGCGAATGCCCACCAAATAACTGAAAAGCTCCTGATCGTATCTCGGAATAAATTCGCTCTGACTATCTGCAAAACGCAGCAAAGGAAAAGACAGGTAAATTACTATTTCTGTTACATTACCAAGGCTGAATACAAGAAAAGTGAGAGAAAAAGAAGCATCTTGCAGACCGTATCAAAGGATCCCGAGATTCCCTGCCATGTCACGCTGGCAGAGCTCGGACCAGCAATGAATAGGAAGAACACGGGGGTTATCTTTCTGGAAACCGTGATGTCTGAGGAGAATCTCTGATACAGTGTGACGAAAACAACTGCATAGTGAACTAATCCCACCGTAAAGAAGAACATTGCAACTTCCTTCCAATCGACTCTCGTTGCTAATCGAGCAACCACGAAGTTCCCAATAACTGATAAATATGTAGACGGATTTGCGGTTCGAGCAAGAGATCTTTTTCCTCTGGTGAACCATTGACCATAGATTTTGACCTCCATAACTATGATGGGAGCCATGAATATACAACATACTACTGGATGCACATTATCAGGCGCTATGTCTGAAGGAAGTCCCATTCTTAATAGCATGCCCGCTATCCAGGGAACAAATAAGTAGTTCACCCTTACCCGATCGCGGTACTCCATGCGAACAGTATCAAAATAAAACAAACATTTCAACATATATGCTCCGGATATGAGCAAGAAGCTTATTAAGGCAAGCAACCATATTCCCAGTGTGAAATGAGTAGGAAGCTTAAAAGTTAAATGAATAAACGACGTGGAGTCTCCGTCCAGAATTTTCCAGAGAACAGTCTGACTGGTGAGGCCGAGACATATGTGAAAATGACCGGAATGTATCCTTAACAAGAAGGGTACCTTTTCTTTCCTTTCGGAAGCTTGTTGGCGCTGCTATTCAGCACAAAAAGAAAAGGAAAATAACATAATTAAGATACAGTCTAGATTAAATTAAAAAAATAAATAAATCATGTTTTATGCATTACCTGCTGATTCGGCAAACAACGCTTGCCGATGTATGGATAATCTAATGAAGGAACTCCGAGTATTTTAGCATTTGCCTGAGGCGAGAGAGGCCAGCTAAAGGGGATTTGTCTTTGAAGAAATGAAAGCCTGCGAAGGCTATCATTCAGACAATCATCATCATAGCTCCTTTTCATATAATTTTCCGTTCGCAGCTCACCATTTGAAAACCTTGCAGAGGCTCTCTCGATCTCAGACTGCGAAGAAGGGTGAAGCTCAGGACCAATAGTATTTGATTGCTGCGATGTACTATTGATTAAGTGTAGTGATCGTTGTTTGTAGATGTATCTATAATCTAGTGAAAGACTCTCCAGTATTCTTCTATTTGCCGGAGGCGAGGGAGGCTAGCTAAAGGGGATCTCTCTTTCCGGAAATGAAAGCATGTGAAAGCTATTACTCAAAATATCATCATCATAATACCTATTCATATAATATTCTTGAGGCAGCTGCCCATTTGAAAACCTTGCAGAGGCTTGCTGGATCTCAAATTGTGAAGAAGTGTGATACTCATGATCAGTTGTATTTGATTGCTGCACTGTCCTATCGATTAAGATTTGTGGATCCATCACTTCATTTTGAATGTTACAGTGAACTTACAACAGTGTACAAGAAATTGGCAAATTCATTCGCTACAAATTCAACCCAACAAACACTAATTGAATCGTTTTGTTTTTCACAAACCAAATCTAGTTTGAATGCCAATTGTATCTCGGAATCCTATAAGCTCTTGCAATCAATGAATCCCCACATTAACTACATTCATGAATCTCAAGGCGCCATTAAATAATACTACTTCTTGAGTTGTGATTAACAATTCATTTTTTTCTCGCTTGTTTGGAAGAGGATGGAGGCTCCTCAGACGTTTATCTCGTCTATCATGTCATTATCGGTGACTTTATATTGTTTAATACTCCTCCACATGTTTCTATCGAGTGACCTATTCATTGCAAACAAACAACCTAATACGTTAACTAAAAACAGTGCCAATTCTCTGAAACAAATATCTCGAAATTAAATATAATTTATATTTTTAACCTGTTTGTCATGTCATTATCGCTGACTTTACATTATTTAATATTCCTACACATTTTTCTATCGATTGACATTTGCATACGAAACAAAGAACCTACTCTATTAATCACAGTGCCCATAATTCCGTTACGTGGAAAGGAAGATGCATAGATACACTGAAACACATTGATATTCCGGTCAACTACAACTGTATGCCAAAACTATTCATTAACGAGAATTCTGTGCTATCATTTTCTGCTTACATGAAGCTCATCGTTCCCGACAAACATTACAGTAGTCAATGCAACATTTTATTTTCACACCAGATGAGAAATCCAATATTTTGTGATATTCGCAGTATATATTGTGTAATGGTTAATCTGATTACAATCTGTTCAATATTATTTAACAATGTGCACGGCATTGAACTTCGTGGTTTCAGGTCCTTGTAAAATCTGCTTTTTTCCTTTTCAAAAACAATGTGCACGGCATTAGACACTGACAACTATAATATTTAAATGAATAATTTTATGATTTTACAGAGTTGTTAAGATGGCAACTTTTTGTATTATAAATTAACGGCTACAAAATTCAACATAAAGCTGTCAACGTATGATGTTTACCAACGGCTATGATTTATAAGTATCTGCTATTAAACAGGTTAATGCCATTCTAATGGTTAATTTCATAGGAAATAGGGCTTCCTCGATGACTGACGTTACTCTTGTGTTAATCTCTGCTGAAATTTATCGAAAAGATGGAAGCATATACATCAGTTCGGTTTGCTGTAAAGCTTTTAATTGGACCGACATAAACAATGGCTATTAAATAATAGCAGACACAATAAACACATGTATGTGCGGTCTCAACTTCGCGGATAAGCTTGTTTCTAAACTATTAGTAATTACCACGTTGACATAGGAGAAGAACACTGTCAACATAGGCACAAAGGAAAACATAGCAAAAAATTCATGGTATAAGATAGACTTCACATCAAAGTTGATATAGTAGGATTTCAAGATTGTGGATGGTAGGGTAGAGTACGAGTTGAGTTTCCATGTGTGACACAAAAGATTAAAAAATCATTTTTTTTACAAATTGTTATCATCATTTTATGTTCTTTGTGCATTTGGTTCCTAATATCTCAAGTTCTTTGAAGATCAAATGCAACGACTATCTCTTCTATCTATAAAGACAAAAAAAGGATTTAGAGAACTCCTTAAACTATAATGGATATCTAAAATCTTATCATGAGGCTCTAAAAGTCATTCCAAAAGAAGCCAAATTGTAACGACACATTAAGGATCTAAAATTGAATCATTTATCTACTATTCTACAATGGAAACAAGTAGGAAAAGTATCTTTCTCTCTATCCAATGGGTTTTCTTATTATTTATTTTGATTCTATGGGGGATAGGGATAATATCCATCTACTGAGGCCTTGGTATTAAAACAATATAGGTCTCTTCATGAGTAAATGGAGAAGGAATTTTAATGCTTCTTAAGGAAAAAGAATTGTTGGAAATTGAAACAAAACATCATATCTAAGAATTCTAATCAAACCTTTACATTGCTATAGCTATATAGAGTCTTTCAAATTTGGAACAAGAACCATTTCTATAATTGGTACTTCTACAAGGGTTCCATTCCTAAGTGTGGGCAAAGGGGCAGAGGAGTAGATAAAACAGAGCATCAAATTAGAGAACAGAGCAAACTCATATTTGCATGCAACAATAAAATATAAATGAAATTGCAAATGATTGCTATTCAAAAGACACAAAAAATACACAGCAACAAGTAGACAACAACATATTTATATTTATGTATTAAAATTGGAACAATTTTAGCAGAGCTTCGTTGCTCTGAGTTTCTTTCTTCTACCAGTTGTAGAGCTGCGTTGCTCTTGCTTCTTGCTTCTTGCAAAATGACCACAAAAAGGAAATAAAACTAAAAGCTACGATGGACAGCTAAGAAGTAATAAAATATTACTATTTTTACTACCCACAAAGTGTGTGAGAGTAAATAGGAGTTAATGCGAATTAATCCAAATCTCTCAAATCTTCTCCAAAAAGTATTTCTAATAAATTGCCTTAAATGTAGGTACATAGCCTTAGCTAGAGGGAATTTGCATAATTAAATAGTTGAGATTAGATATTTCTAACACTCCCCCTTAATCTCAACTAGCTAACAATCTGCACAAAAAACTTTTGGAGCATTTGACTTCAAGTTCCGGAGCATCTTCCTTCTATTCTTGAATTATGTTCAAAAGTTCTAGAGCATCTTGAATTATGTGTAGACAAAGGGCTACAACTTTATTTCTTTATAGTTTTAGAAAGGACTACCACGACCCATTCACCCTAGGGCGAACCTATCCTTCAGTAGATCTCAAAACCTACTTTTGGTGACTAGTACATGTGTCTTTACCCTTCTTTGGTCTACCTATAAATTGTTGTTTTTATTTTTGTACTTTCAAGAATTTGCATTTCATGTTCTAGGTCTTATAGTTTATTTAGTTTAAGCATTTCATATCTTTTCAATTTAATTCCAAACCTTACCTATTGTCCCGGCGAAGTGAGATTGAGGTCTAATTGACTGACCTTTGAGGTTGAAAGTCAATCTCTACTCCTTGTGATCTATTTCAAAATGAGTTTCCTTTGGGAGAAGGATAAATGGAGAAAATACCCCTTATTCATTAAGGAATGCCTTTCCCCACATTTCAAGTCTAATATACTAGAACCTATGATTGCTTTCTTTAAATGGTAACATATGGTGTAAAACTGCCTTTTAAGCTTTCCTCTTTAGTTTTGAGCATATGTTCAATATGTAAACAACCTAAAAGCATTAGACATATCTTCTTTGAATGTTTGTTTACTATAGAGATTTGGAACATGTTTTTGGCTAACCTTATGGGATAGGGGGACAAAGGTAAGATTGGCAAGAGCTTCTCTTTGGTTTTGTAGAAGATTTAACTATGGCATACATTTTCTTTTGGCTTACTTTTTCATTCACTATATTGTTGTGCAAGTAACCACTATGAAGATCTCAAAGGACAAACTTGTGAAGATAGTAAAGGAAGGAACTATGGATTTCAACAGGACAAAAGTTTAAGTTCTAAGGCTTTGGAAGCTTAATATAGTTGATAATACACATTCATGAGATGCTTTTTAAAATTTCAAAAGGAATACAATAGATTACCTACAAGTGCCAGAGGACAAAGAGGTAAGCAACCACCACAAGGGCAGGTCAGCCATAATTCCACCAAGACAGCAATAAGAAATGAAGCAATAGATCAAAGACAAAGCATATAATATTCTGAAAAAATGGTTTTATTTTATTATGCAAACAAGTCATTGTAAAAGATTAAATTCTTTCATGTTATCATGTAATGGCAAATATGTCTAAGCAGAGCTAGTAGCTAAACACTCTAAAGTTTGTATTTTACTGTGTATATATGACCCTGTATGGCCTGTCCAGTATTTTGTCCTGAGGGAAGCTTTTCTGGTTTGCTCGATGCAGATGTTTAAGCCTCTGTCATCAGGAAATAGGTGGTTCCTGGCTAGTACCAATTCCATAGCAGTCAAGACAGCTAGAAAAAATACAATCGCTATGGAAGCCGAGCACAAAAGTAATGCTAAACTACGAGCGATTGGGTGCCTTACTTCCTCTGCACATTTGATTGTAGCCACTGATGTTATTGTCATAGGATATGCGAAGCCCACCAAATAACTGAAAAGCTCCTGATCGTATCTCGGAATAAATTCGCTCTGACTATCTGCAAAACGCAGCAAAGGAAAAGACAGGTAAATTACTATTTCTGTTACATTCACGGAGATCTAAGTCAATCGTAAAAACTGACAATACTTACCAAGGCTGAATACAAAAAAAGTGAGAGAAAAAGAAGCATCTTGCAGACCGTATCAAAGGATCCCGAGATTCCCTCCCATGTCACGCTGGCAGAGCTCGGACCAGCAATGAATAGAAAGAACACGGGGGTCATCTTTCTGGAAACCGTGATGTCTGAGGAGAATCTCTGATACAGTGTGACGAAAACAGCTGCATAGTGAACTAATCCCACCATAAAGAAGAACATTGCAACTTCCTTCCAATCGACTGTCGTTGCTAATCGAGCAACCACGAAGTTCCCAATAACTGATAAATATGTAGACGGATTTGCGGTTCGAGCAAGAGATCTTTTTCCTCTGGTGAACCATTGACCATAGATTTTAACCTCCATAACTATGATGGGAGCCATGAATATACAACATACTACTGGATGCACATTATCAGGCGATATGTCTGAAGGAAGTCCCATTCTTAATAGCATGCCCGCTATCCAGGGAACAAATAAGTAGTTCACCCTTACCCGATCGCGGTACTCCATGCGAACAGTATCAAAATAAAACAAACATTTCAACATATATGCTCCGGATATGAGCAAGAAGCTTATTAAGGCAAGCAACCATATTCCCAGTGTGAAATGAGTAGGATGCTTGAAAGTTAAATGAATAAACGACGTGGAGTCTCCGTCCAGAATTTTCCAGAGAACAGTCTGACTGGTGAGGCCGAGACATATGTGAAAATGACCGGAATGTATCCTTAACAAGAAGGGTACCTTTTCTTTCCTTTCGGAAGCTTGTTGGCGCTGCTATTCAGCACAAAAAGAAAAGGAAAATAACATAATTAAGATACAGTCTAGATTAAATTAAAAAAATAAATAAATCATGTTTTATGCATTACCTGCTGATTCGGCAAACAACGCTTGCCGATGTATGGATAATCTAATGAAGGAACTCCGAGTATTTTAGCATTTGCCTGAGGCGAGAGAGGCCAGCTAAAGGGGATTTGTCTTTGAAGAAATGAAAGCCTGCGAAGGCTATCATTCAGACAATCATCATCATAGCTCCTTTTCATATAATTTTCCGTTCGCAGCTCACCATTTGAAAACCTTGCAGAGGCTCTCTCGATCTCAGACTGCGAAGAAGGGTGAAGCTCAGGACCAATAGTATTTGATTGCTGCGATGTACTATTGATTAAGTGTAGTGATCGTTGTTTGTAGATGTATCTATAATCTAGTGAAAGACTCTCCAGTATTCTTCTATTTGCCGGAGGCGAGGGAGGCCAGCTAAAGGGGATCTCTCTTTCCGGAAATGAAAGCATGTGAAAGCTATTACTCAAAATATCATCATCATAATACCTATTCATATAATATTCTTGAGGCAGCTGCCCATTTGAAAACCTTGCAGAGGCTTGCTGGATCTCAGATTGTGAAGAAGTGTGATACTCATGATCAGTTGTATTTGATTGCTGCACTGTCCTATCGATTAAGATTTGTGGATCCATCACTTCATTTTGAATGTTACAGTGAACTTACAACAGTGTACAAGAAATTGGCAAATTCATTCGCTACAAATTCAACCCAACAAACACTAATTGAATCGTTTTGTTTTTCACAAACCAAATCTAGTTTGAATGCAAATTGTATCTCGGAATCCTATAAGCTCTTGCAATTAATGAATCCCCACATTAACTACATTCATGAATCTCAAGGCACCATTAAATAATACTACTTCTTGAGTTGTGATTAACAATTCATTTTTTTCTCGCTTGTTTGGAAGAGGATGGAGGCTCCTCAGACGTTTATCTCGTCTATCATGTCATTATCGGTGACTTTATATTATTTAATACTCCTCCACATGTTTCTATCGAGTGACCTATTCATTGCAAACAAACAACCTAATACGTTAACTAAAAACAGTGCCAATTCTCTGAAACAAATATCTCGAAATTAAATGTAATTTATATTTTTAACCTGTTTGTCATGTCATTATCGCTGACTTTACGTTATTTAATATTCCTACACATTTTTCTATCGATTGACATATGCATACGAAAGAAAGAACCTACTATTAATCGATTGTGTAATGGTTAATCTGATTACAATCTGCTCAATACTATTTAACAATGTGCACGGCATTAGACACTGACAACTATAATATTTAAATGAATAATTTTATGATTTTACAGAGTTGTTAAGACGGCAGCTTTTTGTATTATAAATTAACGGCTACAAAATTCAACATAAAGCTGTCAACGTATGATGTTTACCAACGGCTATGATTGATAAGGTTAATGTCATTCTAATGGTTAATTTCATAGGAAATAGGGCTTCCTCGATGACTGACGTTACTCTTGTGTTAATCTCTGCTGAAATTTATCGAAAAGATGGAAGCATATACATCAGTTCGGTTTGCTGTAAAGCTTTTAATTGGACCGACATAAACAATGGCTATTAAATAATAGCAGAGACAATAAACACATGTATATGGGGTCTCGAACTTCGCGGATAAGCTTGTTTCTAAAATATTAGTAATTACCACGTTGACATAGGAGAAGAACACTGTCAACATAGGCACAAAGGAAAACATAGCAAAAAATTCATGGTATAAGATAGACTTCACTTCTTGGCTTAGGGCTTCTCCCTTTACCAAATATCAATCAAAATCAAACCAACATTCCGAACATCAATCAAAACATCACTCTAAACCCTCAAAACTTGTCATCGACATCACAAGAATTGATGGCAACCATCCCAATAGCGCAAAACACCACGATCGCATTATCAACCACCCCCTAACATCTCAAAACATGGTCTCTCAAGGACCAACCACATCAATCACACTATCTACCACTCAAACCCCAATCATCAACATGATGGTGCCTCTCATCACCACAACAAGCACCATTGAAATCCACCACAACCACCACCACCACCAAGCTCCAATACATTAAGCCAATACAGTATGTCATTGCAAGCCGCTCAACAACTTGGTTATCAAAAGGCATTCCTACAAGTACAAAAACAACAAGTCATGCAATTAGCTACTCAACAAGCCACATAACTAGCTGCTCAGCAAGCCACTCAAGCAACACAAGTTGCTCAAGCTTCCCAAGTCGCACAACAAGTGCAATAGGCTGCACAAGCCCAAGCCTTATTGTAACAACAACAACAACAACAAGCCGCTCAAGCAGCTCAAGTTGCACAAGCTACACATACACAAGCACAAGCTCAAGCCCAAGCTCAAGTGCACGCTCAAGCGAAAGTCGAATATCAAGCACAAAAAGCACAAGCACAAGCGTAGTATCTTGCCCAACATCACACAACACAACAACAAGCATATCAACAAGTGTTAAAGCAATATCAAGAACAATAGGTAGTAGTCCAATTAGCATCTCAACAATAAGCACAACAACAAGCTTAGCAACAAGCACTAATAGCACAACAGCAATAGGACCAACAAAAAGTGTTGTTGGTACAACATCAATTGCAAGCATACTTGGCTCAATAGAATAAACAAACATCATCCATCAACATAACAACCAATCCACCCATCCCACCAAAAATTGAACCACCTCAAAACACTTTCATCCCACCCACTGATCTGCAAAACGATGTGACAACACAAATTAGGTTGCTCTTGAAACAAGTGCTTGACCTTCAATCAGGGCGAACCTCGAAAACACCTAAAAACTTGTGTCCTTATCCGTTTGACAGAAGCCTTGTAATGAAACCATTCCCGAAGGGATTTGAGATCCCAAAATTCAATAAGTATCATGGGACGAGAAACCCTGAAGATCACATCAGGGAATTCTAGGTTCATTGCATGGAAATTGTGTATGATGATACCTATCTAATGCGGATATTTCCTAGGAGTTTGGCTGGCCACACTATGGAATGGTTCTCTCACGTACCTACAAGCATCAAAACATTCCAAGAAATCATAGAAACATTCATCAAAAACTATGCATGCAATATCACCATGGTTGTCAGTCTAGAGGAAATCTCAGCTCTGAAACAAGGTAAGAATGAATCATTTGCTTCATTCCTACAATGATGGCGATCCAAGGCCAATCGGAGTAAATGGGTCATCTCTGAGGAACAACAAGTGTGCACTATCATATCCAACCTTGACAGCCTCTTGGAATTCCATCTCAAGGTCCAAGGGATCACCACGTATGACTAGTTGATTTCCAAGGTGCTCAGCATCAAACGAGCCCTTATGACACAACATGGAGGATCAACTTCATATCTTGAACAACAAAACAATCGCCCACCCACCAATTACAATGACAAACCTCGCACATGGGCAAGAAACAAAAATATTACTAATGATGCTATTGTTGATGCCAAAGTTGTCATCAGTGCCCCTCAGAAAAACACACCCATAGCCACAACAACAAATCCAAAACCATCATCAAAACAACCATCAAGTGAACACAACACAATAGCCAAACAATCAAGCGATCAATAACGTCAATGATCAAATGGGGCCGCCCTAGCGAAACAAGAATTCTACCAAGTGAAGTACACCACTCTTGGGGAGCCACTCAAAGTCATCATGAAGAAACTAATAAACAAAAACCTCATCAAGGCTCCCACCTATGACAATTACCAGGAACCAGATGTGAAACCTCCTTGGTACAATGAAAATCAACTCTGTGACTTCCACAAAAGCAAAGGGCACACTATTATCAATTGTATGAGGTTAAAGAACATAGTCCAAGACCTCATTGATCAAAGAATCATAAATGTGGAGTAGCCAATAGGAAACCAGAACCTTAAAATATATATGAATCTGATGCCTAACCATAACAATAAAGTGAACAATAACACCGATAAGGGGAAAGACACGTTCAAAAATGCGAATCACGTGTACGACCATGTCATTGCATCTCTGGATGACTACTGTGCTACCATCACCATCAAAGGATCCCATGTCGACTGTGGAGTCACCACAAGAGGTGGCAAAGTTACCATTGCAGGGTCATCTCAGCCAAACAAAGCACCCACACCCAACCCTAGATTTGTTCCCAATGGTTACAATGTCCTTGATCAGCTAAAAATAACCCCAACACAAATCTCCATCATGGAGTTATTAAAAGTTTCATCTGCTCACAAGAAAATCCTTGAGGAAGCATTGACTTCATCCACTGTCCCCGCAGATCTTGATGCGAAACAATTCCAAGCTATGGTCGGAAATATCATCACTCCAAACCTCCTTACATTCTCTGATCAGGACTTTCCCACTCAACCATCTCACAACCATGCACTCCATTTAGAGGTCCTAGTGCATAAAAATAAAGTCAAGTGAGTCTTGGTGGATGGAGGTGTAGGTTTGAATATTTGTTCCCTCAAGCTCATTAAGAACCTAAAAATCTCAAAGGATTCCATTGACAAAGGAAAAGGTATTACAATCAGAGCGTATGATGATCAAGAAGGAGTGTTAAAAGGCACAATCCAAATCCCTATTCAAGTAGTGTCAACTATCATGGAAACTACCTATCAGGTCCTGGACCTCAACTTGCCTTACAACATTCTCCTTCGACGTCTATGGATCCATGCAATGCAAGCAGTAGCATCAACCTTCCATCAATGTTTCAAATTCACATATGAAGGACAAGAGGTCACCATCCATGGAGACCCTGAAGCATTCTCCTATTGCAAGAACCTTGAGGAAAAATACTACAAAATCCCTCAAGTGCCCAAAAATGATTAAGGCCCATGGACACCATACATTGATCCAGCCACTCTTGCTTCTACTTCTACAATAGAGACACCCACCACTCCTGCCATTCCCACCATCTTTGATATCAAAGTCACCATCTAGGACAATGGTTGTTGAAACTATATGATTCCCAAAAATGCTTTTGTGGTAGGAGAGTTACCACAATCTCCTAGATCACGAGGACGTTCGCAATCAAATGAAGCCTCCACATCTCAAACATCCCCTGAAGAATATCCTAACTTTAGAAGTTGGGGAGATCTTAGGTGAGAAGTCATAGAGGAGGACCCATCTCATCTCCTATACCAAGATAATAGACCAACAACCAATCTACCAATGGATGACAAAAGAAAAGGTTTGCAAATGATGCTCGCAATGGGCTATGACAAAAACCAAAGACTTTGAAAAAATGACAACGGGCTTATAATACCTATCATTCTAGAGACGTGAATGAGAAATATTGGCCTTGGATGTACCCCTCTGAGTATAACTATACATGGCCGAAGTCCTCTAGTTAGAAAGGTCAATAATCCTCCTCAACAATCTACAGCCAAACTTTGCTTACCCATACTCACAACTTCACATTTGACATAACTGACATCTATAGTAGTATTGATGACGAGGATCCCATAACCAACCTACCCATACTCTTCGAGGATACCACCCTTCTCATCATTAGCACCTTATCCTTTGAGTTAGTCCATCAAAACCATGAAATCCATCTAGTTTACCCCCAACTCATCGATTATGACCAACGAGGATCATGAATTCTTAACACATTCAAAAATGATGAGGCACTCTCAAAATTCATGGGACTATGGGATACTATTCCATGTGGGGATCACAAAGCAGGATTCATCATTGAGCTAGATACACATGCATACTATGGGGAAATGATTGAATCCCTCAGTCGCAAAAGCGAAAAACTGAGAATAATCTCTAGGTCCTTGAGTGAAAACCACATTGTGGCACTCTGCAACCCGAAAAAAGTAAAAATAAAGGACACATCCAAAGGTGAAAACCTCTCTGGGGCACCTAAGGATGGGGGATTCAATCTTCCTTTTCGAGCTCTTCATCAGGAAAAATCAGCAGTCCTACCAGAAAAATGCAATCTAGTTAATCTAGGAACATAGGAGACCCCACACATCACATTCTGTGCGGAATCATTACTATCAGAGGAACAAGAGCTCCTAGTAGCCTTCTTGAGAGAAAGACAATTTAATTTTGCATGGAGCTATGTAGACATGCCAGGGCTTGATCTAGAAATTATAGTTCATCACCTAGCAGTATACTTTGAAGCAAAGCCCGTTAGACAAAAGCTTAGGAAAATGCACCCTTAGATCACCCCGCTAGTAAAAATGGAACTAAAGAAGCTATTGGATGCAAGATTTATTTGACCAATAGACTATCCGGAATAGGTGTCAAACATGGACCCTATCTCAAAACTCGATGGGGGCATCAGAATATGCACAGATTTCAGGGACTTAACCAAAGCATGTCCAAAAGACAATTTCCCATTGCCCAACATTGACATGATTGTGGACATGACAGGGGGACATGAAATACTCTCCTTGATGGATGATTTCTCGAGATACAACCAAATAATGATTGCTAAAATTAGACAAACACAAAACAACCTTCACTTGTCCATGGGGGACTTACTCTTGGAATATGATGCCATTTGGCTTGAAGAATGCAGGAGAAACATACCAAAGAGCCATGACGTTAATCTTCCATGACATGATTCATAAAACTATCAAAGATTGTGTTGATGACATACTAGCCAAATCCAGAAAGAGGAAGGATCACATAACAACTTTGAGCATTATTTTCGACAGGCTAGAGGAATACAAGGTCCGATTAAATCCAAAGAAGTGCGTATTTGGTGTGCAATCAGGAAATTTACTAGGATACATAGTGTCAATGAGAGGTATTGAGGTAGACCCTGCCAAGGTAAAAGCAATCCTTGAGATGGAGGAACCTAAAACATTGAAACAATTGAGAGGTCTCCAAGGTAGGCTTCAGTTGATCTAAAGATTCATAGCACAACTGGCTGATAAACAGAATCCATTATCTCACCTACTTCACAAGGGAGTAGCGTACAAGTGGGATAAAAAGTGTGAAGAAGCCTTCAATAAGATCAAAGAATATTTTCTTACACCACTACTCCTCATGCCACAGATCCCAAGAAAGCCATTAATTCTCTGTGTCAACAACAACAATAGCTCCTAGAGCTCTCCTAGCTCAACACGACGGAAACATGATAGAAAGGGCCATATATTACATCAGCCGCATAATGGTTGGTCATGAGTTAAATTACTCATTCATTGAGAAAGAATGTCTATTAGTAGTGTTTGCATCATAAAAATTTAGACACTACATGCTGGCACACAAAATAAAACTCATCGCAAAAATTTACCCTCTCAAGTACTTACTGTCAAAAGTAATGCTCAAGGGAAGAATGGTCAAATGGGTCATGATACTATCAGAGTATAACATTGAATATGTGGAGCAAAAAGCAATTAAAGGCCAAGTCATCATAGATTAGCTTACAGAAGCACCAATCTATTCAGAGAATCCTCTCATCTCAGAGTTTCTAGACGAATCCATCTTCAATTTCAACATAGCTGACCACTAGAAACTTTACTTTGATGGCTCATACATGCAACATGGATCAAGAGACGGTGTCTTCTTTATCACTCCACAGGGGGACTGCATACCTAGATCATATAAATTGGTGTTCCCCTACACCAACAACATTGCAGAATATGAGGCTTTAACCATAGCTCTCAGAATAGTAGTGCAGTGGCACATCATGGCCCTTAGAGGATATGGAGACTCCTAGCTGATAATAAACCAAGTGAACGGTGAGTACCAAACTAAGGATGATAAGCTCACTCCATACAAGAAACTGGTGGAGACTCTCAAGGAATCCTTTATCGAGATCACATTTGAGCAGATACACAGAGCCAACAATAGAGCTGTAGACACCATGGAAATGATTGGATCCCTATTGGACATCCCTCACAATGTCCTAAAATATGAATTCTTGGTAGAGTAGCTTCTCATTCCTGCATTCGAGGTACCATAATAAGAATTTATGTGTAAAATCATTGGTCCTAGTGATCCCTAGTACCATGACATTTATACCTACCTATTAATAGGTGTCCTACCTGTTGATTTACCTTCAACCTTAAAATGAACCTTTGTCAAAAAGGCATCCCTATTCGTCATCCTAGGAGATACCCTATATTGTAGGAGCATAGAAGGAACCTTACTATGTTGTTTAAACATTGAGGAGGCATCGATCGCTTTAACTGAGGTGCATAACGAAATCTATGGTTCACACTCAAGTGGAATGACCCTAGCCAAGAAATTGTTGAGGATGGGGTATTATTGGCCTACAATGGAAAGATAGACACATGAATATGTCAAAAGGTGCCTACAATGTCAGCAACATCGAGACCTCATCCATGCTCCAGCTCAAGAGCTTCATCCCACCATTACACCATGGCCCTTCTCACTGTGGGGGCTCGTTCTCATCAAAAAAATCACTCCCACTTCATCTAATGGCCATAAGTTCATCATACCTGCCACTGAGTACTTTACCAAGTGGGTCGAAGCCATACCAATGACCTATATAATCGGGAAACATATATCAAATTTCATCCTGAACTATCTCATATGCCAATACAGTGTTCCCCAAGCTATTATCTCAGATAATGGAACACCATTCAAGAATCAGGATGTTTGTGATCTATGTAAAAAATTCAAAATCCATCACTTATCCACCCCATACTATCCCCAAGGTAATGGCCAAGGAAAAGCCACAAATAAAACAATTTTAAAGATCCTCAAGAAAATAGTCAATGATGCAGGTCGTGACTGGCATCTGCAGCTCAATCCCACCCTCTAGGCCTACTAAACTAGCATATGCACACCCACCAGTGCCACCCCCTTCTCCCTAGTCTATGGATCAGAAGTAGTACTCCCCATTAAGATCGAGCTCTCATCACTAAGAATATCATTGCGAAACCTCATCACAGATGAAGAGTACCGAGTATCAAGACTACATGAGCTAGAGCTACTAGGTGAGCGGTGTATAGATGCTTTATATAATTTGCAAGTCTATCAGAACAAACTCAAGAGGAGCCATAACAAGAAAATTATAAGCAATACTTTCCAAGTTGGAGAATTGGTACTAAAGGAAAATCAGAAGAACGTCCCAAATCTAAACAACAAAGGAAAATTTGAACCCAACTGGTTCGGACCATTTGTTATCACATCAAGCTATGAGTCAGGGGCATATCAATTATCAACACCCAAAGGGGAACCTTTGCAGGAGCCCATGAACAACTCCCATCTCAAAAAGTCTTATGCCTAATCTTTCAAGGTATAGAACCAAAAAAATCCAAAAAATTAGAAAATGTCCTGAAAAAATGGTTACCCTAATGAAAACCTGGAAAATAGGCATCTTGGTGACAACAAAATATAAAAATAAAAATAAAAAAATCCAAAAAAAATAGAAAAAGGATAAAAAAAAACAAGTAAAGAGAAAAAAACATCTTGTAGTGAAAAGCACTTCGGTGGCACTTTGAACAAGTACCTTGGTGAAAACCTGGCAAACAAGCACCTTGTGTAAATAAGCACTTTCCATCCACCAGGATCTTTATGGCTTGTTCTACATCATCCATCCATTACGTTTCCATCATCCATCGCATTCAAATCTTCATCCATCACCCATCCATTTGACATTTGCATCATAGCTTGGTCCTATCTTTGTATCATGATCCCTCCTAGTACTACTCGACCCATCCTCAAAACATTTCAAAATTCCAAAAGCATCCAAATATTTGAAAAAATCCATCCACCTCATCTCTCTTGCACCTGCAATAAATGCCACTCATAATAAATGATTGTCATCCTCAACCTTTGGTGAAACAGTTGGAAAAAAGTCTAGCAGGTTAAAAGTGAAAACTCAATTGTCAAGGTCTCAAGTTTAGGTCAATAAGTAAACAAATTGGTCAACTCTTTGTGTCAATAGCCTATCATCCAATCAGTCCCAAATCAATCATCTGATAACATCATGTCCTAGGATGTATCCTTCCTACAATAGGCATTATTTATCTAAAAGAACACTTTGGATAAGTGAAATGACATGCCGCCATCCACTAACATGTCCTAGAAGATATCCTTCCTACAATGGGTGTTATCTTTTGGCAACATTTTCAGTTCTTATCCTTAAAAAAACATTTCCTTTTGGTTACCAATATTGAAGAACATGAGCTTGTTTTTTTACTTTATCTTTGTCTTTTGACTTATCTCTTTGCGCTCATTCCAATAACCTCTCGATGATGTCCAAAAAAATGGATTTAGAGAGATAGGAATTGGGAAACAATCATTATCTTTTGTCTACTGTGCTTGTTCGATGTTCTTGTAATATAACTTGGAAAATAATTGCTTTGTTAGATATGTGTGGAGGGTATCTTAGGCAGCTTGTTGAGTATTGCATTGATAGGTTATACCTTTCGTGTTTTGGTCTGAGATGTTTGAAACTTCTAAAGTGCATCCTAGCAAGGTTTCTATAAGTTAGGTGTGAACAAGAATACTCCTATCTATTTTTTGAGTCAAGGTCCATCACACTAAGTGCAACGCCTTCCTGGTTCTTTATACCTTGATACATCATGCTTATGCGTGTTATCAAAGATAAGGTAAGTGGCCCTTTTAAAATCCCAATTCATGATAAGAAAATCATCCATTTCTCATCATCATCTCTCATAAATTTGGCTTGTTGGATCGTCTTGTCATCATCTCATTTCTTATTTATTCTTTTCCACACTAACATCATGCTAGGATAGTTAATCATCATTGCTAATGCATCCACAAACCATTAACATAATGCATATCACATCATCTCATATAAAAAACATGTATCATCTCACATGCATGTTCATCATCATAATATACATCTGTTAATCTAAGCATCTCATAAAATCATACATTTGCATAAAACATCCATTGCATAATCATATAGGCATCATCACATCATATCATCACTTAAGTAGTTTAGGATAATATACATTGGTTACTCTAACCATCTTAAAACCATCTCATTTGCATCATCATCATAACCATCCATGTGTCCATCTTGAACCTCTTTATCGCGAGATCTACCCTCAAATCGAATCTTTCACTAAATCTCTCAAGGGGGCAATGTACCGGTGTACTTATCTCCACTGGGGCATCTGAAAAAAAATTAGAATTTTTTTGAACTTTGACTGTGGAAAATTTATTCTTTGAACCAATGCAACAAGTACATTGCTTCACAGAGGGGTAAAATGTAGACATGCAAAATTTTCATCATGCATTTAATTGCATTCATATCAAATCCATTCATCAAATAAATCAAGTCTATTTGATTTATCTCTAAGGTAATCCATTTAAATTAAATAAATCAACTTTATTTATTTTGATCCTAACATCACCCTCTTTGATTAAATAAATCAAATTTTTATTTAATTAAATCTAAAATCATCTTCCATCTCCTTTTGATTTAGTTTAATCCTTAAATCTAAGTCAAATCAGTCAAATCACCTAATCCTCTTACTTGTCCCCCACTTGGCATTTAAGCTACTTTTTCTCCCTCCAACAAGCCAAATTTGAAATTTGAAAAGGCCAACTAATGTCATTTGTTGGCACATTGATCAAAACTTTCACATCCTCCATCCACTCACATTTGGACAAGTGGCTCCTTCCTATTGGTTGAATCTTTGTCCCACATTCACCCATTTTGCATATTTCTCCATCTTATCATTCTATAAATTAGAGGTCTCATTCCTCATTTTAACATCCACAATTCATGAAAAGTTACTCTCTTCAAATTGAGAGCTGATTTTGTCCACTCCATCTTCAAGGAATTTTATCATTGAGCTTGTCAAGGGTTGGGAAAGGGTCACTTTTCACAAAAACTAACACCAATCCACTATGGAATAGGTGTGCATTATGTTTCTTTCATGCTTCCAATTAATTTGTTTTGTTATCTTGTTTGAGATGCATTATGCATTATTTCATAGGAGTATTTATGCATTTACATGAACTAACCCCATTACTAACTAGTGTTGGAGTTTAAGCTTTGCGCAAATTTGTAGGTACTCACAATAAGATTTTTGATTATGACAATTGATTATCTTTTATGATTTTTGGTCCATGAAGTTGTTTTAATGATAAGTATATGATGGGCAATAATGTGCCGGTTTTAATTTATCTAAGTAAGGCTTATAATTTGTGTGTAATGAGGTTATACTTGAACTATTCTTTTATTATGGTTTGGTATCAAGGGAGATTTTTAGGTTGAATATCTTGATTTTGTTATGGGATTCTTCAATTTCCAGAGGCTAGGGAACCATTTGAATGAGTTGTTTATTTTATTTAAGTCATGAAGATCATTTGTTTTAAATGTATTGTTTAATAGCCATGCATGTTGTATTTGATTACCTATATGGTAATTGAGAGTAAAATTATTTAGATCATGATTGGATTGTGGTCAAGATTCAATTTGTTTGTGCATGATGGCTATCTTTTGGCTTAATATGTGTTATGATATTGTAAAAGGAAGAGTGGCTTTTGTTAGGGTCCAGTACCCAAAGTGGTAGCTAGGGTAATCTATCAGAAGTTATTAATTTAGTGAAAACCTTAATAAATGTACCTGAGGTTCATTAAATAATAATTCAGATAATTGGAATGCCTCGCCTAGTGCCTTAATGCATGTATAGGTTAAGGGTAGGTTTAGATGGCCTGGAATGGCATGGTTGATCACTTTGTCCTCGTGAAAAGTGAATCGGTTCCACATAATTTTGTTTAGGCGTTCGGAATTGGTAGAGATTGTCGAGGTAACTCTTGATGAGGGTTGATAATCTAGGAAGATTCAGTAGAGTAACCTAGAACAACTATGTGATGACACTCTTATCCTTATACAAGTTTTGAGGTCTCTTATGTAGAGTCACCTTTTGTATTGTTGTTGCCTCTGGGAGCTTGTTAGTGATCATGTGATTTCATACTTTCATGTCATTATGTGTTTGTCAGCCATGTGATGTCATGTTCTATTCTTATGTATGTTGTTTGATTGATATGTTGACCTAATATTATCTCCTATCACAAAGGGAGTGGACCTTTGGGCTCCACGCGGTTTGGAGGAAACCATGCTATTTCCTCCATTGGGTCCTCTTGCAGATGTTGTTATACTTGGATAACATTGTTTGTGGGACAGGTTCTTGATTCTTCACTATTCATGATGTTGGAAACTGAGCGTACTCATGAATGAGGCCAACAAATGTGATATGTTCTTCATATTTATTGTATTTTCTCTTGGTATCTATGAGAGAACTTTTGTAGTGATATTATGTAATATGAGATTTATTATAATCTCACTTGATGTAATATGATTATGTAACTTGACTTTATAAATTTTATGAAATTGTATCATTCATGAATATGATATGTACTTATTTTTTATGACTTTATATTGACGTGATCTTCTTATTTGTAAATGTTTAAGTAATGTCATCTTGGAATCCTAAGAACGTTTGTGCAATCAAATGACTTAAAAAAAATAAAAATCAATTAATTGTTACTTTAAGCTTTGTTTTAATGGATTCCTTGGTGTGGTGTTACTTTATTCTTTGTTTGAATGGCACTTCAACTGGAATCACATCGTGGTAATTGATATAGAGAAATTGAAGCATATGGTTTTTCCATTGGAATAAAAGGTTGAATGTAGAAATTGGCATGAGAGAAAAAAATTATCTTCAATTGGTATCAGTCAATGGAGGAGCAATGTCCCTTTTTCATTGCTAAGAAGTGAAGGTTGCAACATCATGGTGACCTAAGGGAATACATTCATGCTCAAATCATTTGAGTATGACCCTCTATAGTAGCATGGTGAGTGTGACCATTTTCTATTGATGTCAAAGGGGGAGAAATTTGTGTAGTTCCTCATAAGTGTGAGAAAAGGAGAAGTTACATCAAAGGTGGAGAATTGAGAGCTTAGATGTTATCCACATTTAGTAGTAGATCATTAGAAGTTTGAGCATTCAGTTTTTCCATTAATGGAAAAGGGGGAGATTGTTGGTATAATGTTTTCATTGATGTAAAAGGAGGATCAGATGAGAGATGGAACTAATCCTATATAGGAGATTGTTGGCATGATGAAAGAGGATCAAAGATATGAGATATGTTGGAACTGGTTTTGAGAAGAGAATGTTGGTGTTGATGTCAAAAGGTGTCAATGATGTCAAGTAGAGATAAGGCATGGAATACAGTAAATATGGTTCTTGAAGTATGTGGATTAGCTATTAGTGTAGAAGAAAAAATTGATCAAAATGCTGCAAAGCTGAAATGTTGTCATCTCTCGACAATAAGTTCTTCTAGGTATTTGATAGCAAATTTGGTGTTAGATTTGATATCTATTTTTCAAGGGAATTCTAGAGATGTGCTCTATAGGTCCAAAAGTTGTAGTATGCATTCAAAATGTAATTTTTTATGCTCTTGGGTGATGCTACGGTTTATTAGTTAAACCCTAAGGTTGTTGTAGTCATGGCGCCTTAACAAATTTTTGATCTCGACATTGGCTACTTGTTGTAGGTTGCAGGTTGCAAGTAGTTCAAGTAATGACCTATGTCATTGGTGTCATATGGGAAACTACCCCCTTTTCCTGGCTCTTAATAGTTACACATCTAGCGGCTCATGGAGACAACACCTTATCGGAGTGAGTTACCATGATGTCCCCTTGACATGGTGATAATGGCTTGATCAAAGGTTGAGATCAGAACTTGGAAATCTGACGGCTATCACTATGGGTTTTTGCATCATGACTAGGTATTTGTGTATTCCTTTGTTTTGCATAATGAGTGATGGAGTACAATAAATGGCTATAAGAAAGAAGATCAGATGGTGGAAGAAGTCAGTAGTGGGTCCTAGATATGACATCAATAGTGTACACATGGCCTTGGAGAGAACTGAAAGTGATGACATGTGCTCTAGGTTGGAAAAGCCTTTTCTTGCATCGGGGTGATAGTTAGAGCTTGGGGAGACCTTATGGTTGGTTCCTTTGACGTCTTGATGGGACCACATTAGGGTAAGAGGTGAATGCCAGAAGGAGATTATATACTATCCCTTCAATGAAACAATGAAGTTGGATTGAGGTGATAGTGGTGATTCGAAGAGTTGATAATTTAAGTCTCTTCAACACTGTGATGAATGGAAGAAGGTGTGGCGTTGCATACAGGTGGGGAAATGTGGTTAACCGACATGTCATATTACATGAAAACAAGGGTGAAACATTGTCCATGGAGAATGACACCTCTAAGGTTCATCAAATGGACTGATGGACATTCGTGAGACTTGTTAAGATGTCCCCTTCTCATTCTGATAAGAGCTCAATCACATAGATAGGTAGATTTTAGAAAGAGTTGGTGTTGTGTCCCCTTGACATGATGAAGTCATGATGATAGAAGATAAATAGTGTCATGGCTGGACCCAATAGGTTGATGATGGAGTGTGATAAAAAATAAGGAATTGAAACATGTCAAGGATGTGTATGACAGGTGGTGCTAACTCTTCATCGTGGAGACATATGAAGATCAATGAAATATGATAGTCAATCTCTTTGATATTCTGAAAGAGTTTCATAGAAGATAATTCACCTGATCAAAAAAAGTTCATCTCATGTCCCCTCAACTCAACGAAGTCATGGAAAACATCCATGTAGGACCCAATATGAAGGTGACATCGATGGATGATGATGTATACTAGCAGGTTTCCAAGAGTGATTGTTTGATATACTAATTTGCATCATTGTTATGAGTCATATGGCAATGACATGCATGATAGATGGTGATGTGGGATTGTGTTCTTAACAAGTGGTATCAGAGACAAAGGTGACCAGTGTGACAAAGATGTTAGTCCCTTTCATAGAACAAAATGTAGCAATATGCTTTGGCCTTTAGGATTGAACCCTAGAATTGATGGCACATGATTAAAGGTGATAGATCTGACGGTGATGTTTTAAAGTTATGAATGTTGAATGATGGATCTTGGTGCGGAAGAGAAGATCGACGATCAATATTCAAACATGAGGATGTCAAATGGTCAAGTCTATGTGAATAGGGTTTTGAATAGTAACTGACATAGAGGAAGGAATTACTTGGTTCAACTACACCTATGACAAATTTTAGTGAAGATTGGATCTATTAAGTGGCATCATAGTTGAGAAAGGAGATGAAGAATAGATTGATTGAATAGAAGAATGCATATCTAATTCTAGGGTTTGACAAAGAGTCAATTTGGGGGAATTCCCTATGATAGAATTTAATGTGGAGGTGGCTCAATGCAGAGGTATGTAAATATATGGTAAACCCTATCGGATGTCTTAATGATGAGTTAGATGATGATGCAAGGCTCGAGGTGGACTGGTGATTAGCTAGTGAAGATAGTAAGTATGGAAACCCTTAGAAAAGATTTTAGATGATCTGGATGGTGGTGCACATCACGAGGTAGAGACAACAAGTCTATGTAGAAAAAATACAATATGATATTGTCTAAGTGCTGTATCTATTGTAAAATTGTAGATTCTGCAATTGTAGAGTGTGTTGAATAGAGTCATGTAGTTGGGTATGTAGCAGAGGAAGTGTGATGAGAGAGTAGTTTAGTAGAAAGAGTATGCACAATCTAAATGAGTAGAACCTAAACACTATAGATATTCATATTTGGGTTAATATTAAGATAGTTATAACAGAGATTATTTTAAGTGTAGAAGAGATTGTAGAGAAAAGAGAGAAGAGAAGTGTAGAGCAGAAGGAGAAAAGAAGAGAAGTGTAGATGTATGTGTTGTTGAGATTGTAACATCAACAACAAGGAGTAATTTGTAGTGGTTGCAATGTATAGTTGAGCAGTTGCAAAGTAAGTTGCAACATAGAACTGTGTTTAATAGAACAATTTGTAATATTTGCATTGTGAATTTTATTAGTTGGTGCCATCAGATAACTGAGTTGGTGCTCAGTGTAGGGGATTGGAGTCTCCTTGGAGTTGGAATTCCTAAATCAAGGAGTCAATGATTCCTTGGGTTAGTTCCCTAAACATTTTCAGGGAGTTGGTGTTTCTTTGGGTTGGTGCCCTAAACATTGTAACAAAATATTTCTATATGAGGTTGGATTAGGATAGTAGATCTTAGCAACATTTCTCACTGTGGTTTTTCCCATCTTTGGTTTTCCACGTACATATGGTGTTATGTTATTATTTTGTGTGCATTTAAGGTTATCTTTGTGTGTTTATTTAATCTACACATTAAAGGCTTAAGGAAGTAAACTGCAGTAAAGTATTTGGAGCTAAAAAGAATTAATTTGCACTAAGGTTTTAAGGGATAGATTTTAATATCTACTGATTCACCCCCCTGTCTTGGTAGATTATTTTCTTCCAACAAAGAAATGTGGAGGTGAATCAAAATGGGGTATGATGAACCAAATGGAACCTATCTCTCTTAATTTCATTAGGAAATGAGATCCACATAAAGAATTTTCTTATAACCCTTAAGCGAGTCAACTCAAAATGTGAATCTTCATATTTCATTATGTTTGAAGGATGAGGGTTAGGTTCACTAGGAACTTTTGGGAAAAGATTAAAAATAGAAAACTAACCCAATCATTCCAAATTAAACTTGAAACAATGATATTAAACTCAAAATAAGCAGAAACATAAATCAAAACATGGATCAAGAAAGGGAAAATCTGTTTTTATTTTTCACCAAAAGTTAGTTTATGAAGTTGATCTGAGACTCATTCTACAAGGGGCATGAATGTTTCCACTATCAAGGTTTTTTTTCCACTTCTAAGAGGCTCTACTACATATTTGAATCTTCCAATTCATCCAAGCGGCAGTGTCGGAACGTTGGAAATAAATTTTTGTGGATAATTTTCTATTAGATGACAACTTTTATGACAACTTTTGCAACTTTGTCAACTTCTTCAAATTTTCTCTTCAAGATATCTTCAAGCTTTCTTCTACCTATATTTTCAAACACAAGATGAGAGGGAAAAGTTGTTTCTTTTTGGTGAACGGGGGTTTTCCTTGGTCGAACCCCATTTTGGTAATCAAACCTTCAAATGAAATGAAACATGAAAGAGGGAATGAAGAATGAACAGAGCTATGTTACCACTCAACAAACCCTTGAATAAACCTAGGAATATAGATCTATAACTTGCATGAAATGGCCTCAATGTATGTGGATCTTGAACTTTGAATGTTTTTTGAAATAGTGCTTTCTATGCTTGATTTCATCATGAAACCTACATCACAATTTTAGCTCCAAAAACATGCATGATGCAAGAATAATTTTATATGAAAAATTGGATCTTGAATGCTACAATAAAACTTTGATAAATTTAATCTTGAATTCTCTTTATGTTCTCCCAAATTCTCTTGAATTTCTCTTGTGAGGTCTCGTGAAATTTTAATGTGAAACATAGTGAAATAACCTTATATTTATATGTATGTATCCTTAATTTCCTAAAATTCAAATATCACAAGTTGACATTGAATCACATATTTGAAATCATTAAAATACCACAAAAATATAATTTAAATTTAGGTCTTAAGGTCAATGGAGGACTGATTGACCCATGGGAGAATGGGTCCTAGGTCCCCAAACCTAGGACACACATTGCTCATTGTGAAGTGTTATGTTAATTCATTAATAAATTTTGGGTTTCCTCTTTGGAAAATGTAATTAAATAGGATTGGAAAATGAATTAAAGGGACAATTAAGGCATAATTAAGCTCAATTAATTAAGGGAGCCCTAAATAAATGTGAAAGTGTAAAGGGATACACTTTACTACACTAAATTAAGGAACAATTAAGCCCAAATTAACTATGAGGACCAAAACAAGTGAAAAAATATAAAGGGATACATTTCCCGTCATTATATCACCAATATTCAATTATTTAAAAGAAGTTACCTTTCTCGAACCAACTACTAAAAAAACTAGAGCTCATATTTGAAAACTTGCAGGTAGATATATAATCCTAGCAAATGTCTTATATAGACATTCCTTCAATGGACTATTGCTTTAACAACTTAAATCATGAAAAATTCCTATAGCCCTTGAGGAAACTCATGCTCATTCTTGTGGGGGGCATTTTGGTGGAGGATTATTAGTTAAAAAGTTAATTTTCATAGGATATTATTGGTTTAACATGGAACAATATTGTTTTTATTATATCAAGAGGTGTCACAAATGTCAAGAGCATAACAAATTTTTTTATGCTCCTAATTGTGAACTTTGTGCCCAAGTTCTTATTTGGTTATTTTTCAGTTTGGGTTCTAGATCTCATTGGAAAAATTTCCCTCCTTCCTTTTCTTAACATAAGTTTATAATTACTGTGATATATTACTTCACAAAGTGGGTCGAGGCAATTCCTCTTTGTTCCACAACTGTTGAGGAAATCTATCATTTCATCTTAGAGAACATTATTGCTAGATTATGTCTTTCATCTATATTAGTTTGAGATCATGGGACAACATTTAAGAACAATGAAGTAAAAGATTTCTTGGAAAGATTTCATATTCAACACTATTTTTCAACACCATATTATCCACAATCTATGGTCAAGTGAAAGAAACAAACACAAACCTTAAATAAATCCTATATAAAATAGTAAGTAAACATAATAAGGATTTGCAAACTCAATTGTCTTATGCATTGAGGGATTATCACACAAGTATACAAACATCAATAGGAAATACACCTTATAACCTTCTTTATGGTATTGATGTAATTATACCCTTAGAGTTAATGCTCCTTTATTACGAATTTCTCTTAGGGGCCTCATTGATGACAACATAGAGAAATGATTACAACTACTAGAAATGCTTGATGAACAATGTATAAATTCTCTCGAGCATCTCCAAGCTTACTCTAAAATAATGCAACATAATTACAATAATAATGGAATTCCTTGCTTATTAAACAAGGGGGATTTAGTATATTTGTGCAAATTTAGTATATGAAAATCAATGTAATGTTAATGCCACCCTAGGTAAAAAAGGAAAGTTTACTTTGAATTGGTTAGGACCTTACAAAATCAATAAAATTTATGGATCTAGAGCATATAAACTAATGGAAATGGATGGCACACCTCATAAAGAACCTATCAATGATGTATATTTGTGCAAATACTACACTTAACATCCCTTTTGAATATGTATATTAAAGAATTTTGTTAAATTAAGTAGATATTTATCTATTTTATATCACATTGCTTCATTCTTGACAAATATTCTTGGTGTATCTTGGATTATATAAAGTAATCTTTCATTAATTATAATTATTACTTTATTTTACATGCTATTCAACCATCTTTGTGTTATGTTAAATTAGAGAATTACATGCACTTAATTTATAAATTAGATCATAAGAAGAATCTATTTTGACATATCACACTTAGTAAGATAACAATTAGATCATGAAGACATTTATTAAATAATCTTACCAAGATTGTTTAGTAGGTAACATTGACATCTAAAACTAAACCAATAACTCTTGGAAATAAAACATGCTGATATATATAGAAGATCATAAACATTATATACATGATCACCATAGTAATAAAATGTCGTGTGATATAGCATAGTACACCTAGTGAGGCCTATGGCTACTAGACTCCTTGATAACTAGTTTCAGCGCATCGGGAGATAGCAGAGTAGGAGTGGCTCATAGAGCTCATTTGATATCAAAGGCCTCATACCTCACCTCTAGCTATACCCTCACATACAAGTGCTACAATATGCTCCTATTCTCTCTAATCACTATCCTCTCGAAGTCTAGTAACCTCCACTTGCAACTTGTTGAGTTTTGATTTTATGAAATCCTATGCCTCACTCTCGAAAGGAACCTGGGTTTCTTGAAGCTCCTCATATGTAGTCGTAAGCCCCTCATAAGTAGCTCTAATTCCTCTTGTGTGAATCTTGATTCCTCCTCCCAAGCTATGAACTAATTGATCATCCTTGTAGCATCACAATGAACTATCCTCCATCTCACTAAGGGCTCAAATATTTCATCATGATGCCCTATGCTCCACTTGTACTACTTGATGTGGGGGCATAGGTGGTGTCATATTTGTAGTGATTCCACTGAAGAAGTCTAGCTACTCACATGTCCCCACTGTAAGAAAGAGAGAATAACATAAGTCAAAATAAAATTAATGCATGGTTAAAAACATAAAAGAGATAAATCACATTTCATCATCTGGATCACGAATCTGCAAGCCAAGATATTGATAGGTGTGGAGACAGAAAAACTAACCCTTCTACTTGTCCCTCCTTGTTCTTAATTGGCTTGATTTTACTTTGATTTAATGTTACAATGTTGCCCACACATTCACATTAGGTCTTGAATCTTTATGAATCATTAAGATTTTATGATGTCTTGTAAAAGTGTTTTGAAGTGTTGTAACACATTTTCACACTTTTCTAGAATCTTCTTACTATAATTCATCTATATACCCACTTTTTATCACTTACCAAGTCTTATTTTAAAGTGTTTTAAAGTCTTGTAACAAACTTTCACACTTTTCTAGGATTTCCATCAATAAATACACCTTTCTTATCCTTTATCTAGCCAATTTATGCACTTACATGCCTTAATTAAGTGTATTTTTAAATATAAACCTGAAAAACATCATTTAAGACAACTTAATTCCCAACACCCACTCACATGCCTTGAGTGGGACTCATTCACCATTAGGGGCGAATGAGTCCCTCTTGGCTCAAAAATCAAAATAAATTCAAATTATTGATAGATTTTTTATTTCTTAAGAGCTAAGGTTAGCCTGTAATGTTGTATTTCAGAGAAATTAGGGCATAATTGTGTATAAATATATAATTTTAGATTCATTTTAAACCCCATTCATTCAAGTATTCATTCATGCATTCAATCCATCATAGCATTCAAGCATTCTAGCATCCTTAATCATTCAATCAAGCATTCAAGCATCTTGGACCAACATATCTTCAGACTTCAACATCAAGGGTTTGGTGAGTTTATGACATTACATGTTATTTTTCATTATTCTCTCTTTATTTATTTCATTTTTAAGGGTTTGATTACCAAACTGGGGTTTGACTAAGGCAAAGCCCTATACTCTAACCCTTAACACTTTTTCCCCTCTTTGCATGTGTGTTTTGCAGGTCTTGTATACATATTTGTCAAAGAGATAGGTCTTAAAAGTGTCATCAAATTGTCGAAGATCATTCAAAGTCAAAAAAACCCTATTTGAATCTTGGAGAACACTTTCCCATCAATTTTTCTAGATTCGGATCTGGTAACCTATCAGGCAGAAAAGTGCAGATCAGGACCCTCAGAGTTGACCCTTGACTTTTCAAAAATTTGCAGGTGGAATAATTCACCATCTATGGTGAATGATTCCCACTGCCAAGCTGGGAAAAATGGTTTTTGAAGTTTTATGTTCTCGATATCCTAAAACCTGTTTTGGCAGTTTTCACTAGAAACAAGACTAGTTCGCCATCTATGGTGAATGAGTCCTAGTGGGCTTCAATAGTAAAATTTGCAGCATTCCAGAACCTCTCCACATCAGCTTTCAGTCTCCAGTTGCACCTCATTTAGTTTCATTAAGTTTTGTTTTTGTTTGTTTATGTTTTTAGTTCTTTTTGCATATCATAGCGTGTTTTCAAACACTTTGCATTTCTTAGTTTTGCATAACAAATCAATCTATTTTATCAGTCCTTTTCATTTAGATCATCTCATCTAAGAATATTTCATCCATATTACATTAATCTTGAGTGTGAAGATAGCCAGTTTTTACCCTATCCCTTTCCTTTTAGGTGAAAAACCCTAGAAGTGAAAGAGAACATTAGGGTACCAAAACCCGTGTTTACAATAGGATACAAGAGGAACACTATTTGGACTCCTCACATGAGTAGGAAGGTTGGTTCATGTAGGAGGGCTACACTCTTTGTGCTCACTAGATGGCATGCCTATTGTAGCCGCTATCTATACTTAGGTAATGCAAGGGTGAAATGTCAATATCTCATCAAGGGAATCCATGGCCTCTATTGGCTCCATTCTCATTGGTTGCTAATCCTAATCTTCATACTCTATCATATCATCATCTTTAGTGTCACCATTCACGATTGCATCCTATCTCTCATCTTTGTGATTCAAAAGAGGTTTAGTGTGACTTGCAAGGTGATCATCAAGGAAGATGTGTGGAGGTTATGCTCTTGTCCACCATCTCTCATAGCCTATAGTGGTTCCCACATCATACAAATTAGATGTTGGATGTACATCCTAGTCGTCATCATTTGAGTCACTGAAATCAACGTCGTTGATGGTAAGATGATGAATGTCTCCTATATGGGTAGCACTGCATGTAACTCTCAAGTATTAAGTTTGTGGCTTAGGTGCTACCGGAACCTATCTAAATTGATACATAATGTGATCATAATAAATGGCATAATAATATATTCATATCTTCCAACCAATAATCTATCTTGCTACATCTTAGTAAGCTATCATTTATTGTCTAGCCACTGTGGTATAGTCCTATATGGTCTCCATGCTATATCATCCTCCTCTAAGTGATCAAACTAAACTATCTAGTGTAAAATATCTCCTCACTACTAGGGTCTTCTTAGTGTATAGCTATAGGATCTCGGATAACAAAGGGCTCGTATGGTAGGAAAACCTGTTTGTCTCGTGCATGTGACATGCTAGAAGTTCAAAACCTAAAGAAGTGTACAATGAAGTATACTTGAATCTCTCAATAAATAAAGCAATCAAGATCATAATAAAGATGGGTGAGCATATTGTGGCCCATCCATATATGATTTGATGCTGGTTCATAGCATGAATGGTATGAATGAGGACTCCCTCTAAGTGTCTGCCTCATCCATTGGGTACAATGCTAGTGTAATAGTAAAACACAAAATCTACAAAGCAATGACGAGCAAGCATGTGGAAGCCACTGGAGCTCTATGTGAACCCCAATATAATCAAGTGCAATAGGACAATCAATACAGTACTAAATTTTATGTCTCATATATGGACATGTACGATCTTCCTCTAGGTGGATGATCTCACGTCAGATGAGTATCCTAAGAATCTAATGTACATCCTCCAAAGTCACTATCATCTCCCCTATTGGAAGATGAAAAGTGCAAGTATCTAGGTCCCATCTATCTCCCAATGCCATCAACATCACATCGTAATACCTCATGGGTGGAAAATGAGGTATATCCAAAATAGACTAGTACCATAAAGTGTCTCCTCCTCAGTTAGCAAGGTAACCTGCTCACAAAGTAAAGAGAACATGTGTCCTCCTAATCACTATCACACGTGGTTGAATTTGAAAGAAGTAAAGGAAATCATTAGTAACATTTAAAAAATAGTCAACCAAATTTTTAATAGCAAAGTAAAACTTCCCTTGGACATTCTACCCAAAATGGGACAAGGTCACCATTTTCAAATGGGGTCTAGGACAAGGTCACCATTTCAGAACATGGTCTCCAAAATGGTACAGGGTCACCATTTGGGGATGGGGTCCTCATTATATTTGAAAAAAGTGTAAATAATACAAAATGTAAAGGAAAATCATAGGGAGATGGTAATAGGAACTCACCTCTAGCAAGATGTGGTTGTCTACAATTCTAGATCATATAACCTTTCATCTCAGGGGCTCATAGTTTGGACCTATTTTAGTGACCTTCCATTCCTGCATTTCTACTCTTTCTAAATAGGCCCTAATTCCCATTATTATGCATCCCAAGACATAATTTTATCATTTTTTGACATTGAAACATGCATTGAATAACTACATTCAAACATAAACATGCCTTTGATCATGTGCATCCTTAACATTTATTTTAGGACCCATTTGCCCAAGGGAAAAAGGTTCCCCTTCAAGTGTTAGGACTCATTTTTTAATATGTTTTTGGAAATCTTTTAATGATTAAAATTCAATATGCACTTGTCAGCTATCAGGATCTAATTTTCAAGAAATTAGAGAAGAAGCCTATGAAACCTAGTCTTTTTACCATTTCAAAATAGAAGAGATCAAGATTGGAAAAAGAATTTGAAGAGAATGGAGATAATATTCAATAAAATTTGAAGTCTTGGAGCAACATTATTTATATTTGTATGTCTTAAAGCTCATTTTTCAAGATTTGATCAACCATTGTTCATGATTGAAGGTTGATGCCAATGGTTGAACATGATGGATTCTAGGTTTGGGAGATGCATTTGGCCATTTCCCATACCCTAATGACTTGTTTTCTAATGTTACCATCTTCAAGCTTCATTCTACTAACAACCTACATCAAGGTATCATTGTACTTCCAATCTATTTTAGGTGTTTTGACCTCTCCCTAAGTGAATCTTGTCATTTTCATATAGGAATCATACTCCAACACACTTGAGTAGGGTTTCTTTGCATGTTATCTCATAACAATCATAGATACACTTAAGGTTAGGGCTTACATACTATCATTTATCAAGTCATTGTCATTTATCAAGGTTTAATTACCAAATTTGGGGTTTGACCAAGGAAAACCCCCATTCAAACAAACAAATATTTTCTATTTGTAGATTTATTGAGGTACAGATCCAAATATGAAGATTATAGGTACAAAAGTAGAGTGCAAACAAAGGGCTACAACTTTAGTTCTTTATAGTTTTGGAAAGGAATACCATGATCCATTCGCCCTAGGGAAAACCTGTCCTTCAGTAGATCTCAAAACCTACTTTTGGTGATTGGTACATATGTCTTTACCCTTCTTTGATCTACCTACAAATTGTTGTTTTTGTTTTTGTACTTTTAAGAATTTGCATTTCATGTTCTAGGTCCTATAGTTTATTTAGTTTAAGCATTTCATATCTTTTCAATTTAATTCCAAACCTTACCTATTGTCCTGAGGAAGTGAGATTGAGGTCTAATTGACTGACCTTCAAGGTTGAAAGTCAATCTCTACTCCTTGTGATCTATTTCCCAATGAGTTTCCTTTGGGAGAAGGATAAATGGAGAAAATACCCCTTATTCATTAAGGAATGCCTTTCCCCACATTTCAAGTCCAATATACTAGAACCTATGATTGCTTTCTTTAAATGGTTACATATGGTGTAAAACTACCTTTTAAGCTTTCCTCTTTAGTTTTGAACATATGTTCAATATGTAAACAACCTGAAAGCATTAGACATATCTTCTTTGAATGTTTGTTTACTATAGAGATTTGGAACATGTTTTTGGCTAACCTTATGGGATAGGGGGACAAAGGTAAGACAAATTGGCAAGAGATTCTCTTTGGTTTTGTAGAAGATTTAACTAAGGCATACATTTTATTTTGGCTTACTTTATCATCTAATATCTTATGGGAAATATGTAAGGCTAGAAATGAGGATATTTTTTAGGGTACTAGGAGGGTACTTAGTGAGTCTTTTAGAAAACTCATTCACAATATTGTTGTGCAAGTAACCACTATGAAGATCTCAAAGGACAAACTTGTGAAGATAGTAAAGGAAGGAACTATGGATTTCAACAGGACAAAAGTTTAAGTTGGAAGGCTTTGGAAGCTCAATATAGTTGATAATACACATTCATGAGATGCTTTTTAAAATTTCAAAAGGAATACAATAGATTACCTACAAGTGTCAGATGACAAAGAGGTAAGCAACCACCACAAGGGCAGATCAGCCATAATTCCACCAAGACAGCAATAAGAAATGAAGCAATAGATCAAAGACGAAGCATATAATATTCTGAAAACATGGTTTTATTTTATTATGCAAACAAGTCATTGTAAAAGATTAAATTCTTTCCTGTTGTCATGTAATGGTAAATATATCTCAGCAGAGCTAGTAGCTAAACACTCTATAGTTTGTATTTTACTGTGTATATATGACCCTGTATGGCCTGTCCTACTAATGACTGGGCAATCCTTTAAATTTACAATAATTAAGAAAAATAATATATGAAAAATGGGAACTTATCAATGAAATTGAAAATGAAACGAACTTATATACATGTTCTTTACATGAAAAGTAATTATTGAAAGGCTTTCTAAAATGTGTCCCTTCGAGTTTAAAAAAGCTTGATCCTTTAACCTGATAAATTCCATCCTCATTGTATTCCGCTTTCACGGCGATTCGAATATTGAGGTCAAACGAAGAGTTGGATAAGACAAAAGGCGGAATTATTTTGTCCTGAGAGAAGCTTTTCTGGTTTGCTCGATGCAGATGTTTAAGACTCTGTCATCAGGAAATAGGTGGTTCCTGGCTAGTACCAAGTCCATAGCAGTAAAGACAGCTAGAAAAAATACCATCGCTATGGAAGCCGAGCACAAAAGTAATGCTAAACTCCGAGCGATTGGGTGCTTTACTTCCTCTGCATATTTGATTGTAGCCACTGATGTTATTGTCATAGGATATGCGAATGCCCACCAAATAACTGAAAAGCTCCTGATCGTATCTCGGAATAAATGCGCTCTCACTATCTGCAAAACGCAGCAAAGGAAAAGACAGGTAAATTACTATTTCTGTTACATTCACGGAGATCTAAATCAATCGTAAAAACTGACAATACTTACCAAGGCTGAATACAAGAAAAGTGAGAGAAAAAGAAACATCTTGCAGACCGTATCAAAGGATCCTGAGATTCCCTGCCATGTAACGCTTGCAGAGCTCGGACCAGCAATGAATAGAAAGAACACGGGGGTTATCTTTCTGGAAACCGTGATGTCTGAGGAGAATCTCTGATACAGTGTGACGAAAACAACTGCATAGTGAACTAATCCCACCGTAAAGAAGAACATTGCAACTTCCTTCCAATCGACTCTCGTTGCTAATCGAGCAACCACGAAGTTCCCAATAACTGATAAATATGTAGAAGGATTTGCGGTTCGAGCAAGAGATCTTTTTCCTCTGGTGAACCATTGACCATAGATTTTGACCTCCATAACTATGATGGGAACCATGAATATACAACATACTACTGGGCGCACATTATCAGGCGCTATGTCTGAAGGAAGTCCCATTCTTAATAGCATGCACGCTATCCAGGGAACAAATAAGTAGTTCACCCTTACCCGATCGCGGTACTCCATGCGAACAGTATCAAAATAAAACAAACATTTCAACATATATGCTCCGGATATGAGCAAGAAGCTTATTAAGGCAAGCAACCATATTCCCAGTGTGAAATGAGTAGGAAGCTTGAAAGTTAAATGAATAAACGACGTGGAGTCTCCGTCCAGAATTTTCCAGAGAACAGTCTGACTGGTGAGGCCGAGACATATGTGAAAATGACCGGAATGTATCCTTAACAAGAAGGGTACCTTTTCTTTCCTTTCGGAAGCTTGTTGGCGCTGCCATTCAGCACAAAAAGAAAAGGAAAATAACATAATTAAGATACAGTCTAGATTAAATTAAAAAAATAAATAAATCATGTTTTATGCATTACCTGCTGATTCGGCAAACAACGCTTGCCGATGTATGGATAATCTAATGAAGGAACTCCGAGTATTTTAGCATTTGCCTGAGGCGAGAGAGGCCAGCTAAAGGGGATTTGTCTTTGAAGAAATGAAAGCCTGCGAAGGCTATCATTCAGACAATCATCATCATAGCTCCTTTTCATATAATTTTCCGTTCGCAGCTCACCATTTGAAAACCTTGCAGAGGCTCTCTCGATCTCAGACTGCGAAGAAGGGTGAAGCTCAGGACCAATAGTATTTGATTGCTGCGATGTACTATTGATTAAGTGTAGTGATCGTTGTTTGTAGATGTATCTATAATCTAGTGAAAGACTCTCCAGTATTCTTCTATTTGCCGGAGGCGAGGGAGGCCAGCTAAAGGGGATCTCTCTTTCCGGAAATGAAAGCATGTGAAAGCTATTACTCAAAATATCATCATCATAATACCTATTCATATAATATTCTTGAGGCAGCTGCCCATTTGAAAACCTTGCAGAGGCTTGCTGGATCTCAGATTGTGAAGAAGTGTGATACTCATGATCAGTTGTATTTGATTGCTGCACTGTCCTATCGATTAAGATTTGTGGATCCATCACTTCATTTTGAATGTTACAGTGAACTTACAACAGTGTACAAGAAATTGGCAAATTCATTCGCTACAAATTCAACCCAACAAACACTAATTGAATCGTTTTGCTTTTCACAAACCAAATCTAGTTTGAATGCCAATTGTATCTCGGAATCCTATAAGCTCTTGCAATTAATGAATCCCCACATTAACTACATTCATGAATCTCAAGGCACCATTAAATAATACTACTTCTTGAGTTGTGATTAACAATTCATTTTTTTCTCGCTTGTTTGGAAGAGGATGGAGGCTCCTCAGACGTTTATCTCGTCTATCATGTCATTATCGGTGACTTTATATTATTTAATACTCCTCCACATGTTTCTATCGAGTGACCTATTCATTGCAAACAAACAACCTAATACGTTAACTAAAAACAGTGCCAATTCTCTGAAACAAATATCTCGAAATTAAATATAATTTATATTTTTAACTTGTTTGTCATGTCATTATCGCTGACTTTACATTATTTAATATTCCTACACATTTTTCTATCGATTGACATATGCATACGAAACAAAGAACCTACTATTAATCGATTGTGTAATGGTTAATCTGATTACAATCTGCTCAATACTATTTAACAATGTGCACGGCATTAGACACTGACAACTATAATATTTAAATGAATAATTTTATGATTTTACAGAGTTGTTAAGATGGCAACTTTTTGTATTATAAATTAACGGCTACAAAATTCAACATAAAGCTGTCAACGTATGATGTTTACCAACGGCTATGATTGATAAGTATCTGCTATTAAACAGGTTAATGTCTTTCTAATGGTTAATTTCATAGGAAATAGGGCTTCCTCGATGACTGACGTTACTCTTGTGTTAATCTCTGCTGAAATTTATCGAAAAGATGGAAGCATATACATCAGTTCGGTTTGCTGTAAAGCTTTTAATTGGACCGACATAAACAATGGCTATTAAATAATAGCAGACACAATAAACACATGTATGTGCGGTCTCAACTTCGCGGATAAGCTTGTTGCTAAAATATTAATAATTACCACGTTGACATAGGAGAAGAACACTGTCAACATAGGCACAAAGGAAAACATAGCAAAAAATTCATGGTATAAGATAGACTTCACATCAAAGTTGATATAGTAGGATTTCAAGATTGTGGATGGTAGGGTAGCATACGAGTTGAGTTTCCATGTGTGACACAAAAGATTACAAAATCATTTTTTTTACAAATTGTTATCATCATTTTATGTTCTTTGTGCATTTGGTTCCTAATATCTCAAGATCTTTCAAGATCAGATGCAACGACTATCTCTTCTATCTATAAAGACAAAAAAAGGATTATAGAGAACTCCTTAAACTAGAATGGATATCTAAAATCTTATCATGAGGCTCTAAAAGTCATTCCAAAAGAAGCCAAATTGTAACGACACATTAAGGATCTAAAATTGAATCATTTATCTACTATTCTACAATGGAAACAAGTAGGAAAAGTATCTTTCTCTCTATCCAATGGGTTTTCTTATTATTTATTTTGATTCTATGGGGGATAGGGATAATATCCATCTATGGAGGCCTTGGTATTAAAACAATATAGGTCTCTTCATGTGTAAATGGAGAAGGAATTTTAATGCTTCTTAAGGAAAAAGAATTGTTGGAAATTGAAACAAAACATCATATCTAAGAATTCTAATCAAACCTTTACATTGCTATAGCTATATAGAGTCTTTCAAATTTGGAACAAGAACCATTTCTATAATTGGTACTTCTACAAGGGTTCCATTCCTAAGTGTGGGCAAAGGGGCAGAGGAGTAGATAAAACAGAGCATCAAATTAGAGAACAGAGCAAACTCAGATTTGCATGCAACAATAAAATATAAATGAAATTACAAATGATTGCTATTCAAAAGACACAAAAAATACACAACAACAAGTAGACAACAACATATTTATATTTATGTATTAAAATTGGAACAATTTTAGTAGAGCTTTGTTGCCCTGAGTTTCTTTCTTCTACCAGTTGTAGAGCTGCGTTGCTCTTGCTTCTTGCTTCTTGCAAAATGACCACAAAAAGGAAATAAAACTAAAAGCTACAATGGACAGCTAAGAAGTAATAAAATATTACTATTTTTACTACCCACAAAGTGTGTGAGAGTAAGTAGGAGTTAATGCGAATTAATCCAAATCTCTCAAATCTTCTCCAAAAAGTATTTCTAATAAATTGCCTTAAATGCAGGTACATAGCCTTAGCTGGAGGGAATTTGCATAATTAAATAGTTGAGATTAGATATTTCTAACACTCCCCCTTAATCTCAACTAGCTAACAATCTGCACAAAAATCTTTTGGAGCATCTTCCTTCAAGTTCTGGAGCATTTGACTTCAAGTTCCGAAGCATCTTCCTTCTATTCTTGAATTATGTTCAAAAGTTCTAGAGCATCTTCCTTCAAGTTCCAGAGCATCTTCCTTCTATTCCTGAATTATGTTCAAAAGTTCCAGAGCATCTCCCTTCAAGTTTCAGAGCATCTTCCTTCTATTCCTGAATTATGTTCAAAACTTATGGAGCATCTTCCTTCAACACAAACACCCAAACAACTTCTCAAGTATTCAAACACATCTCTTGCAAATGGTTTAGGTAAAATATCAGCAAATTGATCTTCTGATCTACAGAACTCCAAACATATTTCTTTGTTATTCACTAACTCTCTTATAAAATGGTATCTAGTGTCTATGTGCTTGCTTCTTTTATAAAAAATGTGATTTTTAGACAATGCAATGGATGAGTTATTATCAGAGTAAATCTTTGTTGCTTCATCTTGTTTATGCATCAACTTGAAACTAACACTCTTCCAATCCATATGGCTTGACATGATGTTGTTGTGGCTGCAACATACTTCGCTTCTGTTGAAGAAAGTGTGACAATGGGTTGTTTCTTTGAAGCCCATGATACAACCCCTGATCCAAAATTAAAGGCATAACCAGAAGTATTTTTTCTATCATCTATGCTACCAGCACAATCGTTGTCCATGTATCCAATGATTTTGAAGTCATCTACAGATGAATATAAAATTCCATAGTTCTTTGTTCCACATACGTACCTCAAAATCCTTTTTCCAGCTTTCCAATGAGAGTCTTTTGGAGACTCCATGAACCTTGAGATAAGACTTACACCATACATGATGTCAGGTCTTGTGGCAATCAAGTACATGAGACTACCAATCATCATTTTAAATAGTTTAGGATCAACTAATGAGCCATCATCTTCCTTGCTTAACTTTAGTCCTGTCACAACTGGTGTAGGTGTTGGTTTGTAATTCAGCATATTAAATCTTTTCAACACATCACTTGCATATTTTGATTGAAAAATAAAAATACCATCTGTTGATTTCTTAACTTCTATTCCTAAAAAATATTTCATAAGACCAAGATTGGTCATCTCAAACTCTTTCATCATAACTACCTTAAAAGAAACTTATAGAAAGGTCTCCCATAAAGATCAAATCATCTACATAAAGACAAACTATCAACATTTTACCTTCTTCATCCATCTTGATATATAAAGTAAGCTCATTGCTGCACCTACTAAAACCATTCTTAATTAAATAAGAATCAATTCAATTGTACCATGCTCTAGGAGCTTGCTTGAGTCCATAGAGTGCCTTTTTCAGCTTATATACTTTGCCTTCATGACCTATAATTTCATATCCTTTCGGCTGCTCAACATAAACTTCCTCTTCAATGAAACCATTTAAAAAAGTATATTTTACATCCATTTGAAAAACATGCCACTTCTTTTGAACTGCAATGGCCAAAACACTTCTTACCATATCTAAGCAAGCTACAGGTGCAAATGTTTCATTGTAGTCAATACTAGGCTACTGAGTGAAACCTCTAGCAACCAACCTTGCCTTATGCTTCAACACATTTCCATCCATGCCATACCCTTTTTTATAAATCCACTTTACACTTATTACATCCTTTCCTTGCAGGTGATCCACCAACTCCCAAGTATTGTTCTTTTCAATAGCTTCAATCTCTTCATCCATAGCTTCAGCCCATGCTTCATCCTTAATTGCTTCACTAAAGAACATTAGATCAGGAAATTCTAAAAATAAAGAAAAAATAGAAAATGAATTTGATGTGTCAACACTAAAATCAGCTTCATATATATCTCTTAAACTCCTTGTTTTTCGCTGCAACAAGCTTGCCAATGTAGGATCCGATGACCTGCTTCTATCAACTGAGTTTGATGGACTTCCAGATGGTGTTATGGCTGGTGTTCTTTGTGGAGTTTGTTGTGTAGGTGTAAAATTCTGATTTCTTTAAAGTCTTGTTGCAAAACAAGTTGTAGCTTGTGCTACAACTTGTGTTGCATGTCTGGGAGTGGAAGGAGGTATTGCTTGAGGAATACCTTGTTGTTCTATCACTTCATCAGTCATATTGTCATGTGGATCAGCTACTGCTACACTTATTATTTTTTCTACACTTCCATCCCATGCTTCATTCTCCACAAATTGCACATCCCTGTTGATTATAACTTTTCTTGTAATTGGATTAAATAACTTGTAAGCTTTTGTATCTTTTGAATGCCCAACAAAAATATGTTTCTCACCTCTGTTATACAATTTTCTTCTCAGCTCTTCAGGCACATGAGCATATGCAATGCATCCAAAGACTTTAAAGTGAGCAACATTGTGCTTTCTACCACTCCAAGCCTCTCGAGGAATCACATTTCTTACACTTGTAGTTGGACATCTATTTAAAATATAAACAATAGTTGCTACTACTTCAGCCCAGTATTCATTTGGTAAATGCTTTGATTTCAGCATACACCTTGCCATATCCATGATAGTTCAATTTCTTCTTTCAACCACACCATTTTGTTGAGGTGTGTAATGGGCTGTAAATTATTTGTGAATACCACGTTGGCTGCAAAAATTCATAAAGTCATTAGAACTATACTCACCACCTCTATTAGTCCTTAATATTTTGATGTAATAACTTTGCTTCTCTACAAGAGCCTTGAACTATTGAAATACTCCAAATGCATCAGATTTATGTCTCAAAAAGTAGACCCATGTCTTTCTTGTATAATCATCAATAAAAGTTAGAAAATATGTGTAACGTCCAATGGAATGAGTTTGCATTGGTCCACATATATCGGAGTGAACAATCTCAAGTGGTTTACATCTTCTTTCTGATTTTCCAACAAGGAAGTTCTCTCTATGCTGTTTACCAAAGATGAACGCTTCACATACCCTTCCTGGTTTTTGAATCAATGGCAGCCCCTTAAGCATATTATTTTTATGCAACAAATTTAGACCTCCAAAGTTTAAATGGCTAAATCTCAGATGCCATAACCAAGATTCATTTTTTACCACTAAATGAAAAGATTTTTGAATAATTACATTACCATTTTGTTCATCTTTGGTTTTAATTTCTTCCTTTCTAGAGCAACCTTGCTCTATTACGGAGCAACCTTGTTCTTTTCTAGAGCAACTTTGAGAAGTTTCTTTAGAATTTTCAGCCTTTAATGTTGTTCCAGCTTGTGTATTTTCTGCCATATGATAAGCTTCAACTACATTTCTTTTGATGTCAAGTTTCAACCTCAATGGGAACATTCAATTTTTTGTCATTTGTACCTCTGCTGTCAGCTACGTACTTGGATATTTATGAAGAATAACACATGCATTATTTTTCATATAAATCCTGTATCCTTTTTGCACTAATTGACCAATACTCATCAGATTATGTTTTATACCAGCAACATAAAAAACATCATGAATGACTTTTTGCTCCCCCTTTTTGGTTAGAATGTCAACAGTTCCTTTTCCCATAACATTCACTAGATTATTGTTCCCAAGAGTAACATTTAAAGTGACTGATTTATCCAAGCTTGAAAATAACTCTAGATTTCTAGACATATGATTGCTACAGCCAGAATCTAAATACCAAATATCATTTGGACTGTCTTGAACCATATTGCATTCAACTGGTGATTTTGTAGAAATTTCTTCAACAATTTTTGCATATGCAACAAACATAACTTTTTTAGAATTTTCTGGGGGATTTTAATTTTGTCTTCCTTGATTATGTTGTTTCTTTCTGCACTCAAAAGAGTAGTGACCATAATTTTTGCAGTAATGACATTGAACATGTGACTTATCTTATCTTTGACCACTTGGATGACTTTGAAAGTGCTCATTGTTATGTCCTCTTCCACCTTGGTTTGTAGGACTGCTGCTACTTCCTCTATATGAATTTCTTCCTCTACCCCTAGGTGTGAACCTACCTCTACCTCTTCCACAACTTATTGAAACCTGATATGAGAAAGCATTCTCAATAGAGGTGTGTGATTTGTTTAGCCTATATTCATGATTTATCAAAGATGCATGTGATTCTTCCATTGTCAGCTAGGTTAAATCCTTAGTTTCCTCTATGACAATAAGTAAAGGATCAAACTTAGTAGACAAAACCCTTAATATTTTCTCAACTATCCTTGTCTCTTCTAATGTTTCCCCATGATATTTTATCTAATTTACTAGCCCAAAAACATGAGTAAAAAATAACTCCACAGATTATGAATCTTTCATACTTATATTTTCAAATTCTCTTCTAAGTATTTGGAGTTTTGCAGTTTTAGCTTTGTCCTTACCTTGATAGGTTGTTTGTGGTGTGTCCCATGCCTCCTTTGCTTGCGTTGTTGTTGAAACTCTTGGTAGTATGCTTTCATGCTTTGCTTGATGAATGTAGAAAAGGGCTTTTCCATCCTTCTTTCTCTGATATTTCAAGAGATCTTTCTCTGCCTGTGCGAGAGCATTATAAGCTGCTTGGTCTGCTGGTTCCGCATAACCATTCTCAACAATTTCCCAAACATCCTGAGACCTAGATAGGGCTTTCATGGTCAATGATCAATATTCATAATTTTTTCCTATGAAAAGAAGGGTTTGCAGGCTAGATAAGGAAGCACCAAATGTTGAGGTTGTGGAAGCCATTGATGGCTATTAAACAAGAAATAAGTGCAGACTAAGAAAATAGACTAGAAGTTTGAACCAATGGCTCTGATACCAGATGTGGGCAAAGGGGCAAAGGAGTAGATAAAACAGAGCATCAAATTAGAAAATAGAGCAAACTTAGATTTGCATGCAACAATAAAAAATAAATGAAATTGCAAATGATTGCTATTCAAAAGACACATAAAATACATAGCAACAAGTAGACAACAACAAATTTATATTTATGTATTAAAACTGGAACAATTTTAGTAGAGCTTCGCTGCTCTGATTTTCTTTCTTCTACAAGTTTCAGAGCTGCATTGCTCTTCCTTCTTACTTCTTGCAAAATGACCAAAAAAATGAAATAAAACTAAAAGCTATGGTGGACAGCTAAGAAGTAATAAAATATTACTATTTTTACTACCCACAAAGTGTGTGAGAGTAAATAGGTAGTTAATGTGAATTAATCCAAATCTCCCAAATCTTCTCCAAAAAATATTCCTAATAAATTGCCTTAAATGCAGGTACATAACCTTAGCTAGAGGGAATTTGCATAATTAAATAGTTGAGATTAGATATTTCTAGAACTAAAAAAGACTGGAAATAACTGAATAGCCGTTTATATTTGCAAAGCCAATGGAAAGAGATCCTCCCACAAGCTCTTGTTTTCACAAGTAGTACAATAGTCACAATAACTCCATATATGTCCACAATTTTGCACAACATTAAACTAATAAGATTCTTGAATGTAATGAGAGGTTCGTTGATAGCCGCCCCAATAAGACTTCTCCCCATTATATATATGCCCGAGGCAACACTCAATAGAGAAATCCTAATGGAAATACCGATGACCACAGTAAAATACATATATGGAAATATATGCCCCAACGCATGCGCCCACGAACTTGATTTCTCCATCACGTCGCCTGCTCGAATCTTACTGCTGTCGACTACAAATCAATTATACAAAATAGGCTTTAATTTTTGAGCAAATTTGACAATGGGGTTATCCCAACAAACAATTGTTTCAAGTTACTGCTCTAAACAACTATCTCCTCACACAGGGAACAACAGAGAAAGTCATTGATTTTGTGGGTTGCATTGAAACTATATGATGGAATATGTATTTGAAAACCAAAGTTTAATATTAATGGTACTCGCTCGTAGCCATATCATGCATCATTCACATCGTGTATCATTTGAATGACCATTAGTGGGCCATAACTAACAAACAATTTTTGCAGTTGATAGTCTTCGATTTTGTATGCCATGAGTGTCATTTCTACGCCTGTCAAAGCCAATCCAGCTAGATATACCTACACAAGAATCTAGGTATTGACCACGATAATGCATCTGCTTTCTGTAACTGAATATCATCGATGCCAACCATATAGATGAGGGCAGAACCTATTCTCTCCACAAAAATGCATGTGTTAGATATGACAACATTATGCCCCATCCCCTCATACGGTGGCATCATGATGAGATAAGATTGACAGACAGACGTTTAGCCTCGTGCTGTTAGCAACTACCTCTAGGTGGTGACATACGTTGGAAAACCATTCAATGAGAAGATGGACGTGGTGGTGTATGACGACATGTTTTCAAGATAATGTTTTGAAAAGCCCAAAAGGTCATCATTTTGGTCATTACGAAAGCTTCAGTAAAACCTAGGGAGCTTGAAAGGGAGAGGCAGGCATTTGGAGGAAGAAGCAAAGGCAGTGTAGATGTTGTAAACGTCTACAAGGGGGAGCAATAGTGGGCAATTAGAAGGTATGTATATTTGTCACAAATATTTGTCATTTTTCCATTCTACAAACAGATTGTGAAAAGGGATTTTTATTTATATTTAGTAAGGTTTGCAAGTCTGTTGGTAAATGATATTTGGAATTTAGAATTTTTTGTTTTTTAAAATCCAGAAAGCACAGCATTCTTGTAATTATGAAGGCTTCACTGAAAGTGGGGGACCTCACAAGGGGGTTGCAGGCATTTGGATGAAGAATCAGAGTTAGTTTTTGTGTTGGAGACATTTTGAAGGTGGGGCAAAAGCCAACAGTTAGCATGTATGTATATTTTCCACAATTTTTTGTTGTTTTACAGTTTGAAATACAAACTACTTAAGAAGTAAATGGAGGGTGGGTTGTGAAAAGTGGTTTTAATTTATATTTAGTGGGGTTTGCATGTCTATTAGTAAGTGACATTTAGTGGCCTTATGTATGCAATTTTCCAAGGAGAACAACCATTGTCATTGTCCACATAAAGTTCCAAAGATATTTGCATGCTTTTCTAATGAGGGTATCTAAATTTTACAAATTTCATGTTCACACCATCTATTTGTAGGTGATATGAATATTCAAGAGAAACAATAGGAAATAGTGTGTCAGGGTTTTCCTTTCTATGGTAGTCTACGAATGATCATGTAGTAGAATGTGAATGGCTACTGGATTATTTAAATGTTGTTGATAGTTATCACATTTGTGCTAATTATATGTTGATCTCATATTGTAGGCTTTGTGGGATGCAATACGAAAATTTAGCAAACATTAACGCAGGCTAAAACTAGTAAACTTGGATTTTGTGCTTTCTGATATAAATTTTAAAGGTAAATTTTATTACATTCATACTAGGTAAATAATAACAACTTTTAAGTACATTCATATTGTCTATAAAATTACAAGTTACAAAACACATAGCATTTTGCAATTTGTAACTCCTCTATGTGCTCTCCACCCTTTACCTTTGAACAAGCAAGATATATAATTCACAACATGCTGTTTTTGAGCCTACAATTAATTTTTGCACTTTTATTTTTAAACACTATCTTGTTGAAAAACAATAATTTTTAGAATTTAGATTGGAAATTTATTTATTTCATCCTGCATCTCTCGAAGAAATTGCCCACAATCTACACCAGAAAGTGATGGATTCTCGTTGAAGACAACATAGAATACAACACACTGACAACTTATATGGATAATAAAATTTAACACACATTAATGAAGGTCAAAATCAATAAATTGGGCTTTATTGCTCTGTGGTAAAATGTGAATGTTTTAGCATCTAAAATTCCTTCCTTAAATATAATCCATAAATTTAACAAGATCCTGTCAAATATGTCAAGATGAAATGATGAGAAATGTGAGAATAGATGTATTTAAGTTAGCTTATATTTGAAATAAATTACTTTCACCTCTATCCACACCATGTTTTTTAATTTACAATGCACAAGGTACCACAACCATTAGTTTTTAACTATGTATATGTAAGTGTGTAATTGAGATAGAGAAAACACCATTGTTGTGAAATATAGAAAAATGGATTTTAGGCCCTTAATGTAAAGATCCTAGGATTCAATGGCTCCTTTTTTTGAATTTTATTAAGATGTAGATCACAAGGTGAAATAATTGACTTGAACCCTTGAAGGTGAGCCAATCAGACTCAGATCTACATGTATTAGGGCATTAGAATTAATTAGAAATATTTTTGAATTATTAACTTAATGATCTTATATTCCCTAAAATTAAAAATGCAAGATCTCAAAGATAGACTAGTGGAAACAATAGTCTACAAGTGGATCCAGGAAGTGCAAAGGACACCAAACCTACGCAAAAGGGTTGGTTTTGAGGTGTTTACAAGGACTTGATCACCCATGGGAAAATGGGTCTTTGTACAAGGGTCTAGATCAACTTTGTAGGTCCTTTGGTACAAAATATAACCTTTCTTTTGACACACATCCCACTATCAGAGTGATGAAAATAAAATTTTCAACTTAGTTTCCATGACTTGAGAAAAATGATTACAACTTATGAAACAATGCGAAATTGCTTCTTCAAGATCTTTCCACTTGTTCTTTAACTTATAATCTACACATACACAAAGAGGGAAAAAATATTTTCTATATATGTGGGTTTTCCTTTGTCAAACCCCAATTTTCTACTTAAACCTTGATGGAAAGACAATGAAAGAGGAAGGAAATCATGAATGAAAAATGCTTGCTAAATTTCATCAACCCTTCAATGGCTTCCCTTAGAAGAATGAAGTCAAACGTATCTCTCCAAATAACCCCATCTTTCTTTGCTTGATGGATTTAGATACTTGAAATGCTTTGATGCTTTATGATCAACAATGCATATTAACCATCACAAGATCACATGAGCATACATAAAGTTGAATATGATGTTAAGATCTTGATTGCTACAACAAATGAAAGATAAATTTGCTCTTTAATAGTCTTAACAATAATATTTTCTCTTGAATGTTCACCCATTTCTATACTATTTCAAAATGATAAAAAGTTTGTATTTATAGGTGTTTATCTAATTTTATGAAAATTAGATTTCAAAAGCTGACACTTACAATTTGAATTTGAATCATTAAAATACTACCAAAAATATATTTTAAAATGGGTCTTTGCACTTAAAGGGGACTCATTCGCCCATGGATTAATGGATCTTGGCATATAAGTCTAGGACACACATATTCCATGGTGATTTAATTATTAATTGCATTTATTTAGTGTCAGTTCTCATTTTAGAAAATGGTAAAATAAGGCTTTGGAATGCATAATTTGGAAAATTAGAAGTTTAATTAAGTCCAATAAATGAAGGAACCCAAACATAGTGTGAAATTGTAAAGGTATACAATTTATACATCACATTTATCTCCCATTTTAGTTAGAGTATGAACTTATGCTTAGATATACACTAATGTAGAGAAATATGCATCAAGAGGGGTTGAAGTGCACAAATGTTGATGATATAGGATGAAAAATATTAAGGGAGATGGCCAAGCCCCTAGGATCTAAGATCCCATGGCAACCAACATAAGCACACTTGGATACACACATCTAAGAGATGTGCAAAAGACAAGATATAAAAATATACATATCGAGAAACATGAATCATATATGATGAAAACACATGTGACAAAACATAACATAGAGATGATGATGAAATAAAAATAAACAGGATATTAAGACGATTTAAACATGAAGATGACACACAAAAGACACATGAAAAAACATAAGGTTAATAATAAATGGATTCAAATTAGTAAGGCAAAGAGACCTCATTCTTAAATTGTCTCAAATACCAAACATCATCCATCAAATGTGCTATAAAAAAAAATGATGCTCTCAAAAGGATGTAAAATCACTTATGAAACACATGGATCCACTGGCAAGAAAGTCATATTATTCTAGGTGGCCATGGAATATGCCCACAAGGGCTAGTGTAGTTTGATATATGCTAGGTGATCCCCAAAGGCAAATATGAGAAACACACACTAGGTCTACAAGGTGTGTATCTATAAAAAGGTGGGAGATGGGAAATTCATCTCAAAATGCATACCCATAAGTCAACCATAACAAAAGTTTTACTCCTTAATAACTTTGATAAGGTGTCACCAAATTATCAAGATGCCATGCCAACACATAATGAAGTTTAACTCTTAGGAACAAAGTGATGCAAAAATGCAAAACTTACCTCATGGGGTGCAAAAATGGCATTGAGATAATGCCAAAAAAATCAATGGGGCTTTTCTTAATACATGAGAGATTAGACCTTAGAGAGCATCATACTTGACATCTCCACCATGAGAGGACTAATCGAGGAAAAAAAGGTGCACACCTTAGGGAATACTAACCATAGAATTACCACTAAGAGGAATTTCATATGCCAAGAAAGGTCAAACTCTTGTAGAACATCAAGAATAATATCACCACAAAGAAGACATGTCACGTAGATCAAGAAAGCTACACTTTGAATTAAAACATCACACTTCCTATGATATGCTATCATCACTAAGAAGGGACACATGCAAACAGTACATGAGCCAAAAAGCCAGAAACAAACATCACTCACTACTCCAAGGTGTTCAACGGTGAACAGTGCTTGAGGATTTGAGTTATGTGAAGAAATCAGCATAGAGACAAGGACAACAACACCAAGGACTATCATGTTGCTGCCATGAAAAATATGGTTGTAGTTAAGATTGTACCACTATGAATGACAATGATCAAAATAAATAAACCTACCAATTCTACATAGCGATGAGCAACATGATAGGATTCAAATCATTATCAATTAGAGGAAGTAGATGCACCAACACAAGGAAGAGCACTGCAATCCTTAAGATATTGAATTTTGTTACTCAATCCCTAACATTCATTGGTTGAATGACCATGCACTCAATGGTATGCATAAAATGAGCTTTTTTTGTAGAATTTATTTCATGTTTTTGGAGAGAGACATATCGAGCAAGCATTGAAAAGCCTTAACCTTCTATGCTCTTGTACTCTGGAATCACTTTTCTTTATTCTTTCCTAATCTTCTCTAGTCTCCAATCTCCACTTATATCAATCCTTGCTATCAGCTTCTCTTCTTTCTATCCTAACTCAATCCTTCACTTTTTCCTATTTTATCCTTCCATAACTCAACCCTTCTCTCTCTTCCTACTCTGCAACTACTTCACTCTACTTGGCCCATCACTGTTTTATCCTACTTTTATTCACCATGACCAACCCTAACCAACCTGACTCCCTTAGCCATAATCATCCAATGCATCTTAAAACATTTTGTGTCTTTCTATTTTGATCGACCTCAATTGAATTCCAACTGTCTTCAAACTATTTTTCCTTTGTATTGTCTCCAACTGCTCGACCCTCTCCTGTTTAACTGTCAATTCTCATCTACCTCAACCATCAATGTTTAACTATAAATTTCCAACCATCCTCAACTATTCACCTTTTCCTACTAATGGCAGCTAACTGATTTACCTCTCTTCTTGTCAATGTTTATGTTCCTGTGGTGACAAGAACTTCCAACTATACATATTCTGTCAATGCTCCTGCATCAAAAAACTTGTTCCTAAAAAAACCCCACACTCTAAATTTTTTTCAATATTTATTCAAAAATCAACAAGATTATAATATACTTGTGTTTTCTTGTGTCACACAAAAGATTACAAAATCATATATTTTTTTAAATTGATATCATCATTCTATGTTCTTTGTGCATTTGGCTCCTAATATCTCAATATCTTTCAAGATAAAATGCAATGACTATCTCTACTATCTAGAAAGAGAAAAAAAGGATTATAGAGAACTCCTTAGACTAGAATGGATGTCTAAAATCTTATCATGAGGCTCTAAAAGTCATTACAAAAGAAGCCAAATTGTAACAACACATTAAGGATCTAAAATCAAGTAGTTAATCTACAATTCTACAATGGAAACAAGTAGGAAAAGTATCTTTCTCTCCATCCAATGGGTTTTCTTATTATTTATTTTTATTCTATGGAGGATAGGGAAAATATCCATGTACGGAGGCCTTAGTATTACAATAATATAGGTCTCTTTATGTGTAAATGGAGAAAGAATTTTAATGCTTCTTAACAAAAAATAATTGCTGGAAATTGAGACAAAACTTTATATCTAAGAATTCTAATCAATCCTTTACATCGCTATAGCTATATAAAACCTTTCAATCAACTAACTGCCTATACCCACCGAACAACTCACCTCTAATAAATTAAGTGATGACTATAATCAGTTACATTATTATCTAGTAACTTATATTAAACACTGTTGTAACATCTCTCTTTAGTGCTAAGAAAGGAAACATTATGATTTCGCCTAAAATCTCATTCGATGTTGGTTTCCACCAATAATGCATCCTTAAATCAAGGAAATTAATACTCGCTTATAAGTCTATGAACAACCTGAATCATTTAATGTCTTCTTGACCAAAATCTCTTCAAGCGTGAAATCAATTTCAACATTTTGCATTAAAAAGGAGCCAATAATTCATCTTGAATAGAAAATGTGTTATTTGGAACAAGAACCATTTCTATAATTGGTACTTCTACAAGGGTTCCATTCCAAAGAAAGACTGGAAAAAACTGAATAGCGGGTTATATATGCAAAGACAATGGAAAGAGATCCTCCCGCAAGTTCTTGTTTTCACAGGTAATACGATAGCCACAATAACTCCATATATGGCCACAACTTCGCACAACATTACACTAATAAGATTCTTGAATGTAATGCGAGGTTCGTTGATAGCCGCCCCAATAAGACTGCTCCCCGTTATATATATGCCCGAGGCAACACTCAATATAGAAATCCTAATGGCAATGCCGATGACCATAGTAAAATACGTATATGGAAATATATGCCCCAACGCATACGCCCATGATCTTCATTTCTCCATCACGTCGACTACACGAATCTTATTGCTTTCGACTACAAATCAATTATACGAAATAGGCTTTAATTTTTGAGCAAATTTGACAATGGGGTTTTCCCAACAAACAATTGTTTCAAGTTACTGCTCTAAACAACTATCTCCTCACACAGGGAACAACACAGAAAGTTATTCATTTTGTGGGCTGCATTGAAACTGTGTGATGGCACATGTATTTGAAAACCAAAGTTTAACATTAATGGTACTTGCTCGTAGCTATATCATGCATCATTCACATCGTGTAACATTTGAATGACCATTCGTGGGCCATAACTAACTAAAGAATTTATTCAGTTGATAGTCTTCGATTTTGTATGCCATGAGTGTCATTTCTACGCCTGTCGAAGCCAATCCGGCTAGATATACTACACGAAAATCTGACCACGATAATGCATCTGCTTTCTGTAACTGAATATCATCCATGCCAACCATATAGAAGAGGGCAGAAGCTATTCTCCCCACAAAATGCATGTCTTAGATATGATAACATCATCCACCATTCCCTCATACGGTGGCATCATGACGAGATAAGATTGACGGACAGATGTTTAGCCTCGTGCTGTTAGCAACTACCGCTGGGTGGTGACATACGTTGGAAAATCATTTAATGAGAAGATGGACGTGGTGGTGTATGACGACATGTTTTCGACATAATGTTTCGAAAAGCCCAAAAGCTCATCATTTTGGTCATTACGAAAGCTTCACTAAAACGCGGGGAGCTTACAAGGGAGTGGCAGGCATTCGGAGGAAGAAGCAAAGTCAGTTTCGATGTTGTAGACGTCTGGAAGGGGGAGCAATATCGGGCAGGTAGGGGTATGTATATTTGCCATAAATGTTTGCCATTTTTCCATTCTACAAATAGACTGTGAAGAAGTGAATGGAGGATGGATTGTGAAAAGGGGTTTTAATTTATATTGAGCAAGGTTTGCAAGTCTGTTGGTAAATGATATTTGGAATTTAGATTTTTTTTTTTTTAAATCCAGAAAGCATGCCATTCTTGTAATTACGAAGGCTTTGTTGAAAGTGGACCCCGCAAGAGGGTTGCAGGCATTTGGACGAAGAATCGAAGTTGCTTTCCATGTTGGAGACATTTGGAAGGGAGAGCAATAGCAAACAGTTAGCATGTATGTATATCTGCCACAAATTTTGTCATTTTTTAATTCAACATATAAACTATGAAGAAGTAAATGGAGGGTAGGTTGTGAAAAGGGGTTCTAATTTATATTTAGTGGGGTTTACATGTCTATTGGTAAGCAACATTTGGTGGCCTTGTGTATGCAATTTTCTAAGGAGAACAACCACTATCATTGTCCACGTAAAGTTCCAAAGATGTTTGCATGCTTTTCTATTGAGGGTTTCTAAATTTCATGAATTTCATGTTCACACCATTTATTTGTAGATGATATGAATATTCAAGAGAGACAATAGGAAATAGTGTGTCGGGGTTTCCTTTCTATGGTAGTCTATGAATGATTGTGTAGTAGAATGTAAATGGCTACTGGATTATTGAAATGTTGCTGATAGTTATCACATTTGTGCTAATTATATGTTGATCTCATATTGTAGGCTTTGTGGGATACAGTATGAAAATTTAGCACACATTAACGAGGGGTAAAACTAATAAAATGGGATTTTGTGCTTTGTGATATAAATTTTAAAGGTGATTTTTATTACATTCATACTATGCAAATAACAACTTTTAGTTACATTCATATTGTCTATAAAATTACAGGTTGCAAAACACAGTTTTTTGCAATCTGTAACTCCTCTCTATGCTCTCAACCCTTTACCTTTAAACAAGCAAAATCATATAATTCAAAACAAACACTATTTTCTAACCTATAATTATGTTATTCATTTTTATTTTTAAACACCATCTTATTGAAAAAAATAAAAATTTAGAATTTAATTTGGAAATTTATTGACGTCATCTTGCATCTCTCATGGACATTTCACACAATCTACATCAAAAAGTGATGGATTCTTGCTGAAGACAACATAAAATACAACATATTGGTGTTTTTTCCAGTACAACCTTGAAATCCTCTAAAGGACAGTCAACCCTTATGCTTAAGAATCTTCAAGATTAGTGGCCAACGAATGGGAGATTGAATAAAAACCTCTTTCTCCCCTGCACTTCAGGATTTGTTAAACCTAGGAGGGTAATTCCATCAGTGTGTTTTCAAATACTTGTGTGTGAAAGTATCAAACACAAAGTAAACATATTATTCTCCTTCAAAAGCTTAACATGCACAATACCCTAAAGGTTTGGTTGACATTCATGACAATGTTTGAATTAAACATGAGAGATATTGCTTCTCACAAACAATCTTAGGAAACTATAACATTAAAGACCAGTGCCTAAACCCAGGGTCAAGTCACCTAAACCATAAAACTTAAAACTCATTATAGCTTTCACTCTGTCATAATTATCCCTATCATATGATGCATTACACCATTGATACTAGAAACCAAATTAGTCATAATTTAGTAATCCAAGCATACAGTTGCACAAACCTCTGTTTATGTTAATACAATTTAATTCATTCTTGGAATGAAAGTAACAACACAAAACAAACATTCAAGAAAAAACAAGAAGACAAATAGCAGAAACCCTTGATTTCTTATATTTATAATATGTACAATGTGTACAATGGAGACAACCAACTCAAAATATATGATCATTTACTTGCAAATATAACAATGCCGTGAATAAATTATTGATTTACATGACTCAGAAAACATCAAAAACCTAAAATCAACACTATACATTTCAGACCCTATTACAAAATATGCTTTCTCATAAGATAGAAAAGAATGAGCAACCTCTTTAGAAAGAAGCAAAAATTACACTTTAAAGACGAGGAATTTCTCTGATTGAAACTCTGCCCTCCATCTGGCATCACTCGAGTCCTTGATCCATAACCACCTTAGCTTGAAGAATCTCCAATCTTCCCTTTGATTCACGCCTCTTGCATTTTCCCTTGCATTTTCTTACCCTGTAACAAAAAAGTATTCTTTGTCGGGAAAACTCATCATTCTTTATGTCCTACTGTTGAAAATTTGCTCCATTCTCACTTTTCCCTATGGTTGACAATATGCTATTCTTTACTATGAAAAATCCCTTTCATTATCTTCACTTTGCTATAGAAACCCCTCACACTTGTGTATTTCACGTTTGTATTTAACTTTCCATGCCTCTTACATTTAAATTTTTTATATTTCAATGCCCAACACTTTAATTTAAATCTTAACCTTTGTGAAGGCTTTAAAATTTAAATTTGTTGTTGAAGGCCATCTACTCATGAATTCCCAGCAGTAAAATTTTTTGACTTATCTTGAAAGATTAAATTTCATTTTATCGGGCAATAAAATAATTACCCATGCAATCACAATTTAAATGCCCAACATTTAAATTTTACCTTTATGTGGAGATATCAATTCTTTTAACCAAGAAATGGAGACCTACATACCTGCATATTATATTTTAACTATTTCCCACATACCTTTTTCTCCATCTAAAATTTATCAAATAGTAACATTATGTCATTGGCCCCAACATCTAATTCACTCAAACTTTGCAAGCATTTAACGCTCACCATCACACATCTCCAACTCAAAAAGAAAATGAAGATAACGAACACACTTGATGCGAGATAAAGAATGAAGCATCACATATCATGAATGTTATGAGAAAAATGAATACGAAATCAGTGATGGGTGAAATTAGAGAGTGCACCATTGCTAATCACTAATTCAACATGGAAAAGAAGAGACAAAACAAAGATACGCGATATCATGTCCTCCAGCTTCTCGATGAAACCTGGAGGCATCCAACAATTTTTTATAGTAGTCAAAAAGAACCTCTATCCTCCTTGATTTCTCCCATCTTTTAAGATCATAGAGAACAAATTACAGCTTCTTGTTCAAAATTTATCATTACTGGGTCATTTTTCTTGATGCAAGGGCATTTTTATTATTGCAGGCACTCAGAAAATGGCTAGAACAGTGATGAAAGTGTTCCCAACACATGTGGATAATTTTAGGCATCATTTAGAAGGTGAAAAAATATCATTTGCAGCACATATATAGCTTCAAAAATCTACATCAGATCCAAAAACATTATTACATTCACCAGTTGTAGAAAGCCCTCTTTGTTCCTCTATTTTTACTCGTGAACTCACCTTCACATTTAATTCCACAGCATCAAAATTTCCCCCAAATATTTCTATCAGACAACACCCACAGACTCAGTACCACTTATTTAGTTGTTTCCAAAGTTTCCATCACACATCTCTAATTCAGTAAGAAAATGGAGACAACTGTTGGCGATGAGTGATAGAAAGCTCAAAGCATGCTCCATGGCCAATGTACAAAGGGAAAGATTCTTCAAATCCATGATGGGTGATGAGAGAACACAGTATCGCTCCATTGCTGATTTGATGAGGAAAAGAGGCTACAAACTAGGATGGGCGATGAGTTTTGGTGAAGCAGTGAAAGCCATATTTCGGCCAATCAAAAGCAAGAATTAAACTTGCCTTGATAGAAAATTTTTGGAAATGTATTCTATTTTTTCCCTAAATGTATTTTTCACATTTGCACAAAATTTAAAATATTTAAAATATTTTAAACATTAGTGTTTGAAATATTAGATAAAATGCAAATTTCAATTAAACACCTATATGCCAAATGGGGAAATTTGACTATGCACAAACAGTGACCCCTGGAGCCAATATTTTTTGCATGTGGCCATAATTAGTTATTAAAAACATGGGTTTTAAATAAAATTTTGCCTAAGAATAAAAAATCAAGTACCTCCTTTGTAAATTGGCTCTTGGGATGTGTTCGCCATACTCGAAATGCATTAAAATAACACATCATATGGCCTCTGTGTTTTACGAAAATGGAGCTAGAGATGTTTTAGACCAAAAGAAGAAATGGGTTTCCTTTATAATTTTGAAATTTGAAACTTTCTAAAACACCAATTTTGGCCCTATCGCAGTTAGCAAAGCATTAATTAACCCATCAACACTCATTTGGAAGGCATAAAACTGCACAGTCATGTAGAAATTTAAACCAAAAATTCAATTCAACAAACATCTTGGAAAAATTCATCTTGAGGTTCAAGATATTAAATGCCAAAGTGGCTCACTCAAACTTTTCTATAACTGCACCTATCAAAGACCAATTCGAGCACACCAAGTCACCTCCTTGAAAAATCATCAAATCACCTCTTGGGAAACTACCATTGAACACACTAAATCATTTAGATTCATTGAGCATGTGTGCAAGAGGGATTTCCTTCAATCCACATTCTTCACCATATATTAGGGGTCAAAGATGACCTCCGTGAAACATTCTGGAAATGTAGATGTAAAAACATAACAAATTGTAGTTGCTTTTGACTTGGTAAAAATATCAAATCTGATCTTGATACTCTAAAACCAGACCAGGGAGCAAATGAATATGAGGGTAATGCAGAGCACCAATCCATTTTCCATGAAATATTAGTCTGAATAGGAGGCCACTTCGCGGGACTGAGAGTTTGCAAACAACAAAACAGTCTAGAACCCTCCAACTTTTCTCTTCAAAACCTTTCCAAAAATCATAATAGGAAGCTAAAATTGACCAGGAATGTTCAAATATAAAAAATGAGCACATCCACCAAGGGATTTGGCATGAAAGTAATCTGGCTCTGAATTATGACCCTCCAAAGTAGGTCACTGGGGTAGATTTTTCAGGGACATTTTTGAGTGTGCAAGGAAATTTTTTCATCATGTGGGCATGTAAAATTTTGTGAAATTTTATAGTCCCAACACAACACCAATCCATATGGATAATAAAATTTAACACACATTAATGAAGGCTGAAATCAATAAACTAGGGTTTACTGTTGTGTGTTAAAATGTGAATGTTTTAGCTTCTAAAATTCCTTCCTTAACTACAATTCATAGATTTACCAAGAACACTTCAAATATGTCAAGATAAAATGATGATAAATGTGAGAATAGATGTATTTAAGTTAGGTTATATTTCAAATAACTTATTCTCGCCTCTATCCACACCATATTTTTTAATTTACAATCTGCAAGGTACCACAACCATTAGTTTTTAACTATGTATATGTAAGTGTGTAATTGAGATAGAGAAAACACCATTGTTGATATGAAATATAGAAAAATGGATCTTAGGCCCTTAATGCAAATATCCTAGGATACAATGGTTCCTTTTTCTCAATTTTATTAAGATGTAGATCACAAGGTGAAACAATTGACTTGTACCCTTGAAGGTGAGCCAATCAGACTTAGATCTACATGTATTAGGGGATTATAATTAATTAGAAATATTTTAGAATGATTAACTTAATGATCTTGTATGCCCTAATATTAAAAATGAAAGATCTCAAAGATAGGCTTATAGAAACAATAGTCTACAAGTGGATCTGGGAACTGTAAAGGACACCAAATCTACTCAAAAGGTTTGGTTTTGAGGTGTTTACAAGGATTTATTCACCCATGGGAAAATGGGTCTTGTACAGGGGTCTAGATCAAGATTTTGGATCCTTTGGTACAAGATATAACCTTCCATTTGACACACATCCCACTGTCAGAGTGATGAAAATAAATTTTGCATCTTAGTTTCCATGTCTTGACAACAATGATTACAACTTATGCAACAATGCAAAATTGCTTCTTCAAGATCTTTCCACTTGTTATTTAACTTGTAATCTACACATACACAAAGAGGGAAAATTTGTTTTCTTTGTATGCGGGTTTGCCTTTGTCACACCCCAATTTGTTAATCAAACCTTGATGGAAAGAAAATGAAAAAGGAAGGAAATGATGAATGGACAATGCTTTATACAACTCATCAGCCCTTCAATGGCTTCCCTTAGAAGACAAAAGTAAAATATATCTCTCCAAATAACCTCATCTTGCTTTGCTTGATCGATTTAGATACTTGAAATGCTTGGATGCTTTAGGATCAACAATGCATATTAACCTTCACAAGATCACATGAACATACATAAAATTCAATATGATGTTAGAATCATAATTGCTACAACAAATGAAATATAAATTTTCTCTTTAATGCTCTTGACAAAAATATTTTCTCTTGAATGTTCACCCCTTTCTCTACTATTTCAAAATGATAAGAAGACTATATTTATAGGTGTTTCGATCTAATTTCCTTAAAAAAATAGATTTCAAAAGTTGACACTTACAATTTGAATTTGAATCATTAAAATACTACCAAAAATATATTTTAAAATGGGTCTTTGCACTTAAAGGGGACTCATTTTCCCATGGATTAATGGCTCTTGGCATATAAGTCTAGGACACACATATTGCATTGTGATTTAATTATTAATTGCATTTCTTTAGTGTTTATTCTCCTTTCAAAAAATGGTAAAATAAGGCTTTGGAATGCATAATTTGGAAAGTTGGAAGCTTAATTAAGTCACATAAATTAAAGAACCCAAACATAGTGTGAAATTGTAAAGGTATACAATTTCTACATCACATTTATCTCCCACTTTAGTTAGATTATGAATTTATGCTCAGAAATACACTAATGTAGAGAAATATCCATCAAGAGGGGTTGAAGTGCACAAATTTTGATGATATAGGATGAAAAATATCAATGGATTTAACCAAGCCCCTAGGATATAAGATCCCATACCAACCAATATAAGCACAATGGGACACACACATGCAAGAGATGTGCAACAAGGAAAGATATACAAAAATACATATCGAGAAACATGAAGCATATATGATGAAAACACATGTGAGACAAAATAACACATGGATGATGATGAAATAAAAATAAACACAATATGAAGATGATTAAGACATGATGATGACACACAAAAGACACATGACAAAAAAAAGGTTAGTACTAAAGGGATTCAAGTTGGTAAGGAAAAGAGACCTTAGTCTTAAATTGTCTCAAATACCAAATGCCATCCATCAAATGTGCTATCAAAATAAAATCATGCTCTCAGAAGGATGTAAAATCACTTATGAAACACATGGATCCACTGGCAAGAAATTTGTATTATTCTAGGTGGCCATGGAATATGCCCTCAAGAGCTACTGTAGTCTGATATATGCTAGGTGATCCCCAAAGAGAAAGATGAGAAATACACACTAGGTCTACAAGGTGTGTAGCCATAAAAAGGTGGGAGATGGGAAAATTATCACAAAATGTGTACCCATAAGTCAACCATACTAAAAGTTATACTCCTTAATATCTTTGACAAGGTGCCACAAAATGATCAAGATGTTATGCCAACGCAATGAAGTTCAAAAATTGGGAAGAAAGTGATGAAAAAATGCAAAAAATCACCTAAAGGGGTACACAAATGGCATTGAGATAATGCCAAAAAAGGAAAGGTCCTTTGCTTAATACATGAGAGAATATACCTTAGAGAGCATCACACTTGTCATCACCACCAAGAGAGGACTAGTTGAGGAAAAATAGATTCACGCCTTAGGGAATACTAACCATAGAATTACCATTAAGAAGAATTTAATATGCTAAGAAAGGTCAAACTCTTGTATAATATCAAGAATAATATGGGTATGCGCAAGACCATCATCGAAAAAATAGGCCCTCAAGTGGCAAAAAATTCAGAAAAATCAGAGTTAGGCAGCTTGACATAAAAATTTGAATAATTTATCTATATTATTTCAAAAATATGTAAGAATAGAAAATTTAGCAAATTGAATATAGTTTTTAAACTTCTAGGCTTATTTTAAAAAAAAAAATCTATTTGGTGAAAATTTGAAATTTCAATGCAGTAGTACTTAAATTTCAGGGAAAAAAAATAAGTAGGTGTTTCTCTAACCACCCTAACCATAATAAAATGATAATATTGTTTTATTAGATTTGAGATATAAGTAGAGGACTCATGTCCCGATGTGATGCATATTATTTTGTAATTTTTTTCTAAGTAAATAATTATTATGAATTTTTTATTACAACTTTTTAAAAATAAATAAAATTGTATGTCTAACCACCTTAACTTGGTCAAAACTTCATGAAATTCATTTTTTTTTTTAATTCTATAGTATATGAAGCATAGAATGTGACACATGTTTTAGATTCAAAAAATGTGATACTGTTTGAAAGCTATAGATGTTTTTTAATTAGCCTATCAATCATGACTTTAGTTGTAATTCAAATAGAAAATAAATAATAATTGTTTATTAAATTCAAAGTAAAGCATATTTTTATATTGGTGGAAATTTGAGAATCTATTTTAAAAACCTTTTTCGTTTCATCAATTTTGGGTAAAAAAAAAGTCATCAGCCACATACCCTACAAAAACCCATCATATCACCACTTTTTGGCCCATCATGATCCTACACATACCCATATCACCACAAAGAAGAGACATCACTTAGATAAAGAAAGCTACACTTTGAATAAAAAGGTCACACTTCCTATGAGATGTATGCTATCATCACTAAGAAGGGAACATGCAAACAATAAGGGGGGACTATATGCTCCCCTTTAAAATGTCAACATGCGTGCTATATTGGTGGTTATGTGTAGGATCATCATGGAAAAAATAGGCCCTTAAGTGGCAAAATACAGAAAAATCAGAGTTAGGCAACTTGATGTAAAACTTTGAATAAGCTAGAACTATATTATTTAAAAAATATGTAAGAATAGAATCTATTGAAAATTGAATGTAGTTTCTAAACTACTAGGTTTATTTTTATTTTTTTAAATTCTATTTGGTGAAAATTTGAAATTTCAATGCAGTAGTACTTAATTTTAAGGGAAAAACTAGGAAGTAGGTGTCTTCTAACCACCCTAACCAAAATTAAATGATAATATTTTTATATAATATTTTAGACATAAGTAGAGGACTTATGTCTGGATGTGATATTTTTTTGTAATTTTTGCCAAGTAAATAAATAATTATAAATTTTTTATTATAAATTTTTAAAAAATAAAAACTTGTATGTTTGACCACCTTAACTTGGTCAAAAATTCATGAAATTTATTTTTTCTTTTTTTAATCCTATAGTATGTGAAGCATAAAATGTGATGCATCTTTTGTTTTCAAAAAATGTGATACTATTTGAAAGATATAGATGTTTTTCAATTAGCCTATCAATAAGGACTTTAGTCGTAATTCAAATAGAAAATGAATAATAATTATTTATTAAATTCAAAGTAAAGCATAATTTATATTGGTGAAAATCTGAGAATCTCCTTTAAAGACCCTTTTCATTTCATTAAGTTTGGGTAAAAAAAGAGTTTTCAGCCACATACCCTACAAATACCCATCATATCGCCACTTTTTGGCCCATCATGATCCTGCACATACCCTTCCAGTATTTTAAGGAGAAAAGAAGGGAAAAAGGGATCCTTGTAAAGAATGCATGCCTCCAAAAACTAGTTATTCTTATCCACAAAGCATAGAGACAACGACAACCACACCAAGGACTATCATGTTGCTTCCATGAAAAATATGGTTGTACTTAAGATTATACCATTATGAATGACAATGATGAAAATAAATAAACCTACTAATGCTACATAGTGATGAGCAACATGATAGGATTCAAATCATTATCAATTAGAGGAAGTAGATGCATCAACACAAGGAAGAGCGCTACAATCCTTAAGATGTTGAATTTTGTTACTCAAGCCCTGACATTCATTTGTTCAATGACCATGCACTCAATGGTATGCATAAAATAAAATTTTGTTGTAAAATTTATTTCATGTTTTTGGAGGGATAGATATTGAGTAGGCATTGAGAAGCCTTAACCTTTGATTCTCCTATACTCCACAATTGCTTTTCATTATTCTTTCCTAATCTTCTTGAATCTCCAATCTTCACTTCTATCAATCCTTGCTATTGACTTCACTTATTTTCTATCGTCACTCAATGCTCCAATTTTTCCTATTTTATCCTTCTTGAAGTTGGCTCTTCTCTCTCTTCTAGCTCTGCAACTACTTCGCTCTTCTTGTACGGTCACTTTTTTGGCCTACTTTTATTCACCACGACCTAACTTGACCAACCTGACTCCCTTCTCCATATTCTATGATGCATCTTAAAATATTTTGTCTCTTTTTTCATCTGCCTCAACCGAATTCTAGTCGTCTTCAAACTATTTTTCCTTTGTATTCTCTCCAACTGTTCAACCCTCTCTTGTGTAACTGTTGATTCTCATCTGCCTCAATCATGAACCTTTAACCATCAATTTCCAACCATCCTCAATTGTTTTCCTTTTCCTATTGAAGACAACTAACTGATTTACCTCACTTCCTGTTATTTTTTTTGTCCCTATGGTGATAGGAACCTCCAATTGTCCATATTCTTCCAACAAAAAAAAGCTTAAAATAATTTAACTCGATGCTCTTGCATCAAAAAAAATCTACACACTCTAAAATTTTCTCAATATATTATTAAAAAATGAACAAGATTATAATATACTTGTAGAGTAATATTTTCATAGGATTATCACCAACTAGAGATCTAGATACAACTCAATCTAAATAGGAGACACTTCCATCACAACCATGTAATATATAGGAGATACAATACATGTAACCATCAAATGATATTTTCAAAAATACAAGTTAAAAACACTTAAAAAGTACAACCCAATTTTTCTCTAATCAAGGATATCCTATTATGTGTCAAAACACACATCAACATGTATAAAGACCTCTTACAATCCTTTTCTATATGTCTAGACACACTTTCACATTTCCCAATTAAGGAGAACCAACTTTTGGAGGCCATAACTTTTGATCTGAGAGTTTGATTGATAAATTGTTTGAAGCCTTCAAAATATCGTGAAGTGTTTTATAAGGATATACCTTTATTCATTGTTTAAGACTACTTTTTTACCTAGAAAAGGCCTCTCAGTTCCTTAAAATATAATTTAAAACTTTTAAAATGAAATATTTAGTATCTTGAAATCCAAACATGATAATGGGTTGGAACTATACTAGCATACTTGTTTGGAAATTCTATAGCTTTTTGGATAATTTTTGATCCATCCATGCTCAAATGTAATCCTAATATAAATAGTAATCATTTTTTGTTGCATGCACAAGACACCTCTTTCCTACAAATATAATGGATTCCACTCTATTAATCTTTCCAATAAGTAGAGAACTTATACATATAAATACATTTTTATTTGTAAAATGACTCAACAAGGATCAATCATCTAAATGGGATGAAAATTACCACTCTTCTATATAAATAGACTACTTTTTATTTTGTGATTTTATCTTGAAATAAATTTCCCCATGTACAAAAATATTGCATCAATGTATGATATTTTTATTAGAAATTTGTTAGTTTCATAAGAAGTGGTTAGGTTCTCATACAAAAGAGAGATCAAGAAGTTATCTAATAGTAATTTTGAGTTGTGGAAGAAAAAATGAAAGATATTATATTATAGAAAAATATATCTAGGTTAAAATATTTTTTAAAAATCCTTCTATAATGGAATAAGAAAATTGTCATATTTTATAAAGAAAATATATGGGTCTTGCACTACTCCATTTAGTTGATTGAATATTTTCTAATGCATACAAGGATTAGAATAAATTGGGATATTTGAATCAAGATCACTCTTTTATTCATAAATTATTTTTGCAAAATGTTATATTCCTTGAAGATGGAGGATGAAAGCTCTACAACTAAACACATAAATGTGTTTAATAAGGTTTCTACCTACTTGCACTATTTTGGAGTAAAAATTGAGGAGGATTAATTTTTCCTTTTATTTTTATGTTATTTACTAGATTAACTACATCATTTTGTTATAAATATTCAAAATACTATTGTAAAGGTGAAAATGAGTGAGGTACTGATATCATTTATTTTTAAAGAGATAAAAATAAAAACATAAATATACCAAGGATACCCTATCTATTAGTGGTAGACATAAAAATACATGAAGAAAGATAAGTCTTGATCAAAATCCTATGGGAGATCTCAATCTCATATTAAGTCCAAGGAAAAGTAATGGAACTATGGAAAAAATGACCATTACAAAAGAGACTATAGGAAGAAGGAAAACAATAATAAATGTTTTGAGGATGAAATTTAGATGTCATCGTAGGATAATTATCATATATTTGGTATAGTTTTGGATACACATGCATCAAAAGGTGAATATTTTGTTCAATTTAGTGTAACTTTTGACATGAACTTACATCAAGTTTGGTTTACAAAATATGAAATAAATGATGGTGGAAAGGTGCAGCATGAAGATGATTCTCAAGAAAATGTTGTTAGTCATCGAAGAGTCAATATTTTATTTATTTGTATAGATTCCTAAAGTGGATAAATGATGTAATGTACATATCTCATTTAACTTGAAACTTGGATTCTATAAGTAAACTTATTGATATAGGTTTATAAATAAAATATTTATTTAGCACAAATACTTGAAACTATGAATTAAAATCTTAACCTATATTCAACAAGACCACTAATTTTGAAATATAATAAAAAATAATAATGAATAAAATTCAACAAATTTACTCATATTTGATTCTCTTTGCATTCATATAAGAGGTTTTGATCATAAAGATTCAAATTTTGATACTTGCTTCAGTAGCATAATGGTAAGATCTAGAAGTTGAATGCCTAAAGTGGCTCAAGATTAATATTTTTAAGGGTTTTGAATAATGATATAAATGTTGGAGATCAAAACATAAATGGATGTTAAAGGTCGAGCTAGTTTAGGAGCTTAAAAGATGGAGGGTGGATGATAATAGGGATTTCATTAATTTAAATAATTGAATTCGAGAGAAGGTTGGGTAGTTAGCAATAGAGGATTTTGATTAATATAATTAGTTAAATCATGTGTATGAAGGGGATAAAACTATGTAAAGGTAGGAGAGGAGTTAGGAATATTTAAGAGTCTATATTTAATGATATATTTGATTGGCGATTCTACTGGGGATAAGTCTGATCAAGTTTATTCTCCATGAAGCCTTGTCTATGATCACTATGAATTATAGTGATGTCTATTCGTAGAGCTGGTATTTTTGAAGTTTCTTCTCACCTTTTATTAGGTTTGTTTCTAAGTTTTCCGCCAAAATATGTGTTATAAATTCATTGCTCAAAGTTCAATTGAAAGCACTTCATATTTGTTAAAGCTTGTCTAGGTTTGTAAGGTTATCATGAAATTTGCATAAATTGTAACACAATTTCTATGATTTTTTCCCAAGAAATTTGGGTGGTGACTCTAAAGTCTCTACACCAGTGACACTCATGGAAAATGGGTGAAAACAAAGGATGCAAAAACAAGTAAGTCTACCCCTCATCCTACTCCTGAACATGAGCTTCATTCTAGTTCTGGTTCTAAATGTGAAACAAACTTGTGAATTTTTAGTGATAATACTTCTCCTGAAAGAGGGGAAGTTATAATGAAAATTGTTGGGAGTGAGAAGCATTCAGATCAAGCCTTAATAGCTAGGTAGAGAAGAGAGAGGGAAAGGATCCAACAAGATAATGTAAGTGTTAGTCACGTGAGGGATATAGGGAATTTTTCTACAACTTCTATCATGAATACTCCTCTTCATCAAGATTTTCTAGTTGGTTTTGATGAGTATTCCCATGAATATGCCCATGAAAATACCCCTAGCCATGATGAAATTTTGGTAACATCTAATGTTGATACCACTTTACTAGAAGAGGAAGAAGTTTTTAATGATACAAAATGGCTTAGAGAGAGAGGGAGCCTTAAGATGTAATGAAAATAGAAAGAAAGGGAATGAAGAGAAATAGAAGAGGATAAGGGAAGCCATGATTGAGAGAGATATGTTACGAACAAAAGTTGAGAAAATGGAGGAATTGGATAGGTTAGCAACTAAATCTGCCCAAACATCTGGTCCTACTATTGAAAAGATTGTAACAAGGGATCCTATAGTTCCCTCTGTTGACAATGCTTGTGTAAATTCATGGACCAACCATGATCTAAAGACTTCCATCCTAGTTAACCCTCCTCTTAGTAATACAAATCATGCTTCCCAAAATGTTGATAAAGGAAAGAATCCCATGCACGGGGAGTAAAGATAAATGAGGGAGGTTCTTTTAAGGACACATCATAGAATGATTCTATCTCATTAGCTGATAAGATAATAAAAGAAAGTGAGAAATTATAGGAGAATGTTCAAGAGATGGAACTACTAGCTGTGAACACTGAAATGAAGGAAAAACTAGGTTTCCTAGAGTCTACCATAAAGGTTGTTGTCCCAGAAACTCAAATCCCTCAATCTCGTACACCATATTCAAGTCCCCATGTGAATGAAAACCATTCATCCAATGAAAATCCTTTCAATTCATATTTCCAACTAGATAATAGGGCTAGGAGAACCCAACAATATGACCAATATGATTCCCAACCAAGAACGACCAAAAACAATTATGATAGAAGAAGGAATCATGACAATAAAAATGAGGAAGAAGGACCCTTTGGAAGAAGACTATTGCATACTGATAGATATAGGAATTTTTTTTTGATAACATCTTGTGGTACCCAAATCCTATCCTAGATAATTCTAGAAAACATGTACCTAAATTTATTGGTAATAATGCTCTTAGTGGTGAAGATCATTTGAAAGCCTTTCAGAGTTTTGTGGAAGATTTTGAGTTGTGGGATGATGATGCTGCTATGAAATAATTTATGCAATCCTTGACTAAAGACACTAGGGATTGGTATAGGAGTTTTCCTGATGCAAGTATTGATTCAAAACATGCTTTCTATAGAATATTCAAAGAACAATATGGAGACCAAACTGATCCTAGGTTTAGGCTGAATGATTTTTATAATATCACAAAGGGACATAATGAAATGGAAACTAAGTTCAATGGAAGGTTCCAAAAGGCTATGTATAAATTCCCTAGTTATTTAAAGCCCAATGAAAATGCATGTCTAGTGTTATACTGCAATTCATATGATTAAAAAATGTGTTACTCAGGGATACAAACCCACATAATCTAAGAGAGGCCTACAAAATGGCAGTTTATATAGAGAACAACAAGATGGCATCGGGTAAAGTGGATAGAAGGGATTACCCTAAAGATCTAAAGAATCCTGATGTTCAAAATGAAAAGGTTGGTAAAACTGTAGCTCTTGAGGATTGTTGGCCTCCTACAATGATTTAACAACTAGGCCTTTACAACTGTGATTCAGAGATTGGACATCTAACCTGAATAGCTATTTCAATCATCATGAAGGTGCATTTAACTTTTCAACCTAGGGATGTGAAATTGAAATGGGTCAACACAATATGTGCACTAGGAACTCAAAGTAGCCATTTTCATTCTACAACTAAGAAAGATGCAATGTTGAAAGTAAATTGCTTGAAAAGGAATAACATAAATGTTGAACATCAGCCAACAACTAAACTAAGCTTGAAATACATGAAAAAAATGAAAATATGAACAACAAATAGAAAACTACTCTATCTGCTTCGGCTGCAGGAACAATCACAAAATGGAGTTCTAGTGGTTGTAGGAACAATTAGCGCCAAATTCTTAACTAATTACTTAATAGAAAGTAATAACTAGGATAAAATAAGCTAAAGGATGGATTTCTCACCAAGTGGGACCCATAAGATGAGTATCCTCTACTACTAATGAAAACTCAGATGCTCAAAGAAATAATTTCTTTTTATTCATCCAGAAAACATGAGTACAATAGACCAGTGTAACTATATCACTGAAAACTAAGAATGCAAGTACAATATCACATCACACGACCTCCTAAAAAGGAGCATCTAATCCTTTTTTATACTACCAACTAAGCAAGGAGGTCAACTCCATGAATTGGGAGGATTCCAATTTAGAAAAAGCTGAGAAAATGGAGAGGCAGTTATGTGCGCATGGAATCTAGTTAGACATGTCTACAAATTTAGCACAATAGTAACGCCAATATTTTCTCAACAACATTAAAGTCCACTACAAGGTGGTTACATTCAATTTGCATGGGGAATCTCCTACTGTCGACCTCCTTTGACCTTTGAATGATTCGCTTGCTATACATTATGGTGCATGCCCACCTGGCAGTGTCTTTCTTAATTTAGTATCTTCAAATTGTATCTGCATGGAAATGTTAGCATGCACAATAATTTCATATCTATAACTACCTTAAAGAAAATTCATTAACCACATGAAAAATTAATATAGATCATAGTCCATATAACATGCCAATGTCATTAAATATTTGCAGAGATAAGATTAGGCCCAATGTCTATAGTTTTAGGAAATATCATAAAAAATATCAACACTTAACATCAATGTCTATGATAAATTCATCATAAAAATCATAAATTCTACCCAAAATTAGACCATAAACTAGGCTCGTCACTCCTGCCAACCTAAGGTTTTGCTAGTCCTTGAGAAAGGGGAGGGTTGTTCTTTTGCTTGGTCAATGCTCTAAAATTTGCAATTGACAACTGCCGTACATCAGTGTTTTCTATGTGTGAATCAGGTTCCCAATAGAATCCTCCCAATCTATCAAATCTACTCCATCTCTGTCTCTCTACAATAATATCATTTTTGTAAAACTTGTAACTTGGCACAAGCCTCATCAGGAGGGGTGGCTAAAAAGTTAGGGGAAGCCAAAATCGTCCCTTTGTTCTTCCAACCTATATATATCTATCAATTCTTTTGAGTGTTGCAGCACAGTTTTGGATGGAATGAGGCTCAACCTATTTTAACTCATCAGTTAGGCCATTCCATCTTTGTGAGAGGTATCTCTTCATTGTTTCCTCTTTTTCTTTTTCCTTTACTTCATACTCACTGTAGACTGCTTTTATCCAAGGCATAATCCTATTACCATAGATTGGTCTAAAAATAATTCTATGCCATTCCCTATAAATGTCCCTTGGATTCCTTGATTCAGTCCTGATGGGCAGAGGGATGTTGGATTCCAATTGCTTACAAGCCCCATATTGTTGTCCCCAACTGATCTCATTTTTTACCCAAGAAATGAATGCACTTAATTGGACATCTCCAACATACATTAGTGGATTCCAATCATGGTCTTAAGTCACAACCTAATTATGCAAATAAAAATCACACAACAAATTCTTCATTTTAGGTGAAGTAATTCGATAAGCATTGAAAAATTCATCAGGAGTCTCAATAGAAGGGTTCAAACCTGAGACAATTCTTGCTAGCTTAAAACAAAGATATTTTTCCTTCAAATGTAGAGAATATACCCTTGGAGGGGTCTTGCATTCTAAGATCTATAGTACCAAGGCTACCATATCATCCACATTCTTCTTCAAGGTGGCAATTTCTGCAACCTTGTCTTCAATCTCCTCATCTTTCTTTTGAATTTCCTTCTTCAACCTACATTTCTCTTATTTCCATTCCTCTTCTCTTGTTTGCATCTCTTTCCATAAATGCATAGTTACCATGTGCATTGAGAAATTAGGGGGGTTATGCATTCCTACCAACATTTTCCCTGGCACTGATGCTTGCTCTCCATATAGTACTAACTGCAAAGATTCAGGTTGTCCCATCAATTTTGGCTGCAAGGGTACTGATTGTTCTTGTTTTTGTTGTTGCTACAAGAACTATTCCTATAGGATCTCTTGCTGCAGGATCTCTTGTTGCAGGAAATCCTTATTTTCTTCATACCCTTGATTCTCCACTTGTTATGCAATGTCAACAAGATTTTCCAATGTTATGTCTGTTGCCAATTTAAATACATCCTCTTCCTTGACATTCAGTTTCCCCATTAGAGCTTTTGTGTCCCCCTATGATATTTGTCTAGACTTAGGGCTTTCCTAAGGAGGCATAATAAAGGTTGGCCCAACTAGTCTTGATTTTCTAGGAGGGCTCTCATGTTTTTCTTTGGCTGTAGGATGAATATTGTCAGCCTTTCGCTTCCTACAGATTCACACTTCTTTTTATGTTGGCTGCTTTTTAGCTTTTCCTTTTCTCATTTCTGCCTCTCTTTTGTGTGCCCTAGTTTTCATTAGGATGCCAAGTGGAGCATCATCATCAGAATCTAGAGAAATTTCTTTGTCCGAGTTCTCTATCCAAGAAGATCTAATTTCTATGGTTTCTTCTACTACATGAGGGTTTACACTAGGACCTGTGCCAAAGGTTGAAGCACCAAGAGTGACTTCATCCATGCTCAATCTCTTGCTAGACCTATGAGGTTGAGGTAAAACCCTAGGTGGCAAGTGTTGAGGTCTAATTTGATCAATTTTTATGTATTCCTCCTACATCATGCATAGACTTCTCAACTAATAATTTAATCAAACAATGGTGGGAAAAAAAATTGTCCCTACCTTTCTGAGTCTCAGTCACCCTAATTGAAAAAAAGGTTGCATAGTATGTTTGACATATTCATCTTCCTCCTGTGCCTCATGTGATTGAAGAGTTTAAAATGCATAGAATGTAGATCTGGCTGGCATCCTTCATAGGTGATATATTTTATGACATAAACAACTATCTTCTTCCATAGATCGGGCAAAGAGGTTCTCTTCATCCCTTGTTTATCTATGCTCAATGGAGGGTCGCTTGGTTCTGTAAATTCAACCCTAGCTAATCTGGCATCTCTGGATGTAGGGTAATCTTCACATTCGGCTAACAACCCTATAACCTCTACAATTATTTCTTTGGTACCCAATACTTATGACCCTTTTACCATGGCTTTCCCTTCAAACAATGTTTGGGTGAATTCTAGTGCAATGCCTTCACTAAAACCATCCAACTTCATGAAATAGTCTAACCAGCCATAGTTTTTGAATTCAATTAGGTAGGGTGTATCATGTAGTAATACATCATGAAATATGGGTTCATTTTGAATTAACGCACCTCCCATTGTCTACAATCAAACAATCACTTTTTGGTTTCCTTTCCTTCCTACAATTCTCGTCTAAAACAAAACTCACCTTCTTGCAACACTAGCTAAATTTTCAAAGCCAATGTCAACTGAATTTTCCCTTTCTACCTTTTGTTTGCAACTTGAGATTATGATAAGGTCAATAGTGGCAAGGAAGGAGTAATAAAGGAAAGCTATGATGGAGATAAATGGCTGTGATAATTGGTGTCACTTCACACATGCTCAGGTTTTCCTTGCACTCAGTTCAAATTGACTGAATTTAAACTTTGCTGCCATAGACCAGCATGGAATCACATGTGGGAAAAGTATTCATATCTTTTTCCTCCCCCCCAACCTAAATTTGGGCATGTTTCCTCACATGTGATATGATGATTTGACAGGGGTAGGGAATAATGGCATGCTATGGTGAACATCCATATTAATGTACAACAATTAAATGAATGCACTAAAAGACAATTAAGATATATCAATTAATGCACACATACCTCAATGTGTGGAGGATTCATTGCAAAGATGGTAGAGAAAGTACTGTTTTCCTTTTTAGGAAATAAGTTGAGCAATTAATGAAAATGAGGTGGAATGAGGTGGAGTAGAATAAAGTGATGTGATGGAAGAGAGAGAAAGGTGGAAATGGATGGGAAGATGGGTGGATGGGTGAAGAAATGAACTCCCACAGAAGTGGAATTAATTATTATGACAAGTACATACCTTAATTAGCTAGAAGGAGGGACATTAGGTCCACTTCCTTCAGCTACAAGAAGCTCGGAGTGCAATATACTGAGTGAATTGTTGTAGGAACTCCTCCTTGGAAGTTGGATTGTGATACAATCTCAGGGAATGACCATTGACAAGAAACTTGAATCTGATTGGGTCAATAGTAGTGATTGGAACATCATCATTAGGGAATACTTCAACAACCTCATATGGTCCTAGCCACCTTGTCTGCAATTTTCCAGCATTGTCCTAATATGTGGAATCATAAAGCAATGCCCAGTCTCCTCACTAGAATTTATTGTCCTTGATGAATTTGTCATGCCACTTGATTCTCTAATTTTGCACTACCTCTGTGTGATGCAAGGCTACTCTCCTCATCTCATTTAAAGCATTCAGCTATATTATTCTTTCTCTTTGTGCCTCATATATATCCATATCCAAATCTACTATAGTCCTAAGAGTCATATGTTCAAATTTAATGGGCATCATGGCTATTTTTCCATACAACTCAAATGGAGTGAAGCCTGTAGTTGTTTTCAAAGCAGTTTTGTAGGCCCAAATAACTTCTAGTAATTTGTTTGCTTAGTCCTTTTTGTGGATAGCTATTGTTTTAGTCATAATAACTTCAATTTCTCTGTTGGTCACCTCATCTTGGGCATTGTCTTGGGGGTGATAAGGAGTAGACTTCTTGTGTCTTATGTTGTACTCATTAACTAGTGTTGCAACAAGGGTTGATGTGAATTGAGTCCCTTGATCAATCACTATCTCTCTTGAAACTCCATACCTTGTGAAAATCTCCTCATAAATAAATTATGCAACCTTGTTATCTCTTGCATGCTTGATAGTCTTAACTTCTACTAACTTAGTTACATAGTAGTGCATACTAGGATATATGACTTACCATTTGATGGAGGGTCAATGTTTCCTATAAAACCCAATCCCCACTTTTTTTAAACGGGGTGATTACTACCTAAGGGGAAAGTGACATCTATCACATTTTCTAGTATACCTTTCTGCATCCTTGTAGAGTGTTGGCCAGTAATATCTTGTGTTCAAAATCTTCATTGTTGTCCTCTTTGCTGAAAAATTTCCTCCACATGGTTCATTCTGGCATGCATGCAAAATGTCATATGTCTCATCTTCTCTCACATATCTCCTCATGACATGGTCTGGTGTAGTATAAAACAAACATTCAACAATCCATCAGAAAGGAAAATATTTTTCAATAAGTGCACTTCTCTCTTTTGGAGAGAAGTGAGGAGGAACCCTACCTTTGACTAGATAGTTAGCTATGTCAGCATACCAAGGTGTTTGTACATTGATGGAGAATAGATACTCATCAGGAAAATAGTCATATATGGCTTGATTATCTTTTGATGTAGTAAGCCTTGAGAGAAAATCTGCAACAACATGGGCCTTCCCTGGTTTATTCATGAGATATCTAATGGCTGCATGATCAGTGTGTACAAAGATTTGGTAACTTGTTATGTAATGCTTGAATTTGTTTAGGGCATAGATCACTGACAACATTTCTTTTTCTGTCACCGTAGCCGAATTCAACTCCTTGCAATTTTTTTCCTAACAAAATAAATGACATTTTCAATAGCTCCTTTTTGTCCTAAGACTACTCCTATGGCATAATTTGATGCATTTGTATGGATGTGGAAAGGAAGCTCCCAATTAGGCCCTTTGAGTACAAGAGCATTATTCAAGGTTGCCTTCAAATCAAAATGCTTTGTCACAATCTTATTTCCATTGAAATTCAACATCTTTGGTGAGAAGAGTATACAAGGGTGCTGCTATTTTGCTAAAATCCTTGATGAACCACCTATAATAGCCTGCATGGCCCAAAAAACTCTTAACATCCTTATGTTTTGCAGATGTGGCCAGTTTGTGATCATCTCAATCTTTGTAGGATCTACTTGAATTCCTTTGTGGGAGATGTAGTGTCCAAGAACTACACCTTCCTACATCATCATGAAGCACTTATCACTGTTTAAAGAGAGCTGTGATCTTCACATATATGTAGGACTTTCCTAAGATTCTCCAATGCTTCATTGAAATCAACACCATAGGTGGTAAAGTCATCCATATAAATTTCCATGCAATCATGAGAAATGTTTGAAAAATATGCTAATGACTGCCCCCTAAAAAGTTGTAGGTGCATTACATAATCCAAATGGAGTACCGAGTAGGCATAGGTCCCCCATGGATAGGTAAAGGTGTTCTTCTCTTGATCCTCTGGTGCAATTTGGATCTAGTTGTAGTTGTTAAATCCATCTAGAAAAGAAAAGTATTTCTTTCCTACAAGTGAGTCCAAAACTTGATCTATGAAAGGTAAGGGAAATGGTCCTTTTTGGTGGTAGCATTGAGTTCCTTGTAATCGACAAAAACTTTCCATTTCCCTCCTTTATTGGGCACAATCACTAATGGAGACACCCACTGGCTATCTAAAATTGGGTAGATAAATCACGCATCTAGCAATTTCTCCAGTTCTCCTTTTACAATTTCTCTTAGTGTAGGGTTAATTCTTCTTTGTGGCTACCTCACTGGGGTGTGATCATCTCTAATGTAAATTCTATGAGTGCAAAGCTTAGGATCCAATCCCTTCATTTCATGATAGTCCCATGCAAATGCATGTTGGTGGGTCCTCAAGAAGTTTTCCAATAACAATTGTTGTTCTTCACTCAGTTTGTTGTTAACATTCAGGTACTTTCCTTCTGACACCTATACTTGTGTAGTTGGCACTATCATAGTTGCTTCATTAACACATGGTACCTTGAGTTCATATGGCAGCAATGTATGGGACATACCTATTGTTGTAGGAAGTTTTTCTGCAAGAGTGGTTGTAGGAAGAGTGGCTACAAGAGGAACGTCAGCAAGAACAGTGGCTGCGGGAAGGGCAGGTGGAAGTGTCTTAACTAGAGTAGTAGAATGAGAAGATGATGCTTCATCCACTTCACAATGGTTCTAAATTATGTTATCCAATACTTCATCTTAATATTGAAGCCACATGAAAGATATTATGCCTAGCATCATAAGCTGTCCCACATAATTAACTTCCTCGGCCTCTTCACCAACATGTGGCCATGTGGGATTATCCTCATCATGGGATGGCTGAGTAGGAGGATAAAGTTAAAATTTTTTGGTGCTCTTCCCATCAAAAATGGTCATGTCACATGACCAACATCTGATATATGCATCTACAATTGCTAAGTATGGCCTTCCAAGTATAATGGGATACCCGCCTAGTGTAGCTTTAGGAGAAAGAATCATGAAGTTTGATGGGCACTCCCAAGAGTCTAGAATCACCACAAGATCCTCCACTATACCATCAAGATTAATAGTAGAACTATCAACAAGCCATTAGATAGTAGGAGTAGATCTCATGCTTGCAATGTTTAGTTGTTGCAGGATGTCCTTAGTCATTACATTTATTGCTACCCCTAAATCCATTAGAGCATTGTTTATTTGAATCACATTTATAACAATTTCTACCACAGGACTACTTAGGTCATCGTACTTAGGGATAGTCACTTTTTAAAGAATGATGTCAGCTAGCTATACCACCACATGAACCATAGTGGGGTCTTTCTTCTTACTTCCTAGCTTCTTGAGGCATGCTTCTTTGATTGCCTTGCCATAGATTGGGACATCCTTTATGGCCTGAAATAGGAGCATCTGGAAGCATATATGCTTTAGCTAATGCAAAATGTCAAAGGTTGTGTCCTCCTTTTCTTCCTTCTTGGAAACTTCCAATCTTTGAGGAAATGGTAGTTCTTGTTTAGTCTGCTTGACTTGGACTAGTTCAAGATTTTTAGGTGCACTTGGCTGAATGGGATCATTCAGAGGTTCCTCTTCCTCTTATACAAGAATCTCAGTGATAATGGTCTTGTAAGGGTATGGTAAAGTAGTTCCTAAATGCAAGTGGATGTTACTTACACTCATAACATATGTAGGGAATTGGTTTGAATCAACAGAGTATACATGTTGTTGATGTGGTTTGTTATTTTGATTTGGTGTGGGTTGAGTTGGTAGCTAAGTAGGTTTAGGTGCATTTGAGCTTGAATTAGCAGGTGGAGGAATTATAGCAGGCTACTGGGGATGAGAAGGTGGCTGCATGTAACTAGTTTTCTGGGTAGGCCATTGTTGTCCACCCCTCCATTGATTTGTTTGTTGTCAATTTCCTGGAGGTGGTTTCCAATGCCTTTGAAATTGCTGACATTTCCCTTGAGGTTGTTACCAATGGGGTGGATAGTTTTGACGATTGGACCAAGCATTTGGAGGGTTACCCCAGGGCTATGGTGGATATCCTCCATAGCTAGATGGATATAGGGACTACCATTGGTTATTAGATGAATAGGATCTGAAATATGGCCGAACATAAGAGAGTGGATCTGGTGGCATACCTTGTCTTGGAGCCCAAAGCCTCCTTTGTACAACATAGTAGACTTGATCTTCTTCAATCTAAATTGATTTGAACTTGGGTACAATCTTCTTTCCTTCAATATTAGCCACCATATTGCATCTATAATCCTTCTTCTTTTATCTACAATTGGGGCAATACTCTGCCAACATTGCCTCTACCTCCTCTTGTTTCTTCTTGGCCTGAAGTGTATCTAGCTGGGTAGTTAGATATTTTATAATGTCTTGCTTGAAGTCTACCAACAAATGAGTAATCTCCATTCTTGAGACTCCATTGGTAGATGACTTACGCATGGAAGATTGGTAAGCTCTCCCTTTCTTTAAAGCTACCCTAGAGTAGTTCTGACATATTTTCTTGATATCCTCTCAAGGGACTTGGGAGATATCTCCTCCTCCCATCAAGTCCAAGGCATCAATGCAATTGTGATTAATTCCTCTCAGGAAAAACAACTTTTGTGAGTCTTCATTAAGTGTATGGTGTGGATATTTTTGTAGGAAAAATAAAAAAAATTCAATATAATCCTCTAGGCTCTCATTTTCCTTTTGTTGCATCCTAAAATTGTCACCTCCTCTCATGTCACTGCCCCTGTAATACTCCTTGTATTTCTCAAGGAATTTTATCTTCATGTCCCTCCCAAGTTTCCATAGTATCTATGCCTAGGATCATGAACCATATTAATGTAGCTTCTTTTAGAGTGGTAGGAAAAAGCTTAAGCCTATGGGCATCGGTGGTATAGTCATAACTCCTGTAGAGTATGTCAAACTCAAACAAGAAGGTATCGGGATCTTCTGTGACAAGTCTATAAAACTTAGGGAGTGCTGAAGTAGGGATATTTTTTATGTTTTCAACTTCATTTTGATGGGAAATGGGGAAAGAAAAATCTTGTTGGTTCGGTCTATTCCTATTTGCATCACCCATGTCTGCTTGATGTAGTTCCAAAGAAAAGAGATTCTCAAGCTGATTTTGTTCTTTAGAGGAAACTTCAGAGCTAGTCAGATCAGGAAATGCATCAACAAAGGGGTGTGGATCTTCTTCTTCTTCTTCTCTTGGCAGGTTCTGATATTCAACTAGTTGGAATTGATTAGGATTATTAGGGAGGAATCTCCCATAATCATCTAGTATCCTTCCTCTATGCATGTAGTATCAACTCACTATCATCTAGCTCACACAAAGAATTGGTAAAGAATAAGGGGGGTCATTACTTCCTAAATGAGGGTATACTAGGAAAAAATTTCAAAAATACTACAACAAGAAAAATTACCAATGACTCTAAAGAACTCCCTAGTTTGACACCATCCCTGACAACAGTGCCAAAAATGTTGGCCTCCTACAATGATTTAACAACTAGGTCTTTACAACCATGATTCAGATATCTTTAGACATCTAATTTGAATATCTATTTCAATCATCATGAAGGTGCATTTAACTTGTCAACCCAGGGATATGAACTTGAAACGGGTCAGCACAGTATGTGTACTAGGAACTCAAAGTAGTCATTTTCATTCTACAACTAAGAAAGATGCAATGCTAAAAGTAAATTGCTTGAAAGGGAATAACATAAATGCTAAAAATAAACCAACAACTAAACTAAGCTTGAAATACATGAAAAAAATGAAAATCTGAACAACAAACAAAAAACTACTATGTTTGCTTTAGCTGTAGGAAGTCACAAAATGAAGTTCTAATGGCTACATGAACAATCAATGCCAGATTCTTAACTAATTACTAAACAAAAATTAATAACTAGGATAAACTAAGTGAAAGGATGGATTTCTTACCAAGTGGCCCTCCTTGGATGAGTATCCTCTACCACTAATGAAAATTTAGATACTCAAACTTAGAACTTCATTTTATTCATTAGGAAAACATGAGTACAATAGAGTAGTGTAACTATATCACTGAAAAATAAGAATGCAAGTACAATATTAGATCGTGCAACCTCCTAAAAAGGAGCATTTGATCCTTATTTATACTACCAACTAAGCTAGGAAGTCAACTCCATGAACTGGGAGGATTCCAATTTAGGGAAAGCAGAGAAAATGGAGAGGTAGTTATGCACGCATGGAATTTGGTCAGACATATTTGCAGATTTAGCACAACAGTAATGCCAATATTTGTTCAACAACATTAAAGTCCACTACAAGGTAGTTACATTTGGTTTGCATGGGTAATCTCCTGTCGTCAACCTCCTTTGAAATTTGAATGATTCCCTTGCTAGACATTATGGTGCATGCTCATCTGATACTGTCTTTCTCAATTTAGTATCTTCAAATTATATTTGCATGGAAATGTTAGCACACACAATAATTTTATATCTATAACTACCTTAAAGAACATTCATTAACCATGTGCACAAATAATATAGATAGTCAATATAACATGGAAATGTCATTAAATATTTGGAGAAATCAGATTAGGCCCAATGGACCTATAGTTTCAGGAAATATCATAAAAAATATCAACACTTAACATCAAGGTCCGTGATGACTTCAATAAAAAAATCATAAATTCTACCCAAAATTAGATCATAAACTAGGCTCATCAAGGATAAATTGGATCAAGTTATTAGTCTACTGTAGAACGTGGCAAAGATTGACAAACCACAGTTCTAGAGAAATGAAAGGCCACTGAGATTACAAGATTACACCTATCATACTAATTGGAATAATGGAAAGTCAGTCCATAATAACCAGAGAAATGTTTAGGCACAAGGTACACTTGACCCATTATAGAAGCACTCTACAAGTGTCACTGAAGATTTACCATGATGTATGGTATGTCAACTACCTCACTCACAACAACAATGTGTAGTGCAAGATCTGTGGAGGAGTCCCAAGATGATAAAGGATATTTTGAGCCTCCTCAAGATTAGGATGAGATAGTAAATGTACTAATGAATGTATCTAATCTTGCTTGTGATGATTATTCTTCTAATGATGAGCCTTGTAGAGGTGATATTGATATGCAAAGACAAGAAGTGAGTGCACACCACCAGTAAATATTCTCTAATGAAGAAAGAGATGATGAAAGTCATTTCTATAATCTTGAAGTGAGTAATGTTTGTTTGAGGAGACCCTCAAATGAAGATATTGAAAGTATGACAGCTGCATTGGCTAATAGAGCAATAAGTAATTATTATTTGAGAAATATAGTTGTTAATGGTGATAAGGGAAAACCTAACAACCTGTTCATTAAAGAGAAGAAAGTAGATGACAAGGGGACTAAAGTAGAAAATAGGAAAGATGAGACAAAACCCAAAGAGGATAAAGGAACCAAAATTTTGGCTAAAAAGGGTAAATACAAGGTGGATGATCAAGTCGTTTCCTCGATTATGAAGGCTAAAGAGTAGGAAAATATTATGGAAAAGGGTGAGAAAAAAATTGACAAAATAATGGGTAAGGAAGTAGTATTTCTTGAATTACCAAAATATACCTCTGTGGATATGTTTCAAGTGTTGTCTCAGGTCAAGGTTACAATTCCAATTTTGGAAATGATGAGGATTGATGAACATAAAAATAAGTTAGTTTCCCTCATCAATAGTGTAGCCTCAGTCTCTAAAGAAAAATTTATGGTTGATCCACCTAAAGTGGTCAAGAACCAAGAAAAGAGTGATAAAGTGGAAGGAGTGGTTGATCAAAATCCTGAGATCTATTTAGGGACTAGAATTACTGTAAGCCCAATTCATATTAATCCATTTTTATTGAGTTTGATCATTGATCAAAAGTTGTTAAGAAACTTAATGATTGATTTAGGGGCCTCAAACAATGTAATGTTAGTAGAAATCATGAAGGAAATGGGTTTGAAGATTGATAATGCTTATGGAAAGTGTTGCGCTATGGAATCGAGAGAAGTACATGTCATAGGAGTGATTAATAGAGTCCCATACAAGCTTGCAACATTTCCTAAGCAAGAATTTTACATGAGTATCACAGTGGTGGATATCCCACCAAATTATGGGATGTTGCTATAAAGATAGTGGAGTGCATCCATTGGTGGAAGCATTGACCAAAAGGATGTCAAAATTGCTAGGGAACCAAGAGTCCATCACTTGATTGAATATGTAGAGGATCCATAAGAGCCAACAATAATGAACTTGGTAGATACTGGGTGATCCCACAATACTGGTTTATAATTTTTGGCCAAACTAGACACTGAACTAATTTTTTGTAACTAAATCTTCACTTTCGAGCACCTATAGTGGCTAAACCGTGAGGAATTTGAAGATGATGCAAACTAGTGATTTTTAAAATATTTTCTGTAGATTCTAAATATATATTTTTCAAAAATATTGGAATCAGATTGCACTTCTTTGTCCATATCCTTCAAAAACTAGTTTTTTTAAGTAAACACCATTTTTAAGGAGCGATGCTCACCGTATAACACAACTTTTTTCCATGAAGGATAAAATTCTAATTATTTTGAATTTATATTTGTAACTACGATATCTAGTGTTTTCAATTTCCTTCATAGTGTTTTATTGAATTTTTTTCCCTTAATCAAGTTACAAATTCAAACCAAGTACAATTCAGAAATAGGTGGACTCTATAACACATAACTTTTTTGTATGTATCAAAATTCAAATTTTTTTTGTTAGAGGAAGGACTTCAATATCTGGTGCACTCATATTTAAAAAAAATAAATTAATAATGTTTTATTTTTCCACATGTATAGAACAAACAGCTTGATTTTTGGTGAAAAGCCTATATTCACAAGAAATAAAAAAAATATAATAATAAAATTAAATTTATTTAAAATTATACTTTTTGAGAAGCTTATAATAAAGACATACTTACAAAAAATAAATTTTAAATGAATTCATTTAATCCCCAAAAGGTAAATTAAAAGTGGTTTTTTTATTAGCATTTTGATAGGTGTAAAGGAGACTTTGTTATAGGTATGGTTTAAAACTAGTGGGGTTTTATCCAAGGGGGTTTGATATAAGGTAGTTTGATCAAACTCTATTCAATTGGAATGCTATAAATGGAATTTTTTAAGGCTTAAATCATTATATTTTCCAAAAATATGTGATTTCAACAAAAATCAAAATCTCCCAAAATTTGTAAACTGGCTTTGTGGGATCACCCTAATGTTCTAGACACTTTTCAGGTTGAACATTTGAAACAAGAAGAGGCTAAACTTGCACCAATTGATAGAGAGGTCCTAGTGTGCCATATAAAAATGACCCCTTGTCCTTTTCATGGTGTTTTAGGTCTCGTTTCACAATGTTTGGTCTATTTTTCTCCGATTTTATATTGTAATGTGGGTTGAACATGCATATTTAGGTACTAAAATTCAAATAATGGAATCTTTTAAAGGTGTTGTGAAGTGTTAAACATTTCTACACTCTTCTAGACTTTATTCATTACAATTCACCTAAAAATCACCTTTTCATCACTAAACAAGTCCTATTCTGAAGTGTTGTAAAGTATTGTAATAAGACTTCACGCTTTTCTAGGGATAACTTCACTATTTACACCTTTCTTATGCTTTACATGACCCCTTTATGCCCTTATAAAGCTTAATTAAGTGTATTTTTGAATGTAAACTTGACAGATAACATTAAATGCAAAATAATTCCCAACACCAATTTTCATGTCCTAGGTGGGACCCATTCACCATGGGTGGCAAATGAGTCCCCCTTGGCTCCAAATTCAAAATATTTCAACTTTCCTTTAGGGTTTTTATTCAAAATCACTTGATGTTGGCCTATGATGAGGTATCAATGGGTTAGTAAGGCACAAGATTGTATAAATAAGTGATTTTCACCTTGTTTTACATCTCCCACAATTTTACATCACATCTAAGCAATCTTTTCATTCACTCAAGCATTCAAGCTCTTTACAACATCAAATAAAGCATTCATCGAGCATTTTGAAGCATCCATTGACATATCTTTAGATTTTATTCAACAAGGATTTGGTAAGTTGATAGTATTTGCATGTAATTTGTTTATCATTCTCTTTCATTTCACTATTTCATTAAGGGTTTGATTACCAAAGTGGGGTTTGACCAATGCAAACCCCTATTTGCTAGCCCTCAACCATTTTTCCCCTCTTGCATGTGTGTTTGCAGAACTTTGTATGTAGATTTAACAACCATTTAGGTGTTGAAGAGTGGTCAAGTAGTCAACTAGGTGCTTCTAGTCAAATCAACCATATTTCAAGCTTGGAGAAGGTATTTTTGTCCTTTTCCTACATAATTGACTTCAACAACCCAACAAGCAGATATCCTCAGATCTGTTGTTGTAGAGTTGTCTCCTGATTTCTCAAAATTTTAGGATAGGACTAATTCACCACTAGTGGTGAATGAGTCCCACCTTAAGGCTGGAAATCTAAGTTTTGTCAAATTCTGGATTCCAACACTCAGAAACCTGTTCTTGATAGTTTTCATCAGAACTAGGACTAATTCGCTACCCTAGGTGAATGAGTCCCACTGGTGAATTTTTGTAATTCCAGACAGCATCTAGAACATTCCAGAAACCTCATCAGACCTCGAGGTGCACACTAATTCAACTCATTTCTTTTTTTTCCGCATTTACTCATACTTTACTCATTATTTCCATTTCCCACTATGTTTTAGAAAATAACTTAATTCTTAGGTTTTTCATGCATAATCAGTCATTTAGATCACTTAATTGCATTTAGATCATTTCATTTAGGCATAATAACATCCTAAATTTCATAATTTGAATGAACCTAGCTAGAATTTTTAGCCCTACTCTCTGCTTTTAGGTGAAAACCCTTAGAAGAGTTAGGGAGTCTTGTGGGTGCCAAAAATCGACAGTTCATTTTGGTGAACTTGCATTTTGAACACTTTACATTTCTGGTTTTCATTGCATATTGCATCTTAAGCTTATTGTTTTGTTTTTGCATCCTAAGGATTCTTAATTTGCATTAGTGAAAGACTCATTTAGAGTTCATTTTTGCATTGCATCTCATTGAAAAAATTGAAAATATGTATCTACATCCTTCATTGGCATCTGAAAACCATTAGAATCATTTTAAATCTTTTGAAAAACACAAAAAAATATCATATTGGGACTCATTCACCACCTAGGGCAAATCATTCCACCTGCACTTTTTAAACAACATTTCTGGCTTTTTTTTTGGCATTTTACTGTATTTTTGTTTTTTTTAGTTACTTCTCTGATATAGTTAGCAAATTTTTTGTTATTTTCCTTTAGCACTCCTAGATTTCCTTGCATTTGCATTCACCCCATATTTTTTGGTAATTGTATGAGTGTTTGGTGTCCCATTTATTATACTTTAGTGAGACAAAGTTCTAGACTCATGGCCTCCCACAATAGTAGTTTTATTGTGGACCTTGGTATCTCAAGAGTTCCTACTCCTAGTATGGACAATGGTGCATTAGGCATGGACAATACCACTTCTATGTCTTCACCTTTCCATCCAATGCATGTTGACACACAAAAAAACTCTATCTCTCAAGAAAAGGTCATTAATATTCATTAAGATCGTGCACATTTACAACAAGACTTGTCCCTTGAAAATTTTTCCACCACTGCCATACCCATGATAAAAAACCTTCATCATTTGATTGAAAGTGATGATGGTTTACAAGTTATGAAAATAATTGTTGAGATTTACAATAAGCATGCTTCTTCTAATTCTCCATCCACAAACATTTATGTAAGCCAAGGATGACCTCACATTCCTCCCCCTTCAACCATAGCATCCATACCAACTTATACCTCTCCTCATATTGCAACAACTATGCAACAAGTTAGTCATGTGGCTCCTTTCACAATTACAACTAGCATTCCTAGTTCTCTTGTGGCACCGCAAGTCACCTCCACTACCTTCACCCCTCTTACTATTCCTTTCACTTCCCCTCACATTACAAATACTCCATCAACATTTTCTCTTCCACCTCAAACCACCTGCCCTAGTCCCATCATTACACAACTCCTTAATACTGTTTCATCCATGCAACAACAATTTTCCACCATTATCCAAGGCCAAAATGCTCCACCCACATATCATGTTCATAACATCCCCTTATCATTAGGAATATTACACACATAGATGCCATAAGGGATAAAAATGCCTAGGTTTGAGAAATACAGAGGTAAAGGAGACTCTATTAACCATGTCAATGATTATATAGCTTTACGTAGTGATTTTGTTCTTGATGATAAACTATCAGCCAAACTTTTTCCTAGGGCCTTGAAAGATATTGCATTAGAGTGGTCTTCCAATTTTCCCAATCATTCCATCCAATCATTTAATGAGCTTGTGGATTCCTTCATAAGTCACTTCCAAGTTCATATGACCCCTAAAAAGATAATGGTTGAACTAATGCATTGTAGAAAAAATGATAATGAGAAATTCATTGATTTTATTTCATGTTATCAGTCATTGTATTCTCAAGTGGATGCAAAAATTCCTTATTCACATTTGTAGAAGATGTTTATCAAAAAATTACACACAAACCTTCAGGATAAGTTAACTATGATGAAATTCCCTTCATTCATGCACTTATGCACAACCCTGCGTGAATATCATAATTTGGTTTCAAGTTGTGTTTCAAAATCCACTTCTAACTGAACTAAGAAGCCTGGGCACAACAATAAAAAATTTCACAAACCAAATAGAGTATTTTTACAAGTCAATCCACCTCCTCAACAAAAACCAAACCCACCTCTTCCAAGTCAAGTGTCAAGTGTTAAAGTAATGATGCCTTATACCTATGGGGACCCAAAGAGACAATTTACTCCCTTACCTGATACTCTCCATAATACAATGAACCAATTACTCCAGCAACAAATGATCACTTTTCCTACCATCAAATCGCTTGATACCACCCACCTTTAAACCTGATGCTTATTGCCATTTTCATCACAAAAATGGCCATGACACCAAACAATGTAAGCATCTCAAATACTTAGTTCAAGACCTCATTGATTCGGTTTTTTTATCCATTGTGAGTGTTAATGATCAAGGCAATAAGTCCATTGCACCCCCTAACCAGAATTTACAAATCTTTACCAATCCCATGCCTAAACACAATATTTCATTTGTCAAGGCTAGTGAACCTTCAAACCCTCAAGTCATGAACATTGATATAAATACTGAACAACATGATATAACTCCAAATGTTACCCAAGTTAATCCTATGGATTAACTTGTGAATATGATAGAAATTATCCCTCATAAGGGTCCAACAAACAAAACTCTTGATATCACTTTTTCTTCTAAAGATATGCTTCAAAAACTTCATGATGGTCCTCTTTGCATAGCTGATAGAATCTATGATAAGTCTACCAATGGGATATTAATAGATCCCGCATGTGGTGAGAATGTGATCACAGAAGAATTTCTAGTATTACAAAATCTATATCAAGATTATTATAACAAACCAACTGTATGGATTAAAACACATTGGTTTTATCTGTTTGACGATCGAATCGATCCTACTCCCCTTACAAATACTACCCAAAACTTTGGAGGTAACATTTTGAATTATTCCACAATCGGATCAATTTTGTTTGTGGATAAGCCACCCATGGCTTCACTCAATGAAAGCAGTCCCTTCAGTTGTTCACAAATGTTTGAAGTTTCCACATGACAATGAAATATTTACCATGCACCATAGTGGCTTTCATCCATTATCGTCTAAAGGTAATTTTTCCTTAGAAGCCTTTTGGCCCGTACCTATGGAACCCATCACCCCCCGTAAAGATTTCTTTTTCATAACCTATCAAAAGTTCAAAGCCAAACACATAGCCAAATTGTCTCTTTGTAACATGCCCCTATTAGTGTCCACCCCACCTATCCTAGATGAAACCATGCTTCAACCTAAGTTCAACATTGAACAAACCATACAACCTCATGAACAACCACCCTTAGACACTTCTCTGCCATCATTTAAATGACCAAGAGAAAGTGAAACCAATCCTGTCATACCTCCCCATGTTAAACAAGTGTATAAGGCTAAAGAGAAAGTGATTGAACCATCTTCTTTGGTTTCTTCCATTCTTCCCCCTTAAGAAGACAAGGAACCTATGATGAATCGAGCTGCTCTTACACCTCAACAACGTTAAAAAAAAGTTAAATGAAAACATGCTGCTCTAGAGCATAGGCATCATCACTATCTCCTTGCTCATCATTCTAGAATGGAAGACGATCATGATAACCAACCTCCATCTTTAACTAAAGCAATATATGACCATCCTCTTTCTCTTTACCAGCCACAAGATAGCACCTTCCAACCCTCACAAAAAAAGAACAATTCCAACAACCATAAATTTTAATACATTCTTCCTTAGAAATCATCCTTCATCCTCCTATCGTAATCAATCTTGATGATGATGATGATGATGCAGAGATTGCAAAAATAGATGAAGATGTGCATAATGATTTAAACTCTTTATTTTCATCTACCATGAGCTTAAATGATAAATATTCTCAAACAAGTGAGGAACTTGGTATGTCTCCTAGTTTGGCACTTGCAATTCTTCCTTTGGATAGTCAACCACCCTCAAACTATACTGCACATGATTGGGAGGTAGATGAATTGTTAGATGGTTGACTTGCATTCACCTTACTAGCCTTTTTTGCATTTATTTTCCTTTCTCTTTTTATTTTAGTTGATTGTATGTGTATATCGTGTTCCCTTGTATCATGTGTTTGATGTTTTCTCTCTCACCATACACTTCTTCTATTTGTACCTCTTTTCTTCTACATGTCGTACATTTCCCTTTTTTCTTTTTTTGTTTTGTGTTTTCCTTTTTGGGATGATGAAAAGCATAGAGATGCCCTATGTTTCTTCCATGTTGCCCAAAAGGTACTTATCTTTTTCATTATTTTTTTGTGTTTTCCTTTTGGGGATGATGCAAAGCATAGAGACACCCTATATCTCTTCCATGTTGACCCAAAAGCTCCTTATCTTTTTCATTTTTTTTTTTGTTTTCCTTTTGGGGGTGTTGCAAAGTATAGAGATGCCCTATGTCTCTTCCATGTTGACCCAAAAGGTCCTTATCTTTTTCATTTTTGTTTTTTTTTTTCCTTTTGAGGATGATGCAAAGTGTAGAGATGCCCTACATCTCTTCCATGTTGACCCAATCGGTCCCTTTTCCTTTTTAATTTTTCCTTTTCTTGTGTTTTTCCTTTTGGGGATGATGCAAGGCATCAAGACCATAATGTCTCCTTCATGTTGACCCAAAATCTTCTTCTTTTTCATTTCCTTTTCATTTTCCTTTTTCTTTTTTTTTTTCCTTTTGGGGACAATGCAAAGCATTGAGACCACAATGTCTCTTCCATGTTGACCCAAAATAGATTTTTTTTCTCCTTCTTTTCCCTCTCTTTGTGTCATTCTTCCAATTCTATGTGCTTTGGGGAATGATGGCAGTTCCGATCTCCTTACAAAACATTGTAGCAATGAACATACTAACCCCAAATCCATATATCCCTTATATGATTGGTGTTCTCTTTTCTAGGGAGGCAACTCCCTTTCTTTTGTTTTATTTTTCCTTACATGACACAACCTAACTTTGAAACATATGACTTGGCATATGGCTTTCCAACTTAGCTCTCATGTCTTGTTTTCTTTTTACATCTTTTTTCTTTTTCTTCACTAGTTTAAAGTAATTGCTCGGAGAACGATGTGTAGCAATTATTTTAAAGTGGGGGTCATACATTACCATATTTCATTTTTCATTTTTTGGTTCTTAGTGCAGCCTTGTCATTTCATACGATGCATTTGTCACTTTGTGGATGACATTGGGTATGATGCCCTTCATAAGTGTGATCTATCTTAGCATATTGCATTCCTCTTAGTGGCCTGATGTGACACACTGCATCCCTTAAGTTGTGAATATTCTATTCTTTGATTGGTCCTCTCTTGGAGACATTAGACACAATGTTCCCTAAGTGGTAGACCTTGCATGAGCTTAACAAGACTCCTTTGAACATCTTTTACATTTTTACATTTTTTGCATTTTACATTTTTGCATTTTTACCACCTTGCATAACACAACTTGCATGCTTGTGGTACCATCATTTTTGTTCATGATTTCTAAGCATACAAAGCTTTTCTTGTCTCATGAAGCATGGACTGACATTTTCCTTTGTGGAACCTTATTAAAGTTATCAAGAGGTATAACTTTGATATGGTTAAGTAAGAAGCCCATTTAGTGGCACAACTTTCCTCATAGCCACCTTTGTGTTTGTGAGTGCATACCAAATAGCGTATGTATCTTACCTTTTGGGTCTTCTCACTCGGTGTACCACCATGAGTTATGTCACTCCATAGTGAGTATACATTCTCTTTTTCAAAAAATCTGCCTAGATCTAATCCACAACTACTTAGATAGATGATCAAAGCTTCATTTGATTCTATCATTTCAACACTTGCATGTTCCTTTGTTCTTATGCTTAGTTTTCCATGGGATCTTTATCTTGGGGTCTTGATCATCCCTCTTGATTGTTGTAATTCCATCTTTCTACCGTAAGTGCATTTGAACCCTCCTCTAAGTGTTCATGGCTACTTTAGTTTCCATTTGAAGAAGGTTCATCCTCTCACTAAAGTGGGGGATAAATCTACCATAGAAAAATAGCCCCTTGTCATTTTGATGGCCTTTTAGGTCTTGTTTCACGATTTTTAGTCTATTTTGCTATGATTTTAATTTGTAATGTGGCTTGAACATGTATATGTAGGTACTAAAATTCAAATAATGACATCTTGTGAAGGTGTTGTGAACTGTTGTAAAACATTTCTACACTCTTCTAGACTTTATTCATTACAATTCACCTAAAAATCACCTTTTCATCACTAAACAAGTCCTATTTTGAAGTGTTGTAAAGTCTTGTAATGATATTTCACACTTTTCTAGGCATAACTTCACTATTTACACCTTTCTTATGCTTTACATGACCCCTTTATGCCCTTATAAAGCTTAATTAAGTGTATTTTTAAATGTAAACTTGATAGATAACATTCAATGCAAAATAATTCCCGACACCAATTTTCATGTCCTAAGTGGGACCCATTTTCCATGGGTGGAAAATGAGGCCCCCTTAAATCCAAATTCAAAATAATTCAAATTTCCTTTTGGGTTTTTATTCAAAATCACTTGATGTCGGCTTCTAATGAGGTATCAATAGGTTAGTAAGGCACAAGATTGTATAAATAAGTGATTTTCACCTTATTTTGCATCTCCCACAATTATATATCACATCCAAGCAATCTTTTCATTCACTCAAACATTCAAGCTCTTTACAACATCAAATCAAGCATTCATCAAGCATTTTGAAGCATCGATTAACATATCTTCATATTTTATTCAACAAGGGTTTGGTAAGTTGATAGAATTTGCATGTTATTTGTTTATCATTCCCTTTCATTTCACTATTTCATCAAGGGTTTGATTACCAAAGTGGGGTTTGACCAAGGAAAACCCCTATTTGCTAACCCTCAACCATTTTTCCCCTCTTGCATGTGTGTTTGAAGAACATTGTATGCAAATTTAACAACCATTTAGGTGTTGAAGAGTGGTCAACAAGTCAACTAGGTTCTTCGAGTCAAAACAACCATATTTCAAGCTTGGAGAAGATATTATGTCTGTTTCCTATGAAATTGACTTCGGCAACCCAACAAGCATATATCCTCAAATCTGGTGTTGTAGAGTTGTCTCTTGATTTCTTAGGATTTTGGGAGAGGACTGATTCACCAACAGTGGCAAATGAGTCCTACCTTAAGGCTAGAAATCTAAAGTTTGTCAGATTCTAGATCCCGACACTTAGAAACTTATTCCTGACAGTTTTCATCTAAAGCAAGACTAATTCACCACCATGGGAAAATGAGTCCCACTAGTGAATTTTTGTAATTCTAGACAGCATCCAGAACATTCTAGAATCCTCATTAGACCTCCAGGTGCACACTGATTCAACTCATTTCTTTCTGTTATAAATTAATTCATCCTTTACTCATTATTTGCATATCACACTGTGTTTTCAAACATAGCATAATTCTTAGGTTTTTAATACATAATCAATCATTTAGATCATTTCTTTTAGGCATAAGAATATCCTACATTGCATAATTTGAATGAACCTAGCTAGCATTTTTGGGCCTACTCTCTCCTTTTAGGTGAAAAACCCTATATGAGTTAGGGAGTCTTGCGGGTGCCAAAAATCAACGATTCATCTAGATACACCACAAGGAGATTCTCTTTAGACTATGTAATTTTATGGACCTTGTTCCAAGGAAGGATTTGGTGTAGGAGTTGTCCTCATTTCCACACAAGGTATAACATTCAAGTACTCTTTCTTGTTGAGATTTTCTTGCACAAATAATGTAGTCAAATTTATGAGGCTCTATTGCTTGGTCAAAAATTAGCTTCAAAGCAAAGATGTTAAAAGTGTTGGGAGATTTAGAATTATTGGTTTCCTAGGTTAGATCCAAATTTGTTTCTAAAAATAAAAGACTTAAGCAATATAGGAATGTAGTTTGGGATACCATAGAGGTTTTTGATGCTTTCAATATAAACTGGATAGAAAGCAGAATGAATGTCAGTGTAGATTTGTTAGCCAATATTGCTGTCAGATTAGATGATGTCACTTTTGATGACATCTCAAAGATAGAGGTGCAAGCTCAGCCTCCAGTGCCTGACAATATTTACAACTAGCAAGTATTTGATGATGACAATGATATTTTGAAGTTTTTGCATTGTATTGATCAATATGAAAGCCAAGAAATTTATTTTGGCTCATTGGTGGTGGAAGTATATGGTAAAGAAACATTGTTTGGGAATGAAGTAATCCAACTAAAAATAAATAATATTCCCAAAGGACTAGTTGCATTGAAGAATGTCTTTGATGGGCCTGGTAAAACAAATGTTAAGCAGACATCTTCCCACAAGGAAGATTTAGAAGAAATCAATCTGGGAACTGATAATTGGGTGGGTGCATGAAGTTTGTTAGAAAACAAAGATCTGATTGCAAACTAGAATAGACCTTCCATAGAAGAGAAAAACAAAAAATCAAGAGCTTTGCATGAAATGTGCAAATTGATATATTCAAAGTATAAAATAATACAAGAGATAATTTTCTTTATTAAAGCAAAGATGCCTAAACCTAATCTTATCTTGAGTAACAAGATAGCTCAATAAGATAAAGATGAAAACCTATAACTTAGGAATTAAATATGCCTAAGTAAACCTATGCAAAGTGTAATTAATAATTAATTACACCAACACTCCCCCATAAGTGCAACTTAGGGAGAAGCAAATTATTATGCAAATATGAGTCCCAACAACAAGGCCTGATTAGGTACTCATGTACAAATGAAAAGAGAGAGAAAACCTAGTGGGAAACCCCCCCTTCAGAGAGATGAACTACTGTGAAGAAGCACTGGAAGAACTCTAATGAAGCAACACTAGAATCCCAAATCTGACAAACAACGAAAGATAGTTTTGTTTGCAAGATACCAATCGGAATCACAAATGCAACAGCAGACCCGATGCCAAGAAACATTGGAAACTCACATACTGGTTGAACTCTAGAATCTGTAAGCAACAGTAAATGAAAGGATGAATGGACCCATAATGGTGAAAAATCTGGAAGTTGTGTCTCGAAGCTAATGCCAAACTCAAACTAAAACTACCCATAGGATGAGTACAATCAAGATTCTAGAAAATTAACCATAAAACCATGGCCCTCAAATGAGAAAGATCTAAACCAATGTGGATCAAGAAATATAAAATCCCAATGTGAAGTGTGAACCGAAACAAACCAATGATGTGTCTAGCTAAGCAAGAAAGATGCTTAGGGAAATAATAGGAAACCAGACAAACTCATGCAAGTTGTCACCAACATGAAATATGGATGCAAGAACCCCCCTTAATGGAACTTTATATCAGTTATTTATTACAATACCCAATGATTGCATAAGGAGATAATGTAAAATTATAAAAACATAAGTGAAAATGAAAACCTAAAGCATGAAATAAAAAATGAATGTATGCATAAAATAAGTTACACATTTTTTGGAAATAACCTTAGATCTGTATAGAGGCTGAAACCAGCCTTCCAATGCTGCAAAAATTGTGAAAATCAGATAAGCAAGTCAAAAGATATGCGTCCGGGAGTGAAAACGGAAACATCTGATTTCTAAGGTAGAAAAAAGCATCAAAAAGGAAAAACTAGAAAACCACACGAAAACCATTGTGTAGAGCATCGAAACATCTTTCTGACGATATCTCATTTGCAAAAAGGACTCCATATGCCCAAGATATGCCCATTTCAGTGAAAGTTGTCCAAAAAGCTCCGATTTGGCCCCTAGAAGCCCTTAGGGGCTAAAAAAATAGAGCCCCTGGTAACCTGGGCAGACTAGGGGGCTGGGTGTTTGGCTCCTAGGGTGGAGCCCTTGGTCACCCATGTGACCGGGGCTGGCGCTAGAGACTGCTGCCAGGGCACTGGGAGTAGCCCCCGGTCACCCACGTGGCTGGGGCAGGTGCTAAGGATTGTAGACTGGGGTGGATCTTGGCACTCAGTCGTTGATAGAACTGTCAGCAGGTCAAATAAGCCTGTGGGGGCTATGAATGGGCCAAGTCGAGCATTGGCGGAGGAGGCATGGTATCAGCGGTGTGGGGGAGTAGAGGTGGCCCGTAGGTGGAGCTGCGGTGGCTGCCCAGTGGCCGCCAGGTGGCGGGATCCATTTACTCTGGCAGCGCCAAAAAACCATCAAAAAATGAAATTTTTAATACTTTTTTTTGTACTGCGTGCCTTGGTAGGCATGCCTAGGGGCGTACGACCCTTGGGTAAAATATTTTTACCTCTCCAGACAACTGTGTCCAAATCAGACAAACTTTAAATGGAAATAGGGGTTTCTAGGCACTGAGAATCCAATGGCGAGGTCCGCTTGGGCCCAAAGTGCTTCAAAAATTAGGTGACCCCTAGATCTATCAGATAAATCACCGAGCTTGAAACCCTCATAGATCTCGAAAATGGTGATGAAAATCAATTAAATAAAAGCCATTTCTGACTTTTTCCAGTGCTCTGAATCTAACAGAAAACCCCGATTTGATCCAAGATGCTGCATAATGATGCTCAAGGAATGAAACCCTCGAGGGACCTCAAACGAGCTCTACAATGAAATCCTCCAAAAATGCTGAGAAGGGGCTATGAATTGAGGCTCTGATACCATGTTAGAAAACCAAGATCTAATTGAAAACCATAATAGACCTTCCACAAAAGAGAAAAACAAAAAAGCAAGAGCTTTGCATAAACTGTGCAAATTGATATATTCAAAGTACAAAATAATACAAGAGATAATTTTCTTTATAAAAGCGAAGATGCCTAAATCTAATCTTATCTTGAGCAACAAGATAGCTCGATAGGATAATGATGAAAACCTATGACTCAGGAATTAAATATGCCTAAGTAAACTTATGCAAAGTGTAATTAATAATTAATTATACCAACAAAGTTGGGTACCAATTTTCTGGCCACTTATGAATTTTTTTTTTTAAATGCGCTTGCGTTATAACGTGAGCATGTTATAATGCGCACGCACTATTTCGCATTTAAAAAAAAAAAGTGAAATTATTTGCCTTTGAATACCAACCCAAAGGCTTGGAGGGCATTCCCAACAGAGACGTGTTTTTGCAAATTCTACAATTTTTCACATAATCAGGTCCATGCTCACCATCAAGATTGCATCTAGTTCAATATTGACAAAATCGAAAACATGGGTAATGTTAGGTTCTCTCTTAGCTATCCAACGATGTAATTTTTTTCACTTTTCAACAATGTTAAGCCTTTCATCCATAATTTCTTTTGTTTGTATGTCATTTTTTACCAAAAAGCAGTGTTTAGTGTTTTTTTGTTATAAATTAACCATAAATTAAAATTTCAAATAAATTACATTTTTAGAAACTAGACTCCATTCTACAAATTTAAAAAAAAAAAGAAAAAAAATCAATTATTTTCAAAAATTTGTAGGCGGAGCACAGCCAAAATTCTGCTTTTCAGGAAGTGCCCACTTAGAAAATTAGTAGAAAATCAAATATTCATTAAAAAATTATCAGAAAAATTGTGCACCAACTAGATGCTATTAGCTAACTTCTGACTATAGTGATTTTAAAAATACTACAAAAAAGTTCACAGTGCTCAGGTCGTACAAGAGTTGCTATGTTATGTTTTTCTGACAAAAACATCACCAATTTCTACACATCCCTCTTTTGAACCCCTTAATCCCAACCATTTTCAAAATAAATTAGTAGTTTAGAAAGTAGACTTGGAGCACTTCAATCCTTGTTTTTGTTCCATCTCAAAATTTTGAGTGTAACTATCTCAATTTCACGTCCAAGGTCAACATTTGCTGATTTCAGAAAAAAGTGGCCACTTTAAGGCCTTGGGATGAGAAGATTCAAAAAATTTAATTATTCCCTCCTTGCTAAACAGTTGTAGAGACTTCTTTATAAAAATAATGAATGGAAATGGATTTTAACTAGAAAATATCTTAGACGTTTAGATAGTTTTAGAGATCTTATCATGGATCAACAAGATCTTCCCCTTGGTTCAACCCTTTGGAACTATTGGATGAAGTCTAGACTTTTCATTTCAAAAGGTCTTGGATTGTATTTTGGAAATGGTATCAACATTACCTTTTTGGATGATTGGTAGATTTGTAAATTCCCTCTTAAGGATTTATTGTGGGTGAATTCATTTAGAGATATTTGTATTAGGAATTTCAACTGCTAGTTGTTTATTATTTTGTTGATGGCAGATGGAAAAATATTTTGACTATCTACCTGGGTCTTGTTGATCTTAAAAGAAATTCCTTTAGTGTATGTCCCTACTCCTTTCATGTTTGATCATGTGCTTTGAAAATTTTCTTCCAATAGAAAGTTCTTTGTGGATTTTGCTTTCTTTTAGTAGTTAGATCTTTAATGTCACCCTCCTTTTTGGGATTATTTTCAAAATTTAAAGATAGTTTGTAAACTCAATATCCTTTTATGGTTGTTGGTTAAAAATAAAGTTCTTAATATTGATAACTTGTGCAAAAGGTGGTTTTTGTTGCCTAATAGATGCTTTCTCTATGAGGTGGATTCTAAGATTTCTATCCATCTTCTTTTTTTAAGCTTTGTTAAGGATATTTGGGCTAATATTCTCTCTCTTTGAAGCCTAAGCTAGGGCTTTCCTTATTCATTTTGTGATGTATTTTCCTAATGGTTTACTCCATCCAGAAATCCTTCTCTCATGTTTCTTTGGTCCTTAATAATCCCTCATATTGCATGGGGGACTTTGAATGAAAGGAATAATAATATTTTTATGGAATATTTCTTCTCCTCTCAAAGAGTTTTCTTTAAAATATGATACTCTATTAAGGATAATTTCTTAGCTGTGATTTCTAATGTTAATATAGTTGGCCCAAATGTCTTTGTTTATGGTTATGATCTATAGGTTGCTAATAGAGGGAATATTTCCTTTGATATCTCCACTCCAATCTACAAATTCAAGAATTCTAGGGACAATGTGGTCTAGTGTTCTCCTTTGAGAGATTGGATCAAAATTAAATTTGATGGGGTGACCAAGGGTAACTTCATGTTTGTAGGAAGTGAAGAAGTATTGAGATATTTTAAGGGTAGGTTTATTTAAGTAGTGGCACTCCCCTTGGGTACACAAACAAACAACTTTGCTAAAACTCTCCCATTCTCAAGGGTTTAAGATGGTGTTGATTGAAGGTGACTCCCTGAATAAGATTAATTATCTTAAATAGGTTCAAATTCCTACTTGGATGATTGAAAATATAGTAAAGGAATCAATAACTCTTTTGAATTCCTTTGATGAGTGCCATATATCCCATAATTATAGGGAGGGCAATAATCTTGCTCATTATTTTTCAAACCTAGGAGTTTCCAACTCTTTGATGGAAGTGAGGGACTCCCATGACCTACTTCCCCTCAATGTGAAGGCCACTACTAATCATCAAAGTTAGTAGAGTTAAGTTGGATCCACAATTAAAGGGTATCATTAATAGTAGTCAATTCAAAGTGACTTTCACATAGATTCTAGGAAATATTTTGGGCCATTTTATTCTCTATATGGTGGGGTTTTCTTTGTTTCATTTTTCCACTTCTCTATTCCATAGTTCCATTATTCATGGGTGGTGACAAGAGTCATGTTGAGATAATTTCTTGAAAAGGGAGAATGAGTAAAGCACAAATCTAGAGAGTACTTTTGGAAGGAGGGGTTAATCCTTATTTAGAGAAGCTTCATAGCTTTGATTCACATGTCACTATGGTTTTTTTTAAAGGTTGGACAAACCACATTATGGTCATTTATTGTAAGGATGTGGAGATATCAAAATATTTAATTGGGAAAAATTTTAGGGTTTTCCATAGAGGGGATAAAGATTCTTAGATATATAAATACATTGAAGGTGACAATGAACAAATTATTTAAGAAGGATGAGAGAGATAAATTGATTAAACTCTCCTCAAGATGATATGACAAGAACTCCATCAAGCTAGTTTTGGTTGAAACAACTAAGGGCATTATGTCGTATTTCACTCTTGATGGAAGGTTCACTTCTCTTTTTGGTTACCACTTTATCTTTCTCAAAAACTTTCACTATAAACAAGTAGTTTCCTTTCCATTTTATTTTCTTGCTTTTATTGAGTATGGCATCAAAGAACATAGGAAAAAATCTAAGATTCATATTCTTCATGAAGATTTTACTTTGTTAATTATGGAGTATGTGAAATCCTTGTCTATCCAAAATGAGCCTAATAAGGAATCAAAAAATGTAATATTTATTTCCCATATTGTGTCCACTACTCAGATATGTCCATTGATACTTAAGATAAAATGAAGGAGGAAGAGTGGATCATGGAGGAGGGTGATGGGGACTATGAAAATTTATTCAAACCTCCCCTCTAAGGAAAAAAATAAATCTAAGAATACATCTAATAAACGAGATAAACCCAAAATCTCTTGGATGGGGGGCTCCTTTACAAAGGACTACGATATGTAGACATAAGTGTATTCTACTGCTAATAAAAAGAAAAAGATAATTCCCGATAAGGGGACTGATAAGGACAACTTTGTGGGGGAAGACACAAGATTTTTAGAAAGGAAAAAATAAGAGATATCTTGGTGAGGGGAAGGAGAGAGGTAATTCTAAAGGAAAAGAGAAAATGGCAGAATCTAGGAAAAACAAGCATATTGATTTGTCCCATGAAGACCATAGTCCTTCATATGCATTCTCTAAGGATTTTAAATTTCTAAACACTAATTGGGAGGAAATTTACAATGTGCTTGGTATAGCTAAGGAGGATGTTGTGAGCCAATTTAAACTATCAAAGTGGTATTTTAAAAAAATTAATGAGATTAATGTGAAGTTGCAATCTCTTTAGAATAAGATAGAGGAGAATGATGGAAGTGATGATTTATCTATGAATAGAGATGAGAACTAAAATATGTTAACTAATATAAGAGAGGGGGACCACCACATGAAAAACCCTTGGTCACAGAAGGCTAAGATGTAGAAGGCTTCCCTAACTTACCTCAACTTAGCGGGGTGTTAGGATATGCGAGATGGCAATGATGGGGACTATAAGGTCCTTTAGTCACTCTAGAGACCCAAAATATAGGATGGGGCTAGGTGAGCCAGTTTTTAGGTTCAACACTACACTTGAGGAAGCTCTCTACCCAAGGATTGAAGTGTGGTCCTGGGATGACAGCGTGGCGCACTGGCATCTCTCAAGTGCGTTGGAATCTGTATGACCAGACAACTACAGAGACAAGGTCAAAACTAAGAAAAAAAGATAATGACCTAGCTAACTATTATTAAAAGTCCAAAATAATGTGATTAAATTAAAAAAATACTATATAATGTGACAAAGAAAAAATGCAAGAGTTAAGGTGGCAAGAATTATGTCACAAAGAAACTCGTTCATCAGCTAGCTCCTTGAGAACACATTCACCTACACACAAAGAGGACAATGTTGAGTGTTTGTATAGGGGCCTACCTCAGTTAGACCCACGTTTAGGTTTTTCCACCTCCATAGTCTAGCAAGAAAGAAAGTATGATAAATTATAATGAAGAACACCAAGAACACTACAAAACAATAAGTGTACTTACTCAACCAAGTAATAGAGGAGAGGAAAGGGAAGCTTACCACCTTCACCAAGAGAACTCAAGGCTCCTTGATGGAGAAAATGAGAGTACTCAAGCCTCTGCTACAATGGTGTCATCCCAAAATTTCTCTATTGAAGTGATGGAATGAAGTTGTTGCTACAATGGAGTGCTTGAAATGCTTGGAGTGAGTGCAAGAGTGTGAATAAGATTGCTCGAAGGTATGCAAAACAAGTTGTGAAGCATGTAGGAGGAAGGATTTTGAAGAGGAAAAGAATAAAATGACCATATTCAGGTCGGTTGGCCAAAGAGGGCATTACAACTTGACTCCCAATGAGAAGTGTAATGTCTCTGTAGGTTCAACCCCAATAATTTTCTAGGGACATAAGTGTGTCATGTAGATGTCTACATGCCACGCGGGCATCCCCGACAAAAAATCCTCCACTGACACTCAAAACAAGTACCAAGTGTGATGAAAGTAGTGCGCTTAGGTGTAATTAAGCCTCTAAACTTGGTTTTCTAAAGTGGAGAAGGGAAAAAGGGGAATTTACATAAGGGGTGCAAATTCACTCTTATCCATTTTTCCCCCACTTTGGCGAGCACAAGTACTGATGAGTGCTTGGTAAAGTAGATAAAGGAAGGAGTAAGGTTAGAAATGTATACGTGAACCATCGAGGAAGAAGACCATAATCTGATGAACTAGAAGGTGAAAGGAAAGTGAAGGACTTCATAGCTTCTCAAAACTATGAAGTTGAAGAAAGAGTCTTACAAGCCCACAGATCTGCAAGGAGGAAACCTCCAAGATCTCTCACATGAAGGAATCCCTATGAAGTAAGCACCTTACAAGCCTGCAGACCTGCAAGGAAGGTTTCCCCCAAGAAATCTCACATGGAGGATACCCGAGAAGCATCCCCCAATATCTCTCACATGGAGGAAGCCAAGAAACCACCATATAGACCCACAGATCTGTAGGGAAGGTATTCTCCAAGATTTCTCACATGAAGAATACCCAAGGAAGCACAGTATAGACCTACAAACCTATAGGGAAGGTAACCCTCAAGATATCTCTCATGGAGGAAACCTAAGAAAGAACTGTATAGGCTTGTCGACCTGGAGGGGAGCCACCCCCAAGATCTCTCGCATGGAGAAAACCTAGGCAAGCAGACTCCGCAAATTCAGGAAGCAGCCACGTAGGAAAGTAACCGGATAGTTGCGCAAATCATCGATAAAAATGGGTCCCTTGGGAACTTTTCGTGAAGAATGGGGTCTAATCAAGGAAGTTTGAAAGGAGATGCTTTCTTTCTCAAAGTGATCCATCATCAAGGATCCTTTTGAAAGATGTTCACTTCCTCGAGGAACTAGAAAGGAAGAATACGCCCCCATGTGAGGGGAAGGTCAAAGTTGTTCCCCACTCCAGAGGAAGGTTTCCAAGTCCTTTCTTTACAAACGGTCCGTGATGAAGGAAGCATGTTCCTTTAGGGTTCCAAGTTGAGAATTGGATTCTCAAGAAAGGTTTGTGAGGATTTTCGAGAAAATTTTGGTTGGAAACAAAATGAATTTTCTAAAAATTGAAATATTGAAGAAAGTGTATTGTCACACATGAGAGGGACAACTAAAAAGAAGAAGAGAAAGAGAAAGAAAAGGAGAAAAACACAAACGAATGGCATAGGGGGATCTATTTTAGTGGGGTCAGATCTGTCCTAGCTCATAATAGGTAACTGTGGTGCAAGGAAAAAGATCATCAATCCCCAACCATATCAGGAAGAATGCATGGAAAACAAAGTAAAAATAAAAAATTGGGTCAACATGGAAGGGAAGCCTAAATGCCCCCAATGCTTTGCATCATCCCCAATTTGTTGAAAATCAAGCACAAACATGGAAGAATGATGATACAAATAGAAGAAGGTTTACGACACAAAAATCAATGCCTGTATCCAAGCACCGAGAAGGGTGATGAGGATCATCAAGGAACACATAGCACGATCATGGGGGAACACATCACAAAAGACACACAAACACACAAGATAAGAAGAGGTATCCTCGTAACACTAATTCACCAAGAGGTCATCTACTTCCCACTCTAGGTCATCATAGGGGGAAGGAGGATGAGCTTGTAGTGGTGGGATGTTAAGAGGAGGAGCATCCAACCCTCCCACAACAAGGGCTAATGAGGAAGGCCCCTCGAGGTCCTCTCCACTGAGCTCCTGTGCAGCTAGGGTTAGCAATTTTGCGAAGATCGCTTACAAGGTCGAGACTTCATCCATAGAGTTAAACATGCACCCTATAGGAGCATTATTTCTAACTTTAGTGGATAGGATAGGTTGTGCCTGAGATTCCCCGCTAGGCTCATTGAATGACTCAGGAGTAGTGACAAACTCAAGGAAAGTCAGGATGGGTTTTGTTGTGCCCTCATCACACACACCCTATTCAGAACGAGGACCCTCTTTTCTTTCACCTTGTCGGGTCATTTTTCCACTACCTCATTTTGTGTGCCCTTGTTTTGGTGCCCTAAATGGTTAACGTGCCTCCAAAGTCTCATCTTAAGTTGATCATGTTTCATCCCCTCCATTTTGGCTAAGTCTTGGTGCCTTGAGAATCTTTCCTGGCAGTTTGCTTCTGCTAGTGGCCAAGGGGCCTTGCAGGCCTGCCCCACCAAGGTTTCCCTTGTCAGGTTTACTCCAACGTTCATCGTTTTGAGCGGAAGAAGGCTTTTTCCTTCCTGAACACAAGGACTAGGATCCCTATTTTTTGTCTAGTTTGAACTTGTGATGAAAACTCCTACTTTTTCTCATGTCGGGTCTAGTTATTCAAACTTCCACCCCTAGAACTCCTTATTGACTTCACCGTTTCTGAACGAAAAAACTACAACGATGCTTCACCCTCCAGACCCCGAGCTCCACTCCATCATCAACCTTTAAAGTGTTTAGAAATGGCCATAGGGTTGTGTCTTTCTGGACCCCCAGACCTCGGACCTCCTACCACCATCCATGAATTTGAACTTCACCAACCCTCCTATAGTCCATACAAGCATTAAATGAGGGTATTAAATGCATGTTTGGGTATATATACTTGGCTCAACCTCTCATTTTCATTTGTTAGGTTTGCCAGAGGATTTAAGAGTGCTTTCCAAGGAGTTCAGTATATCTATCGCCTGTTGTCCTCACGTTCGTGATCATCATTTGGCTATCTTTGGTGGATTTCACAACTTCCCTCATCAAACTTTTGAGGTAGGTTTTTCGTCCACCCTCCCGTGATATTTTTTGTAGCTTTGTGCTTAAAACAATCAATGAATGTGGGTTAAAATGCATTAAAATGATAAAGGAAGACAACACCTAAAAAATCCACGTGGCCAAATTCTAAAAAAAGCTCTAAATTATCCTCCAAGGTAAATCCAGAACTTGGCTATGTCATCTCCGTTCTTTACGCAGGGCATTCGTGCCATCTAGGTCCTTGCCAACTCGTCGCTATTTAGAACTTAGAAAATGAAACAATTTTTTTCCAAACGACAAAATTTTGTCTTGGGCCTGCCAACATGGACTTTTGTCAGCAAACTACCATCAAACTTTGAAACTTGAAAATTTTCCTCCATTTCTACTTCCCAAGTCTGTTCCATTGGGATTCCATCCTTGGGATGCTCCATTGCTTATGTCATTCCTAAACGGCGAGGAGAACCTATCCACCTAACATTCGAGGCCTGCCTCACCTTTCACCATTTGGAATTGAACTCGAATTAACTGACCAAACATAACACCAACTCCTAGTCCACGGACTTCCGTGGCCACTTCACCCCTTCAAAACAACCATTTGACAATGACTTTCTGCCCCCGGATCTCGAGCCTTGATTTTTCGCAGGAGAACAACCAACAATTGAACATTGGCATCTTTTCCCATGTCATGCCCCATTCCTCAGGATTCCATCCCATCTTGGCTGACATGAAAGGAAAAAAATTCCCACCTTTTCAACCTCCGAGTTCTACCATCGTGTTTTTTGAGAAACTTAACAAATAAAATCTGGCAGCCAAGTTTGACATTGGGCCCAACCCACTGGGCTACTCCCACCAAATTTCCACTCAGTAACTGCTATTCTAAATGATGAAACCTTGAAGGCTTCCAGCCCCTTGGAGCTAGAATCCTTTGAAGTTTGAGGTTAGGATGGCCATCCTTTGACCTCCCTAGTCCTAGACCCTAGAGTTTCGACCCCAGAACTCTGTTTCTTCTTGGCCATTCTAAATAGCAAAGCCCTAATGGCTTTCCGGCCTCATATCTCTGGGTGCCCCAAAAGTGATCTAAATGACCTCCAATTTGAAAATTGATCTCGACCCACGTGCTCAAATTTAACCCTCTCCTTCATGAGCCTTTCAAACCACCAATTTATGAAGTCAGCAGAAATCACATGGATCTCCCTACCTTGTTTTCCCTTCAAAACAACATTCTTGCCAGGGAAGTCTGATCCCTTCAGACGAGGTTGTCCAAAATCCCTCCAGTAAATGATTAACGACATCTTGAAGTAAAAGTTTGATTTTGTAAATGATAAATTGTCTAATTATATTTCATCCATGGGATTTGAACTAATGTTAATGCTTTTGTAATTGGTTGTACTTATTACGTCTCTATTTATATGATATATGGAATCGGGTGTAGGACCCTCGGGCGCAACTGGAGAAAAGGAAAAAGGGAAAAAGGTAGGAAAGACTTCTCATGGAAGAGAGGACAAAGAGAAAATTAAGTGCCAATTCTAGGGTGAGCCTCTACATTCAAAAATCATCACTAACTAGAAGGAAATCAGAGATACTAGTATTGGCCATGTCAATATTGATGAATTTAAGCAAAGGGTTAGAGTCCACCCGAAGACCGACAATGCTAGGCTAATAAGGAAAAGTGGGATTGCAAAAGCTACAGGATTCCCTCTGTCCCTCATAGCCCCTGAATTGGTCATTTCTTATTGGTAGGCATATCAGCCATAGACATGAACCATTGTTGATAGGGAGGGGAATATTCTTGTTGATATGTCAAGTGAGGCAATTGCTAAGACCTTTCACATCCCCACCTTTGGGGAGATGGATATGCCTACCATTGAAGAAGATAATAAATCACTATTTCCTTAAAGAGAAAAGGGGCAACGCTGCAAACCTTCATCAGGAACTTTTCCACACCAACTTCCATGAGGACTACCATGACTTGGTCACAATGTTGAGTAGAGTGACGAACATCCCCATCACTGCCTTTTTTTAGGAGTGGATGGTATATTTCATAGAGAAGATCCTCTGTAGGGATGAAGATGTCACTACAAAAGCCTCATTCTACTAGGGAGGGATTATAAGTGACTACTTTCATGAGCAGTTAATGAATGTAAAAAAGACCTCCTAGTTCTACATGACCTCCTATCTAGTATACTCACTAGCTGAGCATACACAATGCAATGGATTCTTTGTGGAACCTGATGAGGAACCAGGTTGAGCATTAAAGATCTATGACAAATATCCCCAACTCCAGCTCAAAAATTTCAAGAAGGAATATTGCAGGGTGGACACCTTCATCTGTCACATCATCAGATTGTTGGGAGGGGATTTTGAAAGAAGGATCTCTCACAGTGCTCAGGCATTCTCGAAACAATATGCCTTCTTATTTATTCAATACCCCAAGTTTACATACATTCGTACCCAAGGTTTCACAGAGGCCAAATAAACTACCCCGATACCCTAACTACCAGATTATACTGTTACAGCTTTCCTGACAGCTGCAACATCTACATTTAGTCCTTGGTGGTAAACACTTGGCAGGGATCCCTTATCCCTTAGCTTTTGGCCCTGAGGGATGTACAAATTGCAAACTTCCCAGTGTCTTAGGAATTATGAGAAGGAATTGGTAGTGTATCATTTCTACTTATACATTGCTTGCCCACAGATAAACTCATATGGGCATGTAAGGAAGGCACTATGACTAGGATGCACCCAATTGCATCATGTTGAAGACTTCTGGGTGGATTTCTAGGATGACAAGGAGGTACGCACAAGGAACTAAATGTGAATGACTATGTACTTCATAAAAAGAGTACAATTTTTTCCTATGCTTGATCAATTCGAAGAAGATGAGAGCGTTGTAATGGACCTAAGGTACACTATAGTCGCTAATTTGCCACTGGAAACAATAGATTGGGATGAGCAGGAGGTTGATGACCTTGATATCATCACCAAGACAATTTAGGTGCATACCAAATAATGGGTTGATAGACAAGTGGCCCAATTGAAGCAACAAGGGGTTGTTTTAACATATGAAAGGATTAAGAGTGAGCCTAGTGCTATGAAAGATTTTGCTGTGACAACTTCAACAAGAGGGACATCTAAATCTCCTCTGCTCACAAGATCAAAGAAGAGGAAAGTGACTGAGGTAGAATAGTCACCAGATCCAAAAGTTTATTCATGAAAATATTTAGGAGGTTCACCTTCTAAGAAACCCAAATGAATGGGAAGCATGACTAGACAACCACCAATTCAAGAAGATCCCCTTCAACAGGGTGAGGAAGGGAGGACAGATCAGCCAAAACCTCCTCTAGCTCTCCCTATTTCCACAGCCCTTCCATCGATTTCCCAGGTCATGGTTGCCACATCCCCACCTGTGGTGGACATCTCAGTCCATCTCTCCTCCTCTCCCTTAGCTAGGCCTGTAATAATGGTTGAATCCTCCTCCATCCCAACTTCTTTGCTTTCCTTCACCTCCATGTCACCTACTACATTGCTCCCATTGGCAGAAACGAAAATACCAATACCCATACTCACATTTCCAGAGGCTTTCTCGCGGAACATGCAAAATGTCCCCTTTAAGACTTCTCAAATATTTTTGGACCCCACCATCCAAGTTTCCTTAGCACGTGTCCTCGCTAGTGCTTCACCCTTACAACCCCCAATGGGACCACCAACAATGGAGGCCATGATGCTAATCTCTGAGGAGTGGGTAAAGTGGGAGATGGAAGCTTCAAATGTGATAGAGGAAGAAGCTGATGATTATCACAAACACCCAGAGTATGAACACTGGAAAATTGACAAGGTGGTTCATGAAGAAGAAGAAACAGGGTCTTCTGAAAGTTGAGATGAAGAAGAGGATGCAGGTGGAAAAACTATTGTACAAACCTTCGATGATGATTTCGAGGAGCAAATGGCTTAACAATTGAGGGACGATGAAGGAGAGGAAGAAAGGTCACCTCCTAGAGAAGAAAGGCAAGAAGGTGACAAGGTAGCAGAAAATATAGAACTTTGTACAGGGCAATAGTGAGAGAATGTATCACCTCCTTATAGAGAAGAAGAAAATGTAGAAGAAGACAAGGCTGAGGGTGAGGCTCAAGCTGACAAGGGCCTTGAAATTGGACAGCCCGAGGATCATGTGCACAAGGATAAACAAGCTAAAGAAAGGAAAGGGAGGAAATTGAGAAAGAAGAAAGTACTCGAGAATGGTTGCCTACTAAGCCTGCCATCGAGAAACTTTTGTTCATCCAAGACTTTGATAAGGAAGAAGGAGACAACACTAAAATGGAAGAAAGGGCTCCTATAGATAAAGAAAGAGAGGTCCAAACAAAGGAGTGTGAGGGTGATCATGAATCACCTAAAGAAAAATATGCTATGCCCGAATGGCTGGAGAGGCAACTTGAAAAGAAAACTCCTGCCCCGAAGGATCCAAGAGCGAGATTGGAGGCTATGTTAGCCTAAGCAAAGATCACTACTAGGAAAGAGAAGAGGTCCAAAATCATATCCAAGTTAATGATGGATGCTTCTGGGTCCCGAACTATGCAAGTAGCCATGCTAGTGGTGGGAAAAGAAGGAGTAAGCCATAATGTCTCCACCATTGATTTAGGAATAGCTACCAGAGAGAAGAAGGTGGACCGCCTTGAGGAGTCTATTGCCACTGTGGTGCATTCAATTCAGCATGATAAAATTTCAAAGGATGAGCATAAGGCACAGGTAGCTGATCTGACAACTTACATTCAACAATGGTCCTCAATAGAAGAAATTCCTACCACATCCATGGCTCCACCACAACTATTGTCCAAGGAACAAATCGACAAGCTGGAAAAAAGAAAGAACCTAGAAAAAACTATAGAAAGTTAGTTCTGATAGGTCCTATACGTCATAAATATGGGTATCAGCCAGGCTATTCAAACAACCAACAAGTTCCTCGACTTGTAGCAGTCTCTGGAAAATATGAAGAAAATTTGCACCAACTTCCCTGCGACCTATAGGTCCACCTATCCAAAGTCGAGGCTATCCTCCAGTTGCCAAGCACAACATGGGAAAACAAGCTCACATTTGAAAGGGATGATCACTGGCTAATGGATCTGTGGAAACAAGACTTTGAGAACAAGAAAGAGAGGTTGGAGTAGGTAATTGATAAAGTGGATCCACATATTGAATGGGTCAAGGAGATTAGGGTAGATTGTGCCTGATATTTGAAGCTAATGATGGGTTATGACATACACATGGTGCAAATTGATCCAGAGAAAATAAAGCCCCACTTTCAAAAGGGGATGGAGGATGGGATGTCAATAGAGATAACCACTGATTTCATGAGTTTTTCCATCCACACCTTCACCTAGTCAGAACTATTTAAAGACCATGCTACCATGTATGATGAAGACAAGAAAAGGCTTGAGGAAAACTTCAAGGAATGGAGTTATCAAGTATTGTGGTCTGAGATCATTAAGGTTGAAAAACTCCAACCGGTAATCTTGAAGTTCATGGAGCATGCAGCTTTGAAGAAGCATGAGGGAAACCCTATTGTTAGTGAGGAACTTCTAAAGGAATAGCTACAACAAAAGGGAAACCAGCAAAAGACAAAATTCTACAGTGTTGTCACTAGAGGAAAAAATAGGGATAAGACAAAGTTGTATTTTAAATTGTAATATATTGGGGGGTAGGTAGAACCCTAGTTTGTAGAGAATCTTGGCCACATAATGAGATTAAATCTTGGGAATTCACTCTACTTTTTGGGCACTATGAATAGGGGGTCTCCTCTCATTTTCAAAGGGATTTGAGTTGTTGTAAAGACATGCTATAGAAATTTGTAATGAAAATATATTGACTTGGTACATTTTATGAATTCTTCACATATTCCATGATTCAATCTCCATTGTTAGATGCTTATTTAGATTCACATTGTTGTTCTAGTTAGCTTTGAATTACTTAGATAGATTTTGTTAGATGTTGTTATGTGATTGTAGAAATTTCTCTTGTGTTGATGCGTCCTAGTCCATACTTTTTGTTATTTGTTGCTCGTAAATGGTCTTGTAATGTTAGTCTGGACTGAAACTTGAAGATTCTTTTAAAATTTTATCTTTATTCATACATGTATGTGGTGGATGAGTGATGAAATATCTACAGACTTTGAAGATAACACATATTTCATAATATTGTAGGTACCTTGGTTAAATGGAATCCTGTTTGAAGGGAGTTGTCCATAGAAAAACCTCCATGATCACTGTTCACAATCACTTGGAGATCTAGGAACCTTCCCTCTTCCCCACTCTTTTTCAAATTTTTTTAGAAACAACCTGTGCTAAGGTTCACTACACATTATAAAATTAAAACTTAAGGAAAACACTAAAGTTTGGATTGTTGTTCGAACTTGCAGGAATTGCACCTTAACTCCCATCTCAGAAACTTTAGATTTTAAGATCCACTGCACATCCAACTACGTAATTTTGTCCTATGATTACCAACAAAATCACATCAAACATTAAATGAAGAATTCCATGCAAGTCATCACCTGACACCCGAGAGATGTTGGGGTGATTTTTAGCAACTTGTTGTTTGATTTCCTTTCAAGAGAGGTAGTGCACATATGCATTTCTTGTGTTGAGAAAGTGTGCAAAAACAGCCATCAATAGAACTTGTGCTAGAAGGAGGGCCTTGTGAAGTTGGATCATTCAGCTTTGTAAGATTCTAGAGAATTCTAAGACCAATACCAAACAAGGGAGAATTTCAAGAGTTGCAATGCCCCATAAGGAAAAAATGAACAAAGGGAGGAGACGCTGCTTCTTCCTCTTCCTCCACCCCACCCACTTCTCTTCCACCTTCACCTCCATTCAGCCACACCAAATTACCTTTTCACCCCTTGTTTCCAGTAGCCAGGGAGTTGCCTCTCTCCCAGCCTTCCAAGCTCAAGGTGCAGTCCAAATAGTCGTAGCCCAGGCGTAGTCCTAGGCTTCTATCTTACTACATATGCAACTCCAGATTGTTGTCCCTCAGCAGCAGTTACCACCTCTGCCTCTTGTCATGGATTGGTTGGTGCAAAATCCTTCACCATTGCACTTGGGCACCTACCATGACATGCCCAAGAATCCGGAAGTCTTTTGTTCAAAATTCAATCCTCGCAACCCACAAATGACAGTAGAAGAACACATCAAGATATTTGAAACAACAATTATGGATATGAAAATTGGTCATGAAGACATCACATGCTACCTCTTTCCATACTCATTGGGTGAGGAGGCTTTTTATTGCTCAATCAATTTTTTGAGAGGGTCCATTACCTCATGGGACCTCATGAAGAATGCTTTCCTGTAGAAGTATAATATTCCAATCAGCCCTTCAGCACTATACTGACAATTTATGTTTGTCCGGAGGGAAGTTAATGAACCTATTGGATCCTTTCATGATCATTTTCATCATTCCTTCATGAGACTTCAGGATCCATACATACATAATGATGTTGCAACCCTTCCCGTCTATTATGCAGCATTAGATAATCTCGTGTCAACATTGGTGAAAAGGATGTGCTCGCCACTCACCACATTAGTAACTGCTTATGTAGAGGCTGTTATTGCCAGTGCAGACTTGGGACAAAACATCTCTAGTCCGCTACCTTCTTTGGGGCCAGTAGCTCATCCAATGTAGGTTCAAGGGCTTAATCAAGCATTCACTCATCAGACTCCTCTTATGAACCAAGTGCCTTAGCTGCCCATCGTCCTGCACCCTGGAAAACCAATGAATTAAGCACCTCTCGTGCATTCTTATTTGCAACCTCAACAACAACAAAGCTATCCTTAGGCTCCCAAACAAAAAATGGCATATTCTCAGTAGTCACAAGCACCATTGTACTTGTCAGGACTATAATTCCCTCCAACACATCAAACTCAACCACTGGCCCTACCTATCTTTCTCCAAAATCTAGTACCACAATCGAGTAGGGCTGAGAAGGACAAGCTTGAAGAGCTAACTAAGATGATAAGGAAAATGTCTATGAAAATGACACATTTAAAGAACTAGAACAATGAGTTGCAGGCATCCCAGTGTAGCCTCCAGGCTAATCTTAATCAGGAAAGCCAAGACAACAGGGATGGTAGGGACAACCTGGAAGCAAGCACCTCTTCCAAGAAGAACTATGATAGAGGGAAAAATTCTAGTCAAAACTTCAAGAGGAGACTTTAGAGGTAGAATCACATGTGGAACATGAGGCCAAATAATGGAGGTGTCCCTACTCCTCTTGATTGGTCTGGAAGCAATGAAAAGATGACTAGTGGGGTATATCTCATTGAGGAAGCCTTGTCTGGGTGGTGTATGATCTACAAAACCAGTAGAAAATCTAAGTTGGATTGCCCTGAATTCTAGACAGCCACTGAAATCTTCCATGTGGAGTTCCAAAATACTATTGATAGTGTCGGTTGCAAAGACATAATCCCATCTGAGCCCTATGATTCCTCCTTTCTCATGGTTAACCAAGCACCATTTCAGCGAAGTGACCGTAATCAACCCGAGGTCAAGCCCATCCCCATTAAGAGCGAAGAAGTGCAAGAGGTAAGTGAAAAACAAACTTTGGCTCAACTTTTCGATTAAGTAGATAATGACCCACTAGATGAGGAAGAATTGCATATAGATGAAGTTCACATGTTCCACCAAAGAAAAACTTCGTACTTCCTCAAAAATAGGTAGGCAAGTGGACCCTTTACAACTTCTACCCCACCAAACAATTTTACTACCCTACCTGACCCTAATGCCAACAACAATCTTGGGCTTCCCCATGTACCCACTCAGTATCTTAATAAGGATAGGCCTCAAAATCAGTCACAGAATCAGCCTCAAGGCCAACCCCAAAACTAGTCAAATCAAACGAAAGCCCAACCTTCCAGCTCTACCACAGGCCAAGCCTTTGACTCTAAAATTGAACAAATGGGTGAATATGTGGCAATGGAGTTCAAGAAGGTGAAAATTAGTTTATCTTCCTTTGAACTACTCAAAGTTCCTACTATAAGGCATGCCTTCTTTAGGGTACTTAATGGGACCCCATCCTCTAAAATGACATAGGAGGCATCAACTAAAAGAGTCACCTTCGAAGAACCCATGTAGGAACCTATGGTTCAGGATATCCAAGGGAAAGGGAAGGATGTTCCCTCAAATCAATTTGTAGGTAAACAACCAAAAAAAGAACCAGATCAGAATAGCAGGCATATTTTGATGGATCAACCATCTAGACAAACCAAGGAGAAACCTAGCGATAGGAACAAGGTTCAAGTAGCTTAGGTAGACACGCCTACAAGCCTCTTCCAAGGAAAATTTTAAACTCCCCCTTTCCTTACCACCATTTGGATATTCAGGAAGAAATTGCACAACTGCCTACTCAATTTAGGAGTGTTTACTAATGTTATGCCCCTGGCAGCATGCAAGGCTCTTGGAATTACCCATGTACCC